>OZ026815.1:8784293-9344399 GCA_964023185.1 Macaria liturata | reverse complement strand
CACACGCGGCGCAGCAGGCGGCCCGCGCACCACGCCACGCCGCCCGAGCCGCGCCCGAACGCACACGACAAAACCTCCGACATCTGCAACCCCAACTATAACATCAAACATGGCTGGTTTATCGTGAGGGAAAGGGGAGCTTAACTTGCTAATTGATTTCAAAAATAGAATAAAAATTGTGAAGGTTCCCAGTCTTTTTTTACCCGAACTAACATTCACATCTAAACACATCTAATATGGCTGTTTTATCATGAGGAAAATGGTGACTTAATTTTCTAATTGATTTCGATAAAATTCTATAAAAATCTGAGGTATTCCAATTTTTTTTTCATGTTAATAGAAGGTTAATATCCTTACACGCTAACAGATGAGTAAGTAGGAGTTGAAAAGACGAGCCATTATGTATGAATTATTTTCTTTGGCACTTTTAAGAGTGGCTTGAGTACATTAATATTAACAGCTTTTTTTTGACGATGTTTGGATATACGCGAAAAAAGGAACTCCTTTTTCGAAAAGAAGCCGGTTAAACACTATGATCATGACCGACTTGATGGCTGGTTACAGACAACCAAAAAATCTCTTGTTAACTTGAGATCATTGCACCAGTGGACTGTATAATTTTGAACTTTGTGTGGACTATATAAAAAAAAATTTGACACAGTGTGATATGGGCACAGCAGATATTTGCTGCTCGCCCATTATTAATCAAATAAATAAATAAATCATTTATCTATGTATGTTCCCTACATACCTTGGTGTATTCGTCGGCGTGTATCATGAGATACGAGTTGGCCCATATCTTGAGCAGCCAGGACAGCGTGGCGGACAGCTCGGGGCTGAGCGCACCGCCCAGCCCCGCCTCCAGGGCCACCCACTCGCACTCGCTGATGCGGAATATCTCGCCGAGGAGCCTGGCAATAGAACCATTTATTACAATACATTCTAGTAACTTATAAATAAATAAATATCCCGGGACATTGCACACAGCGCCATCTAGCCCCACACTAAGCAGACGCTTGTGTCGTGGGAACTATATAAGGGATATAATACTTATATACTTTTTGTTTTGTAAATAGTACATACTTATTATACATACAAACGACCAGACCCAATACAAGTATATATATATATTTAATATTTGTGTCACGCGAGAATCGAACCCGCAACCCCTAGATTAGAAGATAGAGCCACTACCAAGTAAGCTAACAGGCCAGTCTTATATCACATGTGTTTTTCCCATATCTTACTATCTTATAAGTGGCTTATGATGATGATGCATTTTATTTACCTACATCTCTGTCCGTACAAAAGCTGCGAACGCTGGTGTGCAGAATTCGGTAGATGCTCATAATATTACGTCGTTATTATACATTTTAACGTGACAGTTGAGAAACAGAAGCATTTGCTTTAGATGACTTGACATATACCAGTTTAAAACTAAAAGGCTACACATTCATACATCAAAAGGAGTCATTAAAGCATAAGTACTCCTTGCTTTGGGGAATACATTTTTCAATCAACTTTGAATATTTTTTACCAAATTTAGGTTTCAAACTAGTAACACTCACTTGAGTATAGGGTCCACATTGTCCGGGTTGGTATTGCTGCCGGTGAGGTAAGACAGAGAGAGCTCCACGTTGGCATTCTCAGATATACTGAAGTCTATGATCTCGCTCGGAATCATCACCGTTTCACCTTCAGTGCAGTCCACCGCTAGGAAGTGGCCTGGAAATCAAATTAAAACTTTATATAGGTAAAATTGCGAAAATGATTTTTTTATTTCATTATTTATTTATTTAATAATAATAATCAAAACGGCCGTAATCAATTACATTAATTAAATAAACAATATCTACTTATCATTTAAAAACACTTAATCATGATTTGTTCATGTTTTTTTCTATTTTTATGACACAACATAGCTACAGATCGTTACGATTTACAAAAGAAAAGTAAGTAAGTATATAGGTTTATAGCCGTTACCCACGACACAAGCGTTTGCTTAGTGTGGAGCTAGTTGGCGCTGTGTGCAATGTCCCGGAATATTTATTTTGTTATTTACTTTTTATATTATAATAGTACAAGATGCAGTACGTGATGTAGGCTACATTGTACCGACAAACATCCCGAGCGAAGCATCCAATGGTAAACTATAATATTTTTCGCAGTGACACAAAATCTTTAAGAGAAAAAAATATGTTTTTTTTAATATATACAATACATAAAATAATATATGAACTGAACAAAAGGAAGGTCAAAAGCAGGGTATCATTTATCAACATCCTGCGATCTTAGAGTTCAAAGAACAGTTTTGTTTGTGTGAATTATAATTTATAGGGAAATGACTTGTTATTATTTGTACGTTTTTTTTTAGTTTTTCTGTGTGTTTAAGTCATTTTTGTATATACCTACTTGTGGAATATATGTAAATATTAGTTAGTTATTTTCGTAAATAAATTGAAAATATAGTACAGATGGTAAACACAGATCACAACTTCGCTTAACAGAGCCTACGTCACTCAATAATAAGATTTTTACGATGTCATTAAATTTACGTAACTTTCATTAGGTACAATGTTTCGAAGTTTTTTACATTAATTAATGTATTCGGCAATGTGTGCACGTAATTAGTTTATAATTAGCTTATACTTAATACTTACGAAGAAATGTATCTTACATGTAAAGATGTAACATGTAAAGCTGAAAAGGATCGAAAGTCTGAACATTGAAGGAAGATATTTAAAAAAAAATTGGAAATACGATTTATAACGGAACACGTTCCAACAATTTATAGAATTTTTGTCTGTTTCTCTGTTTATTCAAACGCTTCTCACGCAAAAAGGGCTAAATGGATCTTCATGATTTTAGGTACGTAGGTAATATGAGGTTCCAGAAGTGTCATAGGTTACTTTTTATCCCTAAATAATGCGAGCGAAGCCGCGGGTGTCCACTAGTATGAAAGAAGTTTGTATGCAACTTACCAGTGATCATTAGAATCCAATGTAGATCTTCAAACAGTGATGACAGTTCTAATCCACTGCTTAACTGTAACTTTCCCATATGCATCTGATGTAATTGTGTCTCTAACCTGCAAAGTATACACATTTTGAATACATCGCAACACCATACGGTTATAAAAGGCACTATGGTAGTAGTAAGTCTTGATATAAGCTGACAACTGACAGAGAAATTTACTTAAACTTACGGAAAAAATGGGTAACATTAATTGCATAATTAAAAACATAACACGTAAAAGTTCTGTTGATATTGATGTGATTGCTTCTCAACATTTCTTAGCTGAAACGACGAACCTGATTAGAACGCTTGCAAGTTTAAATTCATTTTTTTTTAATCCTCTTGTTCTTGTCTTCTTAAATTCTGTATTTCTTAATTGTATATGGATGTAATTCCGAAATAAATGATTGCTATTCTATTCTTTTTTTTATTGATGATTTAAATTTTCTTTCGAAACATGTTCAATAGGTTAAAATATCCCTTACCGTTTACTCCTATCCCTGAGTAAAGTGAACAGTACATGCGAGCAGTGGGCGGGCGCCTTTCTCGCGATGGCTCCGATAGTGAGCAGGTTGTGACTGTGAAGTTTACGCTCGTCTTCCTCGTACTCGTCGCGAATGTCCTCGTCGGGTTTGTCAGCGGACCTGTGGACAATGATTAACACCTAATTCATGAGGGTTGTGACTCCTCCGCTAAATTAATTCGTTAGGAGCGTTTCTTGACCTAGGCTTTAAATAAATAAATATTCCTGGACATTGCACATAGCATCATTTAGCCCCACACTAAGTACTATTCTTTTGTAAATACATAGGTACATAATATTATACATAGAAACGACCAGAATCAACACAAGCCATTACAAATTTTAAAATTCATAATTACTTGTGTTATGCGGGATTCGAACCCGCAACCCTAGATTAGAAGGCAGAGCCGCTACCAACTAAACTAACAGGCCAATCAAAGGATACTACTATTACCTACTACAAGAACACAAACATCAGTATTTCTCTAGACTAATTTTAAATGATTTCACAAACTTTTTTCAGTATGCCACATTCAATATAAAGTGGTCGCATAAATTTCTAAATGAAAGTATTTCCACCAACTATTGTACAAGAGCTAAATTTCTAAGCCAAACCCCAAGCATACAAACACCAGGAATGGTAAACATTCTAACGACATTACAATCAGCAAAGCTTGGCACTCGATCAATGTTACACTTGTAAAGAGAAGCCAAGACAATAATACATGACGTCTGGCATTGCACTAACCATTTTAGATAAAAGCTAAACGGTAAATGCTAAAAAGGTTTGGCCACTCATCTAATTTTAGACTCACTGCTAAGAAAAATTAACAAAATTAAGGATATATGTAGATTCTATTCATATTTAGTTTCACTTTTGAGTGAGATTTTTAAAGTGAGTGAAGTTGGATACATAGTTACCGATAACGTCAGGTTTCTTACTAATATTTTGTTGAATATCGGAAAACACAAATTCTATAAAATGCTACTTTTCAGATATTCTAGTTTCATGTCCGCAAAGGTCCATCACGACCTAGCAGAGGGGAACCTATCAAGTGGCACATTCGACTTATCCTCCTTAAAAAGTTGAAACTGGAGGCAGCATTGCAACGTCTTAAACAGAAGCACTTTGTGGTTAATTGTTTTATATCGTATTCTTAACAGATAAACAATTTATTTGTAAACAAAACATTACATGTCAATTAGAAATCACAATTGTACATAACTTATAATATTACATATAAAATTACATAGGTAACTTATAACAATTATTTATTTTACAAGATTTCTACCATTAATATTTAGGTAGCTTTTTTGTTTGTTTTGAAGAACTTGTCTATGGAATAGTATGTTTCTTGAACGAGCCACTATTTTAATTTATTTTTAAAAACGTTGTAGGACATGGAATTTATAATATCAGCCGGAAGACAATTGTATACGTCCGGTCCTTTCACGTGAATCATATATATGTATATTAGATAGATAGATAGATAGTTACCTGGTCCCGTCGGGCGGCGCCAGGCGGCACTGCAGGTAGGTGTTGAACACCTGCACGCAGGGGGCGAGCAGGGTCTCGTCCGAGTAGCCGTCAGTCTCGTTCACGATGGAGCTCCACGTGTGCAGGAACTTGTTCAGGGACTCGCGCCACACGGTGTCGTCGTCCACCTGCGGAGACGAGTTATATTTTAAAGAAATCCATGGCACGGTCACTAGTCATCCCACCAATATTACAAAAGCCAAGTTTTGTGACTGTAAGTTTGTTACGTCTACACGCTCAAACGGTTGAACCGATTTATATGACATTTGATAAAAAGATAGATAGATAATAATTTATTGACAAGTTGAAATTCCAACTTAAGATACGATAGTCTGGAAGACATCAATACATATATATATATATATATATATATATATATATATATATATATATATATATATATATATGTACCTAGTCAGGTCATAAGTATTGTCACACAGTAAAAACTTTTCTTTTAGAATGCTGGCCACAAAAAAGTTTATTGAATTCAAATTTCGAATTGTTCATGAAAATAAAAATTTATAATTTTTAGAATTTTACTCATTTTTAAATATGGAGTGGACGCTTAAAGAAGACCGTGTTGCAGTTATTGCATTGCATCGTTGCGGTTACGCGCCAATTCAAATTTTTGACATACTAAAAAATTTGAATATAACCAAAAGATTCGTTTATCGTACCATCAAACGATACAATGAAGACTCTAGTGTAGATGCCAGGTCAAGAAGTGGTCGCCCTCGGTCTGTTAGGACTCCAGCAGTGATAAAAGCTGTGAAGGCGCGAATTCAAAGAAATCCCAAACGTAAGCAGAAACTGTTGGCCCTTCAGATGGGGTTAAGCAGAACCACGGTGAAAAGGGTGTTAAATGAAGACTTAGGGCTTCGGGCATATCGAAGAAAAACAGGACATCGTTTGAATGCTCGTCTAATGGACCTGAGACTGAAGAGATGCCGCGCTTTGTTGAAGCGGTACGCGGGAAAAAAATATCAAGAAATTCTTTTTTCGGATGAAAAAATTTTTACCGTAGAAGAGAGCTACAACAAACAAAATGATAAGGTATACGCACACAGTAGTGAAGAAACGAGCAAACGTATTCCACGTGTCCAACGAGGTCATTTTCCATCCTCGCTCATGGTATGGTTGGGAGTTTCTTATTGGGGCTTAACAGAGGTACATTTTTGTGAGAAAGGTGTAAAAACGAATCCAGTTGTGTATCAAAATACAGTCCTGACGAACCTTGTGGAACCTGTTTCTCATATCATGTTCAATAACAAGCACTGGGTATTCCAACAAGATTCGGCGCCAGCTCATAGAGCGAAGAGCACACAAGACTGGCTGGCGGCGCGTGAAATCGACTTCATCCGGCACGAAGACTGGCCCTCCAGTCCAGATTTGAATCCGTTAGATTACAAGATATGGCAACACTTGGAGGAAAAGGCGTGCTCAAAGCTTCATCCCAATTTGGAGTCACTCAAGACATCCTTGATTAAGGCAGCCGCCGATATTGACATGGACCTCGTTCGTGCAGCGATAGACGACTGGCCGCGCAGATTGAAGGCCTGTATTCAAAATCACGGAGGTCATTTTGAATAAACTTTATTGTCATAAGTTTCTATGTTTTGTTAAGTTCATTTTGGTATATAAATGGTTACATAAAGAATAAAGTTGTTTCAATTATTTTATATTAAACATGTGACAGAATTTATGACCTGACTAGGTATATATATTGATATTTGAATTTGAATACATAGGCTATTTTTTATCCCAGATTAAAGTGGGGGGGATCAAAACCACGGGCGCTGCTAGTGTGTCATTACTATAGGATTTTTTTCAATCTTTGATTGATTTGATTGAACTGCTCTGATGAAGAGGAAGAAGTCTAGAGTAGCTGGATAACATTTATTCGGTGCAATTAATTAATTAACAGTTGTTAAGCCATGTCAGAGGCCCTTAGGGCGGCTTGATAAATTCTTGACACCAGAATAGGCCACTCTCATTCGATAAGAAGAAGTTCAATTTATAAAAAATACAATAGAGCATACTTACATTTTCTTCCACAACAGATCCTCGTATACAATGACATGTCAACGTCGTCAACGTCTGTAAGAACACTGGCGGCAGTTTCGCAGTCATTCCTGGTCTGAAGAACTGGATCAGTCTCCGGTAGATGTCTCCCAGACCCAAGAACTCTTTATCATACGGCTCAATATACGCCATCGCATTCATAAAACTATTCACATAATTCTCTAAATATTGCCTCTTCAAACTGTCTGCAAAACCACTCAAACTCGCCAATTGAACCAAACAGGTTAGTGACGTATTTATCAGGTCAGGATTCGATCTCACGTATACATGTATTTCGAAGAATAGCTGAAGCAATTCTGGTTGCATTATTGTGTCCATCCAACTGAGGTTTAGTCTTAGAGCCGGTGCGGAATCACTTTCATGTATAGCTTCGAATGCTCCAATCAATCTCTTTGATAATAATGGCGAGACATGGCTCCAACATAACACTGACTCTACTATAGTCAGCAGTTGTTTAGTCAACAATGCTTGCTCTCCTTCTGGTCTGTGTCCGGAGCGGACTATTTGTTCCAACACGCTGACAGCGAATCTGAATATTCTCTTCAAATCTGATGCCTCAAATGATTTTTTAAGTCGGAAATGTACTTCCCACATGAGACCTACGTCAGCAGATTTGACTGTAATGGCGTATTCCTGCATGATTGCTAGTATGAGCGAACAGGCAAGTTTTTGTTGGTTTATTGGTGCACTGAGTATGAGTTTTTCTAATTCTGTGAGCAATGCTTTACGCTCGCGTCCGTTATCTTCTATGCTGCCTCGTTTGACTATTATTGCTATAGTCTGAAATATAAGATTTATAAAGTGAAAACCAGCAATAGAAGAACAAAATACGAAAGAAATAATATTGTATGTACATACTTTTGAGTATTATTAGAATATGACAGATTAGACAGAATAATTATAGTGGAACAGAACACAGAGGACTTTAAAGCACAATTGCTCAATTCTTAAACAAATTTCTTGTCTAAATTACCTATAAAAATGCCTTTATGTGTATAAGACTAGTTGGCAAAGCGGCCCCAGACCAAGCTGTTATAAACAAGACAGCAAAAAAAATGTTTTGTTTGATACATGCAAAATAAAATCTACTGTTAACATACCTGCAAAAGCTTCTCCCTCAAAAACGGCGGTGTGTTTTTATTCATCAAATAATTGAGTAGATACTCTCTCAGTGAAGATATATCACTCTGTGAGAGCATATTCCATTCCCTAACTAGTCCTGATTTCAACAGGCCTGCCGCTTCAAACAGCACATAGTCAGAAGAAGACTTTTCTAGAAGTTCTCTGCACATTTCATATGGGTTCTTGGTGTTTCTAAACTCGAGGAAGACACTCTCTGCTTGGTGACGCTGCTCCGATGTCACCATGTTTGGAGGTGCCTGTGGATAAGGACGTATTTAAGTATTGATAACATGTTTGATTTATATCTATATTGATTTTGATGTTTGGAGGAAATCACTTGCAGAGTTTAAGAGTTTAAGTTTAAGTTTGTCATTTATATAATGTGTTTAGTATTTTTTTGTTTGATAACATTTTTCTACATGCAATTCTGGTGGCTGCAATGCAGCCTATGTCACTTTGAGGACCCTATGCTACTATTCACAGAGTCCAACTAATGGAGCGCACTCTCACTTGCACAACCGTATGAAACTGATGAGGATGCAGCATCGACTCAAATTGTCAGGATTGGTCAGTGGGTGTGGCTAATTCATGGAAATGTATGGCAGCGCTTAAATGGATGATCTATCATTTAAAAATAATAATAATTTTAATATATATCAGAGATTGAACTCAAGATTAGAATATTATATTGAATATTTTATGATTTTGTGTACAAAATGATATTAACAATACAACAATTCAAATGAACAATAGAATTTAAAAAATGAAACAAAAAATAAGCATAAACATTTAATCGCTATCTGAATCAGTACTGGAATCATCCTCTAAATTTATAAGAAATTTTTCCTATTTTTTTAACAGGCCAAAAATACAAGTCTTTAATCACTAGTCTTTAAGTTGTGTTTACTTTTTTACTTGTGTGCCACTAACAAAATGGATCCATTGTTGTCCAATAAATGAAATTTTGAATTTGAATTTGAAAAATACACCAAATCAATTGTGGACACAATACCTACCACTTGTGGATTAATTTTAATTAATATGCAATTCATTGATTTTTTTAAGCTTTGATTATGACTAAATACTTATGTGATAATTGTTTTTTTTTTTAAGTATTGACATGTAACTGCTGTTTGTTATGAATAAATATCTGAATCTAAATCTGATGATCAATAAATAAACACAAATCAGTCCAGTAGGTTAGCCAAATCCAAAAGTAAGCACGAAACAGTCCAATAAACAAGCCAGGTCAACATATATCCCAACACTGAACACACTGAAATAACGTCAAACAAAGAACACGTCCACACCGGTCAAGGAACAGTATCGGACTAACATTGTGTCGCATGGTGTACACGCCCTTAGTTTCTTATCTTCAACCAATCTCGTTCAACACTTGATTTCCCTATTAGTTCGACTCGGTGAACAGAGTATAGCATGCCTATATTTATAATAATCTGCTACTTCAATAGCATGAGAGAGGAACAAGCAATCCAATAAACACACTTTAGCTTAAAAAAGTGACTATAAATTGCCTGATATTATGCAAGATTGCAGCATATGATCTAGTGTGCTTGTCTACAAGGAACTGATTAACTCTGATCTTAGGGTGATTATTATAGTATGTACCTACATATTGTACGTACAATATATTATCATTACATTACACTAATATGTATAAACAAAACATGTCTGTGAGGTCCAAAAAAGGTATTTTTTTAATAAAAATAACATTAATTAGGCCTAAATTGATTTAGATGACATATGGCACATAGATAGATTATACCATGTATTCATTTCAACTGTTGTTTATCTCCAACTGGTGACACCTCCAAGTACATCATACATTATAAATTGTTTTGGTATAAAAAGTAACAAATGTTTATCTCAGAGATTTAAAAAAAACTTGGAGCATGGGTGATAGAAATATTTCTATAGGGATGTAATTGTAAAGTTGTAACATAGGTATCTGCCATAGCACAGGTTTTAAATGAAATTTTCAAATATCTTTATCTTCATAAATGGAACAGTTAATAGCATTCATTCATATAATATAGTATTGCACACAATGATTTTAGTATTTTATTCTTTAAGCAATGTAAGTGATGAATTGTAGATGTTGGAGCTTTATTGATAAATTAAGACCTGTAGAATATATAAGATTTTTTTACTTCCACTTGTTATGGGTGTCTCAATCTGTATAGGAATTAATATTATACTAAAATGAATTGGTATAAAGTCAGAGTAGACTGTGGACTAACATATTTAGTTATTTTTAGCCTGTATTTTGCAAATAGCTCCTGGGGGTCCTACAAACCAAGCAGAAAAATCACACATGTTCATATACAACTAAAGAAACATGAGTAATATGAGATAATATGGATCATTAGTGAAATGTTCTGGCTAGTTTCATTTAGAAGAGAATATTATATGTATAAAAATATTTATCAGTATAATTTTATACATGGTTATATGGTAATTTCTTAGTTTGTTGGGTCAATAAAGTTAATGACTTAACAACATAGTTTTCAAAAATATAGGTAATAGAAGTCAAGTTTTTCGTTTTATAATTTATTTAAATAGTCAATATATGTGGCCTTACCATGAGCATTTGAGCCGCAGCCTCCAGTATTTGTATTGCAGAATTAACCATTTTTTCTTTTGTTGTATTACCAAACACGGCAAAAGGATGAGAGAGATATTAATTGTATGACATCAATGTACCAGGGTTCGAGCCTAATTACCCAAAGAGTCACATATTTATTGACAGAAAATTCTAAAATAGTAAAATAATCTAATATTTTTGCATATCAACAAATCAAATCAAATCTCATCCAATCCAATCCATTTTCTTTTTGAAGAAATAGAATGAACTATTTAGTTAGTTGGCAGATGATCCTCTATAGTGAACAAGCTTGTCTATGGCCTCACAGGCTAAACATATTTTATTTTTCTACCACTTAGTAGTTTTTAAATAGATTTAAATATTTTCATATGGCAGCACTATGTACCGAATTAGTTTTGCTATTCAAAAAGAGATGACGCTACTATCTATTAGCTTCGCAATGCAGAACGGCGCGAAAATCGCGAAATAGGAAAATATCTATGTAGCCTAGCATTATTATCCTATCATTGTTTTATTTTGACAAGAGTAATAAGGTACTTGTACTATTACTAATAACACTACTACCATACTATTATGTAGTAAAGTAGCTATTTACACAAAAAATGGTAATGGAGTCAACTATTTCCAATATTTTTAGTATGTATGTTATGTTTGTTTGTTCATACTTAAATTTTGGTTTCGTTTTATCATACTAGTATAACATCATGGCAAGAACAGCGCAAGACAGGGAGTATTGGCGTAAGAAGGAGGAGGCCTATACCCTGCAGTGGGTCTCATTAGGCTGACGATGATGATGATATATAATACTCTTAAAAAAATTGATATGATTTTTTTTTCTTTGATAAAATTGTACTTTAAACCTATCAATATCAAGGAATGTTAAAATTACATAATATATATTTAAAAATTGGTAGATATAAGATACCCTAGTGATTCAAGGTCATAACAGTATAAACTAGCTATTAACAGGTTTCAAGTAGTTTTATTCCCCATCATGCATACTTAATTTTTTAAGTAGATGGCATATATATAACTATCTACCTACCTACTTGTTTTTCATTTCCATTTCACAATACCTACCCAATTGATTTCGTCGATACATTTGTCAAAACATACATCATACATAATGTAATGTGAATAAATAAATGTCCAATACCTAACAAGTAGAGTTCAAGCAAGATAACTCTGCGCGCGGATAAAATTGGAACTAAAATGTTCTGATTGCAATTTGATCAGAGGCCAATTCTAAGCATAAGTGCTGCTGCCAGTTGCGCGCAGAGTTATGTTGTACGGACTCTACAATCCATGTTCTTCATTGGTTTTCCTCCTCTATTATTCTCAGGCGTTTTTCAAGTAGATCCTTATTTAACCTGTGCATGCATAGAAATTGCCCATTCAAAAATAGTACAGGGATATCATGTCTGTAAAGCCGTAACCATCTCAAATTATCTTTATCTGTAACATACACTTTCTGAATAGTGAGTCTGTGTTTATATGGCTCTAACTCTTCCATGACTATGTCACATAGACCACAGGGATCTTTTGTGTAAAAGGTCAATACTGGGGGTCCTGACGTTTCATGTGTTCTGGAAACAACATAACATTGCTGTGACATAGGTACAAAAACCAATATAAAAAGAATAATTTGATTTATTAACCATCAATTCCATAGAAAACAGTTATAAATTATTTCTCTTACAATTACTCAGTGTTATATAAAAAAGATTATAACTTTTTTTATAAAATACATAAATAACAAAACATGCTTAAGCTAAAGATTTTTTATAACATGACTGGTTATGCAGCTACGCTATTAATACAGCGAATAGCAAATTAAATAGGCACATAAAACGAACAGCTATTATTTCTCACAACAGACTTACAATTTCTCAATCATAATGGAGGATGCTCCGCCTCCTCCGTTGCAGATGGATGCAACTCCCTTTTCACCTTTCTTGAGTGCATGACACAGATGTACTACTATCCTCGCTCCAGACATGCCAATAGGGTGTCCCAGGCTCACTGCTCCTCCGTGAATGTTGACCTTGGCGGGATCCAGCCCGAGCACCTTCTGGTTGGCCACAGCCACCACACTGAAGGCCTCATTGATCTCCCACATGGCAACATCCTCTTTCTTAACTCCAGTCTTTTCTAATAGTTTTGGAATAGCAACAGCCGGGGCAATAGGGAAGTCAATGGGGTCACATTCTCCATCAGCATAACCAACTACTCTTGCCAGAGGCTTGACATTCAACCTCTGGGCGGCTTCAGCAGTCATCAGCACTAATGCTGCAGCACCATCATTTAGTGTAGATGCATTTCCAGCTGTCACCGTGCCATTTTCTTTTTGGAAAACTGTTGCAAGTTTAGTGAACTTTTCCATATTGACTCTCTTGTATTCCTCATCATTTTCAAAAAGTACTGGAGGTGCTCCTCTTTTCTGTGGTACAGGGACGGGCACTAACTCATCTGCAAAGGCTTTAGCTTCATAAGCAGCAGCGCTTCTTTTGTAGCTGTTCATAGCATACTCATCTTGCTGTTGTCTGGTGATTTCAAGTTTCTTGGCTGTGTTTTCTGCACAGTTGCCCATGTGGAACTTGTTGTAGACATCAGTGAGGCCATCAAATACTATTCCATCTACCAACTGCATACCACCATATGCGGTTTCACCTCTTTTCAAGTAGAAGGGAACATTAGACATAGATTCCATGCCCCCGGCTAGAATGACATCATGGGTGCCAGTTTGCAGTCCCTGTGTGGCCAACATGACAGATTTCATCCCCGAGGAGCAAACCTTGTTCACTGTGGTACAAATTGTACTCTTTGGCATGCCAGCGAAGATAACAGCCTGCCGAGCTGGGGCTTGTCCCAAATTTGCAGAGCACACATTACCAATGTATACCTGAAAATGATGATAAGAATATTAAAAAAAACCTTGAGTACATACATACACAACAGAAATAAAGTATTGAATTTTATGCACAAAAAGTTAATTTTGGTAGGGTGAATACACTAATATTTATAAATAGTTAATTAGACGATTAAATTCTTTTAAGAAAAATGTTATCGGCAAGTTATTAAGCAAAAATAACAATTGATAAACAGTAGGTAATTTGTCAAAACAGTGATAACATTTTAAAAGTTTACTTGATTTCTTTGATTGTGAGTTCTATGAGATAACACATTAATAAATCGTATGTTTATCTTGATTACACCACTCTATGAGTCCAAATAACTGTTAAATCAATAGAGAAAGTTAGCAAGTTCTATTAACCTCTTTAACTTCCTCCTGAGGAATGCCGGCGCGTTCTATGGCTGCTTTGACGGCGACGGCTCCCAGCTCGGGGGCTGACAGGCTCGCCAGGCTGCCTCGGAAGGACCCCATGGGAGTCCTGACTGCAGAAGCTATGACGACATCGTTCAGGGAAACATTCGTGGAGTATACAGCCATCGCTTTAAAAAGCTGGGAATATAAAATACAAATTTGTTGAAAATAAACTTGATCGTTACCCTAATTAACTTGCGATTAGAAAGAATTTAGGCAGATTTACACTAAACAAACAGCCGACTTATCGAGAAGACAGCTGATTGACGACTGGTGGGTGGCTAACTAAACCAAAGTTTAGAAAGAGGAAGACAAACCTTATTTGCTGGTAGCATTCTGATGCTAATAACTCCTCTACCTACGAAGATCATCTTTAATTTTTATTGTTGCTTTTACGAGTATTCACCGGGGGCAAGATATAGATGAAACTGACTACAAAATGATAATGCTTATCGCGTTTTACTTTACATACAACTTATCGCAAAGTGTAATAATTTTGCCAATTGATGAAAGCTTTATTACCTAAGCAATAGAGTCGATATTTCTTCTTTTGATAAGATCTGAAATCAAACATGTAAAACCAGAACTTTGACCCCTCAGTGTGCACTGTGGATGAATGGGATAAAATTGAATAGGCTGTTTTTGAAATAAAATAGAGGGAAACCTCTATACTTTTCTGCCGCTTCTTTATGTATGTTTTCCGAATAGTTTTTTATTTATTTTCGTATTAATAATCTACCATTTACTAAATTATTTTTCATTATGGCAGCCAATAACTCAAAATATCACCCACTTCATAAATGTCACTGTCAATCTCCAAGACAAGAACCAGTCGCGAAGATTGCTGCATGGACGAGATTGTTCATTTCGTCAATTTTGTTAGATTTATTTATTTTAAAATCGCTTAGAAAAGTAAAACAATGAGATACAATTTGTTGCTCAAATTACGGGTACAAAATGAATAGTTTAAAAATGCTATAAGTGTTGGTGAGTCGTGATAGTGAAATAGAGAAGCACTGCAAGTAGCGTCAACAAAACGGGAATCAGGTTAGTGGTTGAGTTAAACCAACTTTTGTTTTTATTTTGTTAAATTATATGCAATTATTAAAATTTTAGGCAAATACAGTATTACATTTGAATGCAACACTGCCAATCATGTTTATACACGATACAATACTTATCTTCAGTTGTGTCAATGTTTCAGTTGTGTTATGAAGCTAGGTATATCTATTCTTTAGATTCGCATCAATAACATCAAAGAGATGCTAATATGCTAACACAATTACGATTATAGTATTCTTATAAATAATTTACTTAAAAAAACCAATAACACAATCTTCATAGCAAATTCAATGGCAAGTTTTGAATGACTGTTATTCTAGACAACTGGGTCTTTTATTAGCTTAGACTAGAGTGTAGATCTATAAATCTATTAAATCTGATTGCAGTCATGATATAATTATCGTTGCTATACAAGCAAATGTTTGAAAGAGCTAAAACTCTTACTATACTAATACTCCTGATATATCATCTTCATTTTATTAGCTAGTATGGCCTGGCTGGCCTTGATATCTTTTAATCATGTATCAATCATTTATTTGTGGTGTCTATACAATACATACAGGTTTTTTTTCATAGAAATGAACTCAGTTTGTATGTGTATGGATAGTCATAAATATTGTAAAGTAGGTTTACACAACTAGGCAGACTAAAGTTTCTACTAATGTGTAAATGGTAATTGACAAAGATAAATATATCTAATAACAGTTGAACTTTAAATACTTTTGGAATGTCTCTAAATTATGTTTAAAAATCTGTTTGGGTGATAATTTATATTAGACTTAATGTATCTCTCTGCTGTTCTTGCAGTAAAATAATTAAATGTTGATGATGTGCCCTTTTCAATGCGCTCCATTTGTAAATTTAGATCTTATGCCACCTAAATAGGTTTTACTAACTTTTTCCATATAAGTACATATGTGTATGACAGAGTACCAAACATATGTACATACAGATACAGACCCACTAACTTTCACCTCTATAAATAATTCTGAAGCCAGATAGTGCTTATGATAAATGTGAGACAAAAGATTAATAGTTATTTATCTAGACACAAGTTGCCTGCTGTGGTTTCAGTTTTCAAATGTACTTAAATAAGTACTTAATATAAATCAACAGATAAAACAATTTATTTATTTATTAAAACCAGAACACATACAATTAAAAAAAAAAAACAATCGTTTGGTAATGTTTTACAATTACATGCCATTCATTTAAATATTACACAATTATTCCACATAATTCCTACCATTTATATTTAGGTAGGACTTCTTGTAGGTAGAAAAAACTTGTCAATAGTATGAAAAGTTTGTAGGTACTTTAATACTTAAGTACAATAGTACTTTACTTAAGTAGGTACAATAGTACTTATTAGGTAAAGAAGTGAAAATGCCAAATATTTGATAATATGCTTTTTTGTTTAAGAACTTACTTAATTAACTATAAAGCAAAAACATATATACATCAACAACTGTTTCCCTCATAAACATGAATTAACAAATAAATTAACTGATTAGTGTTTTGGTTTTCCCTTTTTTCTAAATCAACAAAAATAGGAAACTAAAAACTGATTAACTAATTAACTAATTGCTTGTAGAAGGCAAGAATTGCATACAAATACTATACAATGTGCCTTATGGTGAATCTATTCAAGTGTTATTATATCTAGTTTTCATTGTCTGCCTTATCTTGAACACATAATCATTGTTCTGATAAGTTTTGCAATTAAACTCACCTCAAGCCAGTTGTTAATGACCAATTTCGCACAATGCTGCATCTAATAATATTAATGAAATTGTTTGTGTGTTAATTGTGTTGATTTTCTTAACCAGTTTAGTCAGTCAGTGTAACTGAATTTGTGTTTAAAAGTATTTATAAGTGCTTATAGGTAAGTAAGTAAATGTAAAAGATTTATTTTTAAATGTCAGTTAAATTATTAATTTATTTTAATCTCAATCTTATGGCATATAACAGTATTATCATAGATTAATTTATTTCTATCAAAATTAACGATAGTGATATAGGTACTTACCCACTTGAAGGAAGTAGGTACATAGTTAGTTGGATATTGTGTTTTGGTTGAAAGAAAATATATTCTTCATATGAATACTCAAGCATTTAAAATATGATGTGTAGTATAAATGCATGTAGGTACATCTAATTTAAATTGTAGACTTGATATAGTTTTTCAGATTTACTCATTTTTAGGTGATATTAATGCTTGATGATACAAACCAGCAACACAAATTGATCTTGATCTTTAGCTGTCTAATAAATATTATTTTCGTGTCTAGAAAGTCACCTCATTTGATGAGATCTTTTGTTATCATGCAGCTAATCCGCATGAATCATATGTACACATGTATGTATACTAATACTGTGTACCCATAGCTCCAGGTACATTACAAGTTGGTTACTTTACATCAGTGTGTTAACGTTTAGCCTTCTTTGACGGCGCGTTGCGTTCAGTAATTAGCCTAATTAGCGAGTTAATTCACTTGTAAACACTAACACGAGTCGCCGCAATACTCCGCATTACCCACCATGTACCAGCTGTGGAAAACCGTCATCTTCAAATGTGATCAGATTTTTAATTGTGAATTAATACGTAGTGCGTGAGAGGGGTAAATAAACGCGTCGCTTGTTGCAGGGTCGTCGCCGCAACGCGCGGGATATGACTTGGGCCATGCAATAAAGATGGAAGCGGTTAACATCGAGGAAGGTCGCTACGAGCAGACGGAAAATGTGCCCGGAAGCAGCGCAGACAGCGACGCCTCCAGTGTGTACGAGAGCCACGACGGCGACGATATCGACAAACTGTCCGACGACGACGACCTGAGAGAAGACCTGCAGAAAACCATCCCAGAATGTTACAAATCCGACTCAAACTTCTCATCACACGCTTCAAGCGACATCACAAACGACGAAGAGTTTCAAGCGTCCGCCCTCGTCCAGTTCATGGATATATTGAATGACCTGGACGAGGTACTGGACAAGTCTCTGCTCGCGTGTCTCGACGATACCACCAAGTCACTGGACAGCGACGATGAAGATCTCATTTGTAAGATTAAAGAAGTTATCGGCGAGGGCAGAGACGAGTCGGAGCAGTCGGGCCCTAGTTCCATCGATGATAATACTCAAGTGGTCACGTGTACGAACTACGTGCCGAGCGCGCCTTCGCTGGAAGACTTGGAAATGCACGAGAGCGTTTCGGAAAGACCCAACTTATCTAGTTTCGGTCGATCGAAGAGTTTTTCTGAGCTGTCAGCCAGCAACCGGCAAGCGCTAGTTTCGTCTTTAGAAAGGGCGAGCACGAATGACACGTTGCGGAACTCGATGCGGAGATTGGATCCCATTGTGTTGCCGGCTTTGAGTTCTCAAGAGCCTTTGACGTTGCCAGTGATTCTGTTCCTCGATCACGTGAACATGAGGCCGACAAGCGCGCCGATACAGCTTCAGGTGACGGCTGCCAATCTCAACGGGGACGGGAGCTCGGGACCTTTGATTGTAGGACGAAGAGCTCTACTCATGAACCGAGCTCTATCACTGCCTTCTCCAGGAGAGAGTGACGTCACTACAGGAGAATGGACGGGGAGGAACACTGCTAGAAGTACAGGCAGAAGTAGCACATCTAGTTCCTCGAATGAATCTTTGGTATTACCCCCCGCCCTCACCACCACCGGCGCCAGTGAAGAGAGGTAACACTAATTACCGCAATCGCATTTCTTGTCGAATGACCTTGCCGAGTTTTGTAATGTTGCAATTTGAAACGCATCTAAAACGAGGCCGTGATGATGATTCATTTACTCGGCAGATATGTGCTCTTATCAAATGTGTAATAAGCACATAATACATAAATAAATGTTATAACTAGACCTATAATAACTCCATATATTTTAGTTAAAAAATTAAAGGCCTGTATTATAAGGATGCTCTATGTTCATATGTGTAACTTTTGATGTGTGTTTTTCCTTTGTAGAATCGAAGAGACTGCCGAGCCCCCTTTTGGAGTGTGGCCACACCGCATGAGCGCCATGCTGGCCTGCCTCAGCTGCACCGTGGGCATATTTAACATTTCTAGGTTTGCCATGTTCAGTGTCCATTTCGGAGGTACGGAAACGTTACACAATGCTGACCTTCCGTGTGAATTCGCATGTTACAGTAAACATTTTTATGTTACAGCGAGCTTCATAATACAGTTCTTTATACTGTCGCTGCTGGTCGGCATCCCGCTGTTCACGCTATATCTGTGTCTGGGTCAAGTGTTGGAGTCCGGCCCAGTGGACATGTGGCGGATATCGCCCATATTTCAAGGGGTTGGAGTGTCGCTACTCATCATTCAAGCGGTCATCGGAACTTACAGTATAATCGGCCTGTCTTGGATATTCGTGTACTTCCGAGACGCCTTCATAAATCCGAGCGATAAGTACAAGTGGGCGCTCCCTCACGAATACAATATGGAAGGTGAGTCTCACAGATCATTTGTTAGTTCGTTGATTCCGATCTCATTGTTTGCGCGATGCCGACGCGTTCGGTATTAAATCAATCGGCACTTAAATACAGGAACTGAAGCGAAGGCCGTCAATTTAGTCGATTAGATTTTTTGTTTGTGCGACGGAGAAGAACTGGCGCCTAGAATGAAATGAATGAAAGGTATCTCGAGAGTTGATCTAGTCTTTGACCTATATTTCTCATAAATTTATCAGAAGCGGCCAACCGTGGCTGAAACGAGTAACAAACGGCCGCAAAAAATGTTTTAGGTAAATTTTATAACGTTGCTGCGATTAGATCATGTGGAAAATTCAAACAAAACAAAAGCTTGTTGCAATTTTGAGCAGAGTTTACGGTCATTGCAGATGTTGGCGTGAGAAATGGCACTTACAAGATACAGGAGACACTGCCTCAGTATTTTCACGCCGAAGTTCTGCAACGGAGCGGATCGAATGACTCTTATTTCGGAACAATAAAGTTCCAAGTCGCGTTCAACTTGGCAGTGGTGTGGATGATTGTATTCGTCTCGCTCAGCAAAGGCCTGCGCTCATATGGAAAGGTATGTTCACTTTGATTGGATAGAAGCTAGCAGAGATATGAATTGCATGCTCGAAATTTTTTGAAGATTTAAAGTATATTTACCTTACAAGAGGCTGTGATGTAACGCGATTTAGGTATCGTCTATACCTATACCAAATTTAGGCAAAATTAGTTTAGCGGGTTGAAATTGTTAATAAACGTATCCATTTAAAAACTTACGCTTCCACGAATGTACTCGTAATAAAAGTGTGATTTTCCAAAGTTCTTTAAAATAACTGCTCAGTGGGACGGAAAGTTATTTAGAATTTTCCATTGCTAGCCTATGAATGATTTGTTTTGTGGCACAATTTAATTACAAATCACTCATCAAAGAATGCGTCATCACAAGTATAACCCCAAAGAAGAATCTCAATATTATGATTCCGTTTATATTTTCGTAATATTGGAACAATTTACATTACCTCCATATTGATTTAAATTTATCATACTATGTTTTCACCGATTTTGCCTTATTAAGTTGAATACTTACAAACGTAATGTTCTAACTAATTTTGTGCGTAACGCATTACGAATAAGTTACATCGAAACTTAGTGTTCTAGTTCTACAACCAAGCTGTTTCAGAGAATTATTTCAATCTGACTCATAATTTTAAGCTTGAATCTTGAGATAGTAAAGTTTGGTCACTCCGTCATTTGTGTACAAACGCACTGCAGTGGAATTTAACAGTTGTGTAATCGATTTATTACTCACTGTGATCGGAACTGCCGTTGTCAAAGATAACCGTGAAATGATTAAATCATCGGAAATTAAGATCTGAAATGCGAGTAAGAAATGAATGCTCGCGGCTTTGTTCCTGATAGCACGTCAAATGTTAAGTAAAGTAAATAACGTAAAAACTAATACATTTTTTGTTTGATGGAAATATTATTAACTCGTTTATATTATTGTTTACGTTGCTAAGCAACCCGAGTTAGTACTTATTTGATCTGTACCCATGTTACATTTTTATAAAATACGATTTCATACAAAAACTCATCTAATTAGTTAAAAAAGTCCCGTCTTAATTTGGAAGTCGCTCAAGAATGGTCATCAGTAATATTTTACCACATCGTTAAGGAAATTCAAATATTATGTATTATTAACTTGAGTTATTTGTCAATTACTTAATTAGCTGTCGTCAATCTCACGTGCCAAGTGGAAATATCTAGTTTAACAGTAGTTTGTAAAAGAATTCATTGTCATTTAATTTTTTTCCGATGGTAGCTCATGGCCCGCGGCGTTTCCGGCGTTAATCCGGGATAAAAAGTAAAACTCTTTTGTGTTCATCTAGGATGTACGTAGCAAGTCTCATTCAAACATTAAAAATAAAACATTGCAGTCATTTGGGCACTCAGCGAGACATAACACGCGCCTTTAATAAAATAAAATATCGGATGAGATACTCGGGCAATCTTGCTATCTTACTTGCTGCAGCATAGTTTTAGCTGTTATTTCAAAACTCGCACATACGGCATTGTGGTCGGGTAAAAACTAGTAAGTTATGAAGGTACGTTGGTGAGATAAACTGAGCTCTGCACTAAGTGTCACAGGGACCTTGTGTTGCAGGGCTGCTGTATTTCTCGCCGCGGTGAGCCTTGTCTTACAATATTAGACCAAGATTCACTAACATGGTTTAACTTTAATGTTAATAAAACTGATAAAAACTAAAACATAGATTAAATACATATTAAAAGTATTATACCGTTATCACCACCATAGCCACGACACAAGCGTTTGCCCAGTGTGGGGCTAGATGGCGCTTTGTGCAATGTCCCATATATTATTATTTATTTATATGTGTTGGCAGGCCGTCTACATGCTGATCTTCCTGCCTATCTGCGGCACGCTGGTGCTCTGCATCAAGCTGCTCACTCTCATACCGTACGACTCCGTCACCAACATATTCGCAGAGACGGAGTGGAGCGAGTTCTTTATCAATAGCAATGTAAGTTTAAACATGTTTTTTTCACTACAATTTACAACTATGAAGTGACTGACGACGCGGTCAGCACTTGGACGGGTGACCAAAAAGCGGTATTGCATTAAGTCGCTTCCATTTTCCACGCGATTTATAATAATAACGATAATGTGTGAGATCAATTATTATAGTAGTCAATCTCGTGCAGATTTAAAACCGGCTAACACTTTTATGCCAGAAAAAAACCATTGAAAATCTACATTTAGCTTTAGCAAAAATGGCCTTTTGTCCAATAAAGAAAAAATTTTTATTTTATTTATTTATTTAGCCTTACGGAAACTTTATTGAGAACTAGCTGTCCCGGCAGACTTCGTACTGCCTCAATCGATAAATAAAAGACCTAAACTTTTGTATAAATTAATTTTTTTTTCCCTTTTAAACCTTCCCTAGACCTCCACGAACATTTCAAAACTAAGATAAGATAAATCCGTTCAGCCGTTCTCGAGTTTTAATCAGACTAACGAACAACAATTCATTTTTATTTATAATAAAGAAGATATAAAATGACATAGAATATAAACTTTATTTCTTTTTCTCTAGTATGTACAGTGATCATTCAAATGTTAATTTCCAGAGCTGGGCAGCGGCCGCCCAAGAAACCTTCCTGACATGGGGCCTCCTCGGCGCCTGCGTCATGCAGCTCACGTCACACAAGAACGCCAAGAACAAGAGCAGCGCCATGTTGCAGAGGGAGAGCGCGTGTATCGTGGCGTTCACATTCGCAGTGCTGTTGCTGGGCTCCTTCCTCGCCAACACGTGTGTGCAGATACTCAGGAATTATGGATTCGTCTACGTGCCGGGGAGCTTTGGTAAGTGTTGTGATCTTGTGTATATTTGGTAAATCTGTCTCAATTAATGTTTTTCTATTCTATTCTAACTTCAAAGCGAGAGTGAATCGGTGCTTACTTGGTAAAATTATATATTTTCAACCCATATAACACAGCAATAGCAAAGATGCTGTACATGTATTAATTACCTAATGGCTTTGCACTTGATCGTAATTCGCCTGATGGTAAGCACGCTCCATTCTAGACCGTCATGATTGCTTACCATCAGGCGAATTACGATCAAGTACAAATCTATTCCTTGTTAAGAAAGTGTTAACTTGGATAGTGATATACATACATGCAGTTGGGAAAATTAGAGCTTGATTGACACTTGTAACACATAGAGAACATTTTTTATTGAAACAGTAAAATTAAAAAAATACGACAGAAAACTCTTAACTGCATACAGTCCTTGTGTCACAAGTGACTAGCGCACGCGCCCGCGCCTGTGTGTCTGCGCTTCTCACGGAGAGACATGCTACTGCTGCTTTCAGAGGAAGCTTCCGCTATGCAGCTACTAAATGCTGGAATAATATTCCTCCGCCAATCAAGAACCTGCGTTTTTTAAAAATGTTTAAAATAACTCTTAAAAAAATTATGTTTGTTCACCAAAACAGGGAAGCCCTTTTGGTACATGAGACCAGTGTAATTTGATACCTCAAACTTTTAAATTTATTATTATTATTATCTATTTATGTTTTATTATTATCTATTTGTTTGTTTATATAGACTATTGTGGTTATTTTATTGTCTACTTGTTGTTGCTGTAGCTGTTTTTCTTTCTGTACTTTTGCCTTAGTTTAGCTATAGTATGTATTTAGTTTTTATGTTCACTTGGTGTGTGTGACGTTACCGCCAGCCGCAACAGAATATCAGCGCTGGTGGCCGCGTGCCATCAGCATTAGGCTGAGTTGCGGCTGTATTGGGACATAACATTCTTAGCATGTAAGTTTAGTAAGTAAATAGGTTAAAGTTTTGTGTGTGTCTCAATAAATATATTTTCTTTCTTTCTTTCTTTCTTTAGTTTATCCCTAAGAACGATCTCTTCCAGGCAATTTTCTTTTTCTAATGCACTTTTACTACGAGGAACTTCGACAAGCAAAGACATATTTCAAGTTACGTCGGTAATAATAATAATTAAGTGTACATATGATGAAATGAGAGTGTAGTAGAACACAAAAACCAAATCACAATACAAAAACTATAACAATTATGTGTACATTGTAATGTTACAACTCTATTTATTTGCCCACAGAAACAGTAAAGTCGTCCCAATTCCTGTGGCCTATATCGGAGCCGTTGCCTGGCAACGTAGCATCAACGCCAGTACGTTTCATGGGTCACTACGGCAGCCTGGTCGGGGTGACCGTGTGGCGAGCTGGCAATGTTGCCAGGACGCTCAGTGGCTGGCAACCCTTGCAACTGGCAACACAGATCGTGCCCGCCACGCTCGCGGTGTTGCCAGCTAATCTGGTGAGAATAAAATTTACTTACTTCGGTTTATAAGTCGCTAATTTTAGAAGAGTGACTGTGTGTGAAAATGGAATTTTCAAATTTAAATAATGTAAATTTGTACTGTAATGTTGTATGCTATAATATCGGGCTGGCTATAATACAGATTGTAAGAAGATATTTTTTGCTAACGAAGCCGCTAAATAGTTGATTGTACGCAGTTTATTGGAACGAGTTGATCTGAATAATTATTTTCCTTTACTGATCTACTAATAATTCAACGGCCAAATCGTCTTTAAACATGGTGTAATTAAATAGTCATTACTATTTTTCTTCAATTATGATTCTAGAGGTTGAATTAAACAGTACTCATTAAAAAATAATATTTTTATCACATACTGCCAAATTCGCGTACCATTGAAACTAAAAATATAACACAGCAATAGCAAAGACGTTGTACATACATCCAATTACCCGCCACAGCCATACAAGTAAGTTATACAACCGCGCATAACTCGCCGTGACCAAAGCCAATTTAATTTCGCAACACTCCAGTTTGTTCCTACAAACTACTTGAACGACTACCACAAAGCCACCGCCTCTCATCTACATAAATTATAGACTCTAGACTTAAAACTGAAACTCATTACGTAAGTAATTAATGGAAAGTCTTCCGTGACTGATTTTTGACGCGATGTTACAGATTTGAAAGACGGTGGAAAAGTAGAGATGTTTCCCTTTGTGGCAATTTTTCTGTTCTTCAATTTGCAATCTGTTTTCGTAGTGTCAGCAGATGTTTTTCATGTCGTGGTTCAGTATGCATTCAAGTGAATTTATCTCCATAAAGTACTCGTATATATGGTAGAGCCATATTTTTAATTATTATTGCAAGAGCGATAGAGCGATAATTAATTTACTAACTAAATAAAACATGGCACAAAAAACGCCTGTGTTGGGTTATGAAATTCAAAACCGAGTAAAACCGGATGACAATTTAGTAACTTATTGTTAAGTCAATAAATCCGTTATTTATTATTATTTTGTTAGATTACTATCACAGGTACATTTCGCACAATAAACTGACTCGGTGGCTATTCAAGTTCACCACTATAGTTGCTATGGTAACACGGTGTCAGTAAAACATATTACAGCTACAATCGCTCTAAAATCTGATATGCAATATGTAAAAAGTAATAGCCTCAATTTCCTCGAGTCTTATCTTAAAATCAGTTCTATACTTATACATGTTATGATAAAAACAAAAGTTTTGTCATTACAGTATAAACATAACTAATACAAAGATTAAGCAACAAGTCACATTTTAATTTCACGCCATTCAAGCAATCGTGTTTTTGGCACAACAATTCATATTTTTCTGTCCAAATAATGGTCTTATCATATAATGACAACCATGTTAAATGAGGTGAAAAATACGACCTTGGTTGTTATGATTATTGGCCGACACACGTTTATTATGTTTTATGCCCGGGATGATCCATTGTTTGATTTGATAAGAAATAACCGTCACATGTTGTTAAGACAGATTTGTGTTTTGTCTAGAGGTTTTTAAGGCATACCTACATGTTTTTAAAGACGCCTTTTTGCCCAAAACGAGAAATAATAAAAATAAGTTTAAGATATTGAATCGGGCGTTATTTTGCAGAAATCACTGTAAATGAAACTCTGGAGAAATATGTAGTGTTTTTCAGCTGCGACTGCTCCTTAACCTCTCCTTAAAAACACTACATATTTCTCCAGAGTTTCATAATAAATTTACCAATACAAATGGTGAACCATTTGTATTGGTCAAGACATATTTTATCTGGAACTAAATTATGATTTGATAGCTGAGTTGACAAATATTGAGAAATCGGTTTCTTCGGGAGAGAGTGTTAACTCATGTATAGGTTAGTAATATGTGCAAGTAATGCATATGGGAAGTAATTTGTAGGAAGTACTCCATCTCAATAGTTTATTTTAGCGATGAGTAAATCTAGCCGCCACTCCAACTTATATAGCTGTCAAGTTTCCTATTACAGATAACGATGACGCTGAATTTACCTTACTCGGTACAACATATATAGACTAAACCTTTTTAATATAAACCTACCAAATAAAATTTATTAGATGACTTGGCAAACTTTTTCTTAAGAAATAGCAGTTAAGCCCTTTATTTTTCAAACGGGACAAATATAATCTTATTAAGAGCTCTAAAAGGAAAGACTGCAAAAATAAAATTTATCAAAAAATACTATGTCAGTCTCTATAACTAGCATAACTACTTATCTCTTTGTTTCCTCAAATAAAATCATTGCGTAAAAAATCCAACTGTGCACTACACAATTTGTAATGTACTGTTTGGCATTATTAATGTAGGTATATTATGTTATTAAAAGATTCACTTTAACCTGTCATTTGACTGCTCTGTTGGCTTAGTTGGTAGTGGCTCTGCCTTCTAATCTAGGGATGCTGGTTCGATTCCCGCATAACATAAGTTATTTTGAAATGTAATCACTTGTGTTGAATCTGGTCGTTTCTATGTATAATAAGTATGTATTTACGAAAGAAAAGTAATCATATATTATATCCGTTATCTAGTACCCATGCTACAAGCGTAAGTTTAAGTATGGGGCTAGATGGCGCTGTGTGATATATCCTGAAATATTTATTTATTTGGTTTGTTGCAGCTATCCCCGGCCTGGGCGGTGATATTCTACTTCGTCCTGATAATGTTCGGTATCGCGCAGCAGCTGGCTGTGTGGCACTGCGTCATCACCGGCATCATGGCCTTCAACCCGGGCGCGCTGCGCGTCTGGGAGACCAGTATCACGTTCTTTAGCTGCGTGTTTGGACTGGCCATGGGACTACTGCTTAGTACTGATGTAAGTAAAGTGATGTATTAAGTAATGTATACGTATTCATCTCTCTTGCCCTTGGCTGGAGAAGATCCTTCGTTTCGCTTAAAATTTTTGTACCTAAATTTTACTTCATCTTTCAAGAGTCTGTGTCTGTGCAGAAAATACATTCACCATGCTTGGAAGTTACCAATAGATTCCATCACGTCATTCGCTGTGCTTAATAGAATCCGTCGCGAATTATTACTTAACTCGTATTTTTCCAGCACTGACACCCGAGTATCGACTCAAAAACTTGCACCATGCAAGTAATGTCTGCTACAAAATAATAATAATAACAATAATTATATAATAATAATAATAACTTATTAGTTACATATTGAAGTGAAAACCGTATTCGGTTTTCACTCTCGTGAGTCTCACGTCTGATATAACCGTGGCAGCGCGCAGACACTCTGGTCTGCGCGCCGCCGCGGTCACAGAACGTACGTTCTGAAGATGGGTGTCAATACACCCGAAACGCGTAAACGTACGTGAAATTACACGTGAGTGAAAACCGTAATAGTTACATATTGATAAGAATGTCTTACGAAAGTTTTAATCTATACTAATATTATAAAGCTGAAGAGTTTGTTTGTTTATTTGTTTGTTTGAACGCGCTAATCTCAGGAACTACTGGTGCGAATTGAAAAATTATTTTTGTGTTGAATAGAACATTTATCGAGGAAGGCTTTAGGCTATATAACCGAAGAGACCAGAAAATCTGGAAAAAATGGGGAAAATTATTCATCTTTGAGGGCTTCCGTTGCGTGCGCTGAGAGAACGGTTCAAGTCCTAGGTAACAGCTATAATTTATAAGGCTGAAGATGTTGTTTGCAAAAATAAATATGATACCCAAAATAACTATTCCACGCGGACGAAGTCGCGCGCATAGCTAGTAATAAAATATTAATTGTTGTCCACAGGCCGGCATCCGCATAGTCCACTTCCTAGACTACGTGTGGGTGGGAGCGTGGTGGCACTGCATCGTGCAGATCACGCTCGCGTGCGGCGTGTTCGTGGTGCGCGGCCGGCCCTACTCGCCCGACGCGGTGGTGGGCGCGCTCTACGGGGCCCGCACCAGGCTGGCGGCAACACTCGCTGCACTGCTCAGCTTCACGTGGACTGTGGTGTTGCCAGTGCTACTCTGTGTAAGTATTAAAGAAAAAAACTTTCAGAAGACTTGATAACCTCTTCTTTTGAAGTCGGTTAATAAATAAACCCTCGCTTGCATACTGGCTTCAGCCGATTTGTATTATGTTAGCTAACTATTTAGTTCTATTGGTTTTTTAGGTGTTATCGATATTAATAGCGCTTGATTAAACTTGTTCTAACTTTACTTTTGATCAATTAAGAGTTCTGCGACGTAAACGAATAAATCTTTATACGGTAGCCCCATTTGGAACAATCGAACAAATTGACCCAGTGGCCATTTGTTAGACTTTCCGGTATATGTTTGATATTGGCAATATATTTGGTTATCTTATTTTCAGGCAATTTGCGTAATGGATTTCCGAATAGGACAACAGAAACAACTCTACACATGGCGAAGACCTGTGGGGTACGTGTTATTTTTATAAATCCATTTTTTTTTCTGGAACAGATTGGCTAGTAAACTAAGCTTGGTGTTTAGACTTAACGACTGGCGCACCGCGTCCGATACAGAAAGACAGCTACGCAGTCGCTCAACTTTCATAGTGCGTTCACATGAATAAACAGTGATTTAATACGCTCGCGAATCACCCAGTGTGTACAGTTTAAAATTACAATAAGAAACATTCTCCACACTAACTGGTGTGTTTGTGTATGTCCAGTTACTGGGCGGTGTGGTGCCGCCAGGCGGGCGTGTTCCTGCAGCTGGGCGCGCTGCTGCTGGTGCCGCTCGCCGCCTTCACGCAGACCTGGCGCTACATCAACAAGGGCCCGCCCGATATACTCGAGGTACGTTACTATATAAATTGAAATTCAAAATTCCTTTTTCTTATACATTTAAGGTGTGCGTACATTTCTATTAGTATTGCTGCAATTTGTGTTGTACGCTGAGGGTTTTCTGTACACTATATTAGATATCTTTCGACTCTGTGTTATGATGTACAGTTTTCATGTGCTAGTTCTCACTACAAATTAGCTTTTGCTAATACTTATTTGTATGTGTTTTTTCATTGACCACACAATTTTCATTATCGCTGCTAGGATTTCGCTTCGAGCGATTGTTTTGAAGAGCTGGTAAGTGTTGTAGTATTTGTATTTAAAATAAAGATTAAGAAATTATATCAGTGAGATAAAACAAACAATGCTTGTGTATTATAAAGTAGAATATTATAGTATTCCCATTTGTAATTTATTGCTAGTATTGTATTAAAGTTGTTGAAAGTGATATTTGATAAAATTACTGATAAAACCGTTCAGATTGAGATGCGGATTTGAATACCAATCAGTCATCAGTTCTTGATCTTTATTGACAAGAGATAATTCCTATAGCCGCTATCGTAACACAAAATTCAGCGTGACATGTGTTATAATACTATCAGACCAGGCTATTTTAGTAGACTATCTCATAATTTAAAGAACTAGGCTTGCTTCTTCTTATAGAATGAGAGTGGCCAGCTAGGTAGGGTCAAGAGTTTATCAAGCCGCCCTAAGAGCCTCTGACATGGCTTAACGACTGACGTACAATGACAACCAGCCGGGACCTATAATTTAACCTGTTATCCGGCCCGCGGAAGCGCCTAATATGGAAAACCACTTTTTGGTCACCCGTGCAAACACTGACCGCGTCGACAATTGCTTAGCATTTCTATTGCATGGAACCTCGGCCAACTACGGGCGCTAGTTTTAGTTTTTGAGTGGACTCTTGAGTTGGCTACTCTCATATATCACATAGGATATAGATAAGAAGCAGAAGTGGAATTGTCTGCCAAAAACTACTTGTCACATATTAATCTGTTCTTATCTTAAGTTTTTAGAATGTTATCGGTCAAGTCAATTACACAATATACTGACGTAATTTCCAAATAAAATGTACGTGACTTATTTTAGGGACACCTGTTTGTTAATTGTACGTGATTTTACACAATGTTATTTATCTTGTTTTAACTTCTTATTTGTCCGAGTTGGACTTTTCGTTATCTCTATTGGGTATACGTATAATGTTTAGATGCTGCGCAATTTGTATTCTCATACATACATAATAAATAAATAATAATAAATATTTCAGGACATATCACACAGCGCCATCTAGCCCCATACTAAGCTTACGCTTGTATCATGGGTGCTAGATAACGGATATAATACATATATACTTTTTCTTTTGTAAATACATACTTATTATACATAGAAACGACCAGACTTAACACAAGTAATTACAAATTTTAATATTCAGAATTACTTGTGCCATGCGGGAATCGAACCCGCACCCCTAGATTAGAAGGCAGAGCCACTACCAACTAAGCTAACGGAGCAGTCAAACATACATATATACATTTCATTAATCTTCACGAACTTTTTAAATGATTGATCTTGTTTCTTTTGTTTCAAAAATATAAAGCCAAAATTAGATTTTCCTCATTCAAAACATTTAAGATGATTTGGTTAAATACAAATCCATTTCGTTTTAGAACTACTAAAGCTGTCACTTGAAGCTTCACAATCAAAACATTAATTTACAGAACATAGTATATAAAGTTGGTAACAGGTATTACAAGAGCGCTACGTTCTTACCCATAGGGTTTGCAAATACTTATATACATACATTAAAATGACAATAAATTAAAATACCAATATATGTCTTAATTAAATTATGGATATTCCCTCTTATCCCATAGGAATAGAGTTTAGCAAGTAGTATTTTATGATTTACAAAATCAAACGCTTTAGTGATGTCCATTAATGGAGCCCAATAGAAGCTTGTTCATTACATACCAATAACAAGAACTCCTATGATTGTTCGTCTAATTTCATCCCCTCTATGTTTCAGCGCATTCAGAACCTGTACCGGCCCCGGCTGGACCCACCCTCGCCCCCGCCCCGCGCGCCCCCTGCCCCCGCGGCCCCCGCCCCTGACCCGCCCCCCAAGTACACCCCCCCGCCCTCCTACTCCACCGCCACGGGCGCCAGGCTGCTCAACACTATACGAAGGAGCTTCAGGACACTACGGAGGTAAGAATACATCAATCTAGACTAGGATTAGAAAAAAAAAAAGTTTGTCGAAGAGGAATCGTAGTAGACCTTAATAGCAACAAGAATTTTGTGTCGCTTTCTCTGTCGCACAAGTTTGAAATATTCCTGGTGGCGATGTTGGCGCCACGGAAAGTCCAAAGTTGACACTATAATACTCCACTGCCTGCCACGGTAGCCGCCGCTATCCCTAGATATGAGGAGTTATATTGTTATTGTTATTTCACTTTACAAAGTAACTGTTGGGTCGACTTTTATATCAAACTGGTACTGGAAAAGCGATCATTGTAAACGGATAATGACATGTGTTAATTTGTATTTCCAGAATCACATCGGCCCGCGCGGAGCCTGCCAGCGACGAAACATCACAGCTGCCCATCACGCTCAGCGAGACCGTCGAAAACACACAGAACGTGGAATCTCACCCTCCAGAGTACTCCGGCGTCTACACCCTGCAGAACACACCCTCCGTCACTATCACAGACGAAACAGACTCACGGACAAGCATACAAAGACGGTCTACATCGAGAAACTCTCTCTCCCTTACAAGAGACTATTTACGTCGCTCGTTCGTTCGGAAAAGCGACTCCGTGAAGAGTATTCGATCTAGTTTGAGACGTAACTTCAAGTACAGAGGCACATTGACGACGAGTCACGAGCATCTAGTGAGGGATGCAGAGCCCATCTCTAATACTGTGGCGATGTCCGCCATGTTGGATAGTGAGGGGACATCTAGAGCAAGGAGTATCGCGTCTGTTATATGAGCTTGGACATTATGTAAGGATCTATTGTGGGTAATATTTTCCTGGTTTGATGTGCGTTTGAAAAGGATTTTTTGGCAGAAATAATCGTTTCTTTCTGGATATGCGTCAGTAAAAAAAAACTTGTTTGTGTAAATAATAAAGAAAATGTACTATACGCAATTGCCAATTGCCCGTGTAACTACCGAGTATGGTAATAAAAAAACTTAAAAGAATTATTTTATTTCTGCCAAAATCAGCCTTGCCAAACGTATCGTGTGGAAACTGAAGTAATTTTGCTGTTCAACTTCGTATACGACTAAAACCAATGAAAATAAATAAAGTTGCAGCTAAAAGGACCAAGTGATGACAATATTAGGTCGAAGTAATAATTTGTACTGAAATAAACTCAAAAAAGCAGTCATATATGAAGTTGAATCATTAAGTAAAGTATGAATTACTTTTTACAATTAATTTATACATCACATTATGTACACGCGTGATCGAAAAAGAACTGAATGAAATCAAACGAACTTACATTTAGATGTTTTGTAGTGGATGCTGAAAATGTTTTGTACAAGTTCAAACCTATAAAGTGTAGGATTAAACATATAATGATTGGTTTAGAACTTACAGTTCGCATATAATCCGTTTTTACGTAGGTACTTAGATTTTTTTCTCACCAATGGTTGATTTCATTCCTTGCATAATATGAGTTGGTACACGTAGAAAATTGATAACGTATGATTTACAATTTGTGCAAATTTGTTACAAAAATGATAGATTGGGCAAGTGCTTAAATCAACGATGCAAAATATTTTTTTTAATGAATTTGTAATTATATTTTCTAATTACGTATTTATTTCAAAGTAGTATCATCACTAATTAATATAAACATCACTTGATGTCTGCATATACCCCAAACACAAGTGAGAGCAATATATTTTAGAATAGAATTATATTTACGAGTTATTTTATTGAAGTGGTAATAATACAATTTATATTTTAGTTAATAAAATAATAATTAATTAGTAATTTTACGTAACGTTTGTATATTAGCACCATGAAGTATAGATTTTAAAAAGAAAAGTAACAATGTTAGTTTTGAGCAGAATCTCAGTTGCTCCACTATTTTTGTATTATTGTTAATTTTCGTGTAAGCACAATAATTTTGAGCCATTTAGTCTAAATAGATATACAATGATATACTTAAGAGTAATGTATGTACTTAGATAAGTGGTGATCCCCAAACTAGAATAGAAATTAAAAAACTCCCATTTTTGTGGTTGTTATAATAATCACAATTCAGAGCTTAGAGAATGTGTTTAAGGGTGATAATAAAAAATAGAAAGGTAGTAAGAAAGTAGATAGACCACTATTTCAGAATGGAGTTTGTTAGAATGAACCGTTGTTTGTGTGTGTTTATACAAGTCGGTGAAGTAATCGAATTAGAAAGTGTTCTCAATGTGGTTATTTAATCGTTAGCTTTTAACATTCTAAATTATTGAAATTGATATGGATTTTTGTATGTTATTGACCTCGCATATAGAGGTGTATGGTGGCACTTGATTGTTGTTATGAAAGAAGTGATTTGTATTTTTATCATTGTATCGTCGACTCACATATTTTATTATTTTTGTATGTGATAATGAGATATAATTGTACAAGGTAGCTGCATCTGAATTGTGTGTATAATGAAAGATTGGAATGACAATATGCAACTAAACAGTTTTCACTCACGTGTAATTCGCGTATGTTGTATACGCGTTTCGCACGTTCTGGCGATGGGTGTCATTACACCCGAAACGCGTAAACATCATACGCGAATTACACGTGAGTGAAAACCGTTTAATTACATATTGATGAAATGTCTCACGAAAGTTTTAATATAAAAATGGTATGACAATGTTTTAATTGTTAAAAGTAAATAAAATGTCTTTATATGACATAGTTGTATGATGTAGAAGGAACATATTATGGAATGTAGCGATAGTGATGTAATAGTACACCAATGAAACCAGTACATACGTTCAAGACTTGGTACATATTCGTTTGAAGTACAATGAAGTTAAATAAGTATTCTCGGTTGTTCAATATTAATTAGTACGTATTGCCTTTAATTGAGGTACTTAACATTAGGGTAGGTAGTTTTGCAGAAACTCGTATGAATGTTATAATACCATGTAATGGAGTTGTGCCTAACATTATTTCTTAGTTCCTTTCCCTGCATTTATGTTGTACGTATTTTGAAATTGTGTTCTTCTAAATTGTATGTAGTTGTCTAGTCAAAATGCAAGCTTCCACTTTATTTGATCGGATACATCACAGATTTACTCGTTTTAATTTTATATCACAAATAATAATGCATATGTATTTACTTTTTATATTGTTTAGCATTCCAAATTACTATTATTGCTATGTTACAAAATAATTGTCTAATAAACATTTTTATATTTTATTATCATGTTTTTATTTGATGAACTTAAAACAAATAATAGCATTTACTCAGTAAATAGCTATGTATCTAATATAAACACCTTTTATTTAATGGCCTATGTATGTATTGTGAGCGGGTGTGGCTTAGCGGTTCCAGTGTCTGCTTTTCATCCCGACGCACCCTGGTTCTAAATCCGGGCCTACAGCAATGACTTACTTGTATTTTCAAGTTATGTGTGGATTTTCACTCGCTTAACGGCGAAGGAAAAGTTCGTAAGGAAACCGACATGTTTGAGGACTACAATATCTGAGGACATGTGATGTAATTCTGCGGGGGAGTCACGACCCTCAGTCATGAGAGGAATACGACTCAAGAGAGAGATGTATTGTGAATCAATCTAAGTAAAAGGCATCAAAGGATTGGAAATTCTTTATTTTTCTTATAATCAGTATTACAATAAGCCGACGTCAGCAAATACTTATTAGAAATAAATTCATCATTAAAAATTATACTAATACAAGGTATGGCATATACTCCGGGGACCAGAAATAAAGGTCAAAAACAAGTTTCATCAAAAAAAACCCGCGACTTCTATATCTCGAAGTCCTGAAATCCAACAAAAACCTGCCTAAATCAATCATCTTCAGTGTAGTACTTAAAACAAGGAAGCTGAGGTAATTAAATGTGTTAATCAATATTAAAGACAAAGAAAGTAAGATTAAACATTAGAATTAGAGAAACGAAGAACATAAGAAGTCAAGGAATAGTTGAAAGCAAAGTTATCGAACATTTTACGACCTCAACTTTACATTGCTAGTCGAAAATCAAAAGATGTCACAAACGAAAATATAATTTTATAAATAACGCGCATCGATACAATTGATATCAATATCAGTTGCGCTGAGTACGTCAGTTCGTGTTTTTATATATATAAAAATCACGGAGTCAAGAAAATACAATATAGATAACATTATACCTAATATCAGTACAACAAATCAATTGGCAGAGAAGTTTGCACACTTTATTGAATAAGGCTAAGGCACATTTATGACATATGATTTGAACAAATTTGTTAAATGATCTCTTCTCTATACACGTAAATACTTATTTGTTGATCTGTGTACAACAGTACTTTTAATAGTAAATTGGCCTTTGCAAAGATCGATCTTCAAACATATCAACTAATCGGCGGGTAAGACAGGTCACGCGTGATTACAGCTGTTATAATAAATTATGTATACTAAACTATACAAGTATATATCTCTACAATCTATCAAACAGCCACGGTTCTTAAATATTAAAGTTATTACTCATTCTATAAAGCGCCAGCGCAAAGTTATATCGTAGATCAAAACTGCATGTATCGGCGTTCTAAATTCGAAGAAGCTTGTCGTTCCAGACTATTTTAACTGTTGCTAAACATTTTAATGGATTTGTCATGGTTATGAAATAAAGTGTACAAACAGCTCCACATTAAAATAATAAAACTACAATTAATTGTAAGATCACAATCATCAGTCAAAACAACATGCAGTGCACTCTACAGCTACTTATCTCATTAACGAGTTCATGTTGAGTAGAGATTTAGCTGCCTTGGAGTCCGTCGGCTCTTTCTTCTTCGAGGGATCCATCATGAAGCACTTCCACAATCTGGAAACAATAAATAATAATTAAACCATTTCAAAATTAATGACTTTATTTTATGTTCTAACACAGACAATTTTTTTGCAGTTCTAAGCCAGATTTTGATTGGATTTGTAAATAATGTGGTTCAGTGTGCACACTGGTGGATAATATCAGAATGAAATAAGTATTCGTAATACATTACACAATTGTTGACATATGAGGCTGGAATGCTTGTCAAGTGTAGGGGTTGTGGTCTTGGGTCTTGTAGAGTTAAGATGCTTGTTCTTCGTGAGATTTCATGAAGTTTTTGCTAGCGCAAGCCATGGTCTCGTTTTGGCAATGTTTTACATGAAAATGTTTTACTAGACTCTATATTTTATTGAGAGTGTGGCTCAGCGGTTCCAGTGTCTGCTTTTTATCTAGACGAACCCTGGTAAGCATCTGGCCCTACACCAATGACTTGTATTTTCAAGTTATGTGTTACCTGAGAGTCTCGTCAGCCCCCGCGGAGACCACAGTGGTGCCATCTGGCGACAGCGCGAGGTGCAGTACGCGCGCCATGTTAACTGGCATCATGTGTTACCTGAGAGTTTCGTCAGCCCCCGCGGAGACCACAGTGGTGCCATCTGGCGACAGCGCGAGGTGCAGTACGCGCGCCATGTTAACTGGCATCATGTGTTACCTGAGAGTTTCGTCAGCCCCCGCGGAGACCACAGTGGTGCCATCTGGCGACAGCGCGGGGTGCAGTACGCGCGCCATGTTAACTGGCATCATGTGTTACCTGAGAGTTTCGTCAGCCCCCGCGGAGACCACAGTGGTGCCATCTGGCGACAGCGCGAGGTGCAGCACGCGCGCCATGTGCCCGGTGAGCTCGGCCACTCTGCTCATGAGGGGGTACTTCCAGATGACGAGCTGGTTGTTGGCGTACCCGTGCCCCGAGATCAGCTCCTTGTAGTGCGTGCTCCATACTATAGAGCACACCTGGGAATATACGTGGCATGCAATTAGTGACACATTGCCACTCTCTTACAAATAAAGAAGTATTCATATGATACAATTAGAGCAACATAGGCAGTTTCTTACAAATAAAGAATGTAAGGCATATATCGTTAAATTTATAGCATTGTATTATTATTTTGAGGTCGCCCACCAACGCGGTGGGTAATGAATATAAGAAACATTGTATGTAGCACCTGCATTCAATCAGCACAGAACTGTGACGAGTGTATTAGAAGAGAAGTCTATGCTCAGCAGTGGGCAAAAACGGGCTGATGATGATGTCTCATGTTTTAAGGTCACTGACAAGGTAGATAACACACATTTCAACTAAAAAAATGCACAATCCACAACAAAACTAAAGCTGTGGCTCTCTCACTATAACATTTGCCACGTTTTCTTGTGACCTGGTATAACTGTATCCATGAATTAAATATAATATTGCGATCATCACAGCGTAAGTGAATCTATTTTTATTGTGTTACTTAGTACGCTCCTTTTACCACCGCTACTGCTCGCCATAAGCCGAACTGTGGTCAAGTGCACACTCGTTTTAGTCTAATAAATAGTAAACCTGTGACTTGGTGTCGACAGTGTTGAGGTTGGCCCCGGTGTTGACGTTCCAGATGCGTATGGTCCTGTCGGCGGTGCCGGCGCCCGACGCCAGCACGCCGGCGCTCCACGGACACCACGCCACCGCCTTCACAGCCGCCAGGTGCTGGCTGGGACATCACACGACAGATATTTAGTTAACTTCTATGTAGCCGCTTTAGTTTTATAATAGCTTGGAATGAATAACTGTACTTTAATGTGGATGAGTATCTTCTAAATTTTCTCTCATATCTTTTGTTTTTCTTTACCATGAAGCGAGTATAAATCCGAACATAACAACAATAGTACCTAATCTATAACACGAATCGAACCAGCACCCCTAGATTAGAAGGCAGAGCCACTAGCAACTAAGCTAACAGGGCAGTACTCACTTGAACGAGTACAGGTGTTGTGTCTGTGAGTAGTGCTGTCCCTGCGCCAGGGGCCAGATGTTCAGCAAGTTGTCGTTACCACCCGAGGCCAGGTACTTGCCGTCCGGAGACCATTTCAAGCCACACACCTGGAACATATAAGGGATATATTGATAGATTTTATTTTGAAAGTGATCTACACCACTCCATAGTAACTAACTTAACTAGTCATTTTGTTGATAAATGAGTTTAAAACCCGCTAAGCAGATAGGAGTAATATATCTATGGTAAATTTATTTTGAGCTTACAGAATATATAGTCCTATTTATATTATAAAGATAAGCTTTAAAAAGTAGCCCTGAAAATGATTCAAAACTGACTTTTCAGTCTACAGTATACGAGATGCAATATAGACAAAAGTTCAAATTCTTTAGGCCTTCAATTTTTTTTCGACTTGTGAATTAGTTTAGTTTTAAGTTTTTTAAAGAATTTATGCTCATTAGAAAGATACTACTCGTATGTATATAGACACACAGTTGTGGCATTTAGAGGACTCCGGACGAATATACCGATCCGCACGCAGGGCAAGCACGGCACGAGGACTAGTAGTCTTTCCACCATTTTATCCACCTGTCACCATACAACGAGTAGATAAAAATGGTGGAAAGATTATTAGTCCTCGTGCCGTGCTTCCAGCTCTGATCACAGTATGTCAACAAGCTTGTCAAGTTTTTTTGTTTTATCACGAAATAGGTTTACGTTTGACCATAGCCTGCCTGATGTTAAGCACCACTATAGTCTAAGATAACAAAATATTGTCGAGTGACCTCCTGCGAGTGCGCGGCGATGGTGGCGACGTCGTGGTTCCGCTGCCTCACGTCGTGGTGCACGACGGCCCCGTCCCGGCCGCCGCTCGACACTATGTACATGTTCCACGCCAGCGAGCCCACGCGGCCCGTGTGACCGTCCATCACCTGGAATACACGGACCAATGAAATTAAATGATTTATTATCAACTAGTGGGTGCTCGCGGCTTCGCTCGCATTAAGAAATAAAATTTGCATCCCCTATTTCACCCCTTTAAAAGTGGCATTTCCAAAAATCCTTTTTAGCGGATGCCTACGTCATAACATCTACCTTCATTTCAAATTTCAGCCCAATCCGTCCAGTGGTTTGGGCTGTGCGTTGATAGATCACTATATCAGTCAGACAGTCACCTTTCAGTTTTATATATTTAGATTATGTTATGATACATTCACCACACTACAATTAATATAGGGGGATAACACATTTTTAATTTACAATATTGGTTTAAATGATTTAGATTCCAATATACAAAGTGGCTGTAGAGGGGCCTTGTAATATAATGATGTAGATGGTATTGCCCGATTATAATAATTATGTAGATATAAAGATCTATAATATAATTCAGATTACAATTAGAACATTATGTCTGAACATTAGAACATTAGATCATTGCTATGTACTACTATGTACTATCGTATTAGACAGCCGCACTGCAACACTACCACACACACAATTTGCCTCATACATAATATCATAAAAGTTTTCGTTAACTTAATCATCTATACAACTTCATAGAATTCAGTTTAAAAATCACTAATCATAGATACATTATATTATAGCCGTATTGTTGTCAGTAAGTAGTCAAACAGTTTAATAGTTAATTACATGTAAAACATCATCATCATCAGCCCCTTAAAAATGAAATAAAAAAGTAATAATATTTTTTATGTAAAACATATTGTAATACAAAATTTAAAATCTACCGACCCTCAATCTCTTGATCTTCTCGCAGTCCCACAGCTCCACCAGTGCGGAGGAGGTCCCCACGGCGAGGTGGGGGCTGCCCCCGGGCACCCAGGACACGGAGCACACGGTCTCCGAGCCCTCCAGGGAGCACAGCTCCTCAATCTGCCCGGTGCCAGCGTTCCACAGGTACACTGACCCTCCGAGGGCCACCGCCAGGATATTGGACGAGCTCCAGTCTACCAAGTTCAAATCTGAAAATATATTATGAACATTTTTCTGAATGTTGATGAAGAGGTTGATAAGTGTTTAACAATGTTTACAACTTTGGGTGGATTTAATATAATTGAGATTGTAAGAAATCTAACTATGAGCATCATATTTCAATACGACAGGGTGCTCGCAGCTTCACTCACTTTAAGTAGTAAAACTTGCATCCCCTATTTCACCCCTTTAAAAGTGACTTTTCCAAAAATCCTTTCTTAGCGGATGCCTACGTCATAACAACTACCTTCATTCCAAATTGTTAGATCACTATATCAGTCAGTCACCTTTGAGTTTTATATATTTAGATGTTTGAGGATTATTTCATTACATTATTATTATTTTCAGATATTGTTTTTAAATTGGGCCATTATTTCTTGTTAACTTCTATATATGTAATAAAAAGTTAGGTGAGGTCATTATGAGTGGCCAACATGGTTTTCAAAGCACCCTAAGAGCTTCTTTCTGTAGTGGCTTAACTGCCATATTCACACACAGACTTCTAGCCTAGTGGTAGCAATCGATATGCCTTCAACATGTAAACTTTTTTGTTAGTAAATATATTTTTTATTTTCACTCCTAACAGACATCCATTAATGTTATGTTTTACTTACAATAGTCGTCTACAATATCGGGAGCATCCAATATTCTGTCCGGAGCCTGGGGAATGTACCGACTGGTGTTCTTTACTGATGACGGTACTTTCGCCTGAAATCACAGATAAACTTGTTTTATAGATTTTGCTTGATATTGTTGGGGTAAGGAGTAAATTTTACACTATGTTATTTGCTTGAGAAATGGGTGGTTAGTTCTATATTTTTGCATAACTTAAAATTATTGATGTAATATGAGTCAAACCATTATTATTAGAATGTTTAGTTGTTTTAGGTAAATATAATACAACATAAACTTGTCACAGATGATAAAGTGATAATAATATTATATCAAAAGACACCTGACTACAAAATAAACGCCATTATTCAAACCAATGTCATAAAGGTTAATAAAATGGATATATGTGTGAGATGGTGATGGCTTGTGAATGTATGGTGAGCAATATGTTTTGTTCTGTTATATCTATCAAGTATATTCTTAATGGTGAAGATAACTAGAAGAAATAAGGCACAAAGCGTGATACCTGTGAATACACAACCCTGAGTCTGTTCTGGTAGCCCTCGGGCGCAGCGGGAGCCTTGCAGGTGTACTGCAGGAGGCGACCCGGCTCCGTGTCAGTCAGGGCTCGGCTCATCACCTCACTGGCTTGCTTGCTCACTTGGGACACACCTTCTTCTGCCTTCTCTTCATCGCGACTTAACTGGAAGGAGTTTGGTGGAATAATTAGTTGGCTGGATAGTTTATTTATTCATAAAAGTTTACATAACTGAAATTATACATAAACTAACTTAAAAAACTACTAGGATGCAATGCATTGTTGAAGTTACGGAACTTATGTACAGACAGATCATACAATTTTGAAAGTATTGTATTTGTACAGACCTACAAATATATATTTTGACTCTAAACTGAAACATTTTTGTTTTGTGTTAATGTGACAATAAATGTGAGGATTTTAGCTTTCAGAGCTTTAAAGTTGGGGTTTTGTAGATTTTATGTTTGAGCCCTTGTAAATTTATTATATCTGTCTGTCCATCCATTATGTCACATTTTTATTCTTTAGAATTTATATTATTCACTATTTAGAATGTCTTATATTATTCATTAATTAAGAAGAAGATATTATTCACATTAAAGAATGTTATTTGCTTACCATATAATGGCACAAGTCGTAGTTGGAATTACTTCTTGAAGGTATGAATCTGTCTCCTTTGTTTGGAGTTTTATTTGCTTTATTGGGTGTGGGAGTTGTTGATCGACCTGCAATAGGACTTTTAATTAGCTCATATAAGTACTTACTAAATTAATTTTTAAAATGGTCATAGAATGAACAGAAAAAATCACGCAGTTAGTTCAAATATTATTAAGAAGATGATATAAGGATTCTCACCTGGGGACTTGTTTTTGGAAGGAGTCTTCTTCCCTTTTTTATTCTCATTACGTGTCGGGGTCTTGTTACTTGAAAGGACACTATTATTGCAACTTTGATTAGCAGATACCGACAATTTTTGCATGGACTGATTGCAAGCACTCAGGTTCACATTCGAGTGATTCTTGAAGGATGTACTCATGGCTGGATTTATGTTTTCACTGTTTCCTTTCTTAGCCCATCGTTGCAGCGGGCCCCTTGTAATAGGGCCATCCATTGTCGCCAAACTATTAAGCTCATTGAGGTAGTTGAATTGAGCCATGCCTTGTTACGGACTAGTTTTGATTTTGACTCTTCACGTGATTTTAGTTATGAATAACCCAACAGTAAAAGAATAAATATGTTTTAGATGTAGCCACTCTCATTAAAATATATCAATAAAAGAACCGGGACAAGAAATAAATTCAAGTCGAAAACATCGACCTCAAAATCCGGAATTCCGTTAAATTTCGAAATTGAATTGAATATGGCCGGCAGACAGAACAGCCAATACTGCCATCGACAAAAAAAAATATTTATTGTTTTTTTCTTGCCAGTCTTATAAAAAATATTTCTACTACTTAACTTTAATACTTGAACAGCGCCATCTTTTGCTGAGTAGTGCTAATTATTTTTTTTCTGACAGGAAATAGTGTTACCAAGTCATGAAATTTACCGTACATATTTTCCACATATTAGCAATAAGTGGTATTTTTTGGTAATATATATTTATATACTATACATGATCGTCGGAAATGTTTATCGAAGTATGCGTTTCAGCAATTCTAATTTTCAGTTTTTTACATACAATGAAACCACTACGGTAGGACCACTTTCTTATTTTTCTTCACTCATATTGAGGACAAATAAATTGAAGAAGCACTACAATTTCAATAGGACATTACTTACACTATAAAAAAAAAACTATTACTTTTGCCTCCTAATTTATTTACTTATAAGTAATAATATTCTGGAAATTCGTTAAATTAATATCTGATAAATAAATAGTTTAGGGTAACTTACGTACAATAAATAACTGATGAACTAAAAACGAGTTATTAAAACAAGATGTTTTAAATTGTTTGATAACAAACTGTTTATTGTAAAGAAATTATTCATACAATAGTAATTATTTAACATATTCGTTGATAAAATAAAATTAAACCATACAATGAAAACTAATAAAATTATGATATTAAAAACCTATTCAATGTTTATTATTTATCATTTTCCTAATTTACTTTTGTCAGACAATATTGTCTGCGCGATTACAAAGAGTAAAATAAAATGCAAATTTGAGCATTATTTAGTAACATTAAAAAATCTTGGAAAAGAACATTCACATCACTGCTATACAACATTTTTTTCAGGCTTTTCCTTTGTCTTGAGTAATTGTTTTTAAAATACAAATGACAAAGTTCTTAGCAATATACATTATGTAGAAAAGTAGCACCATTTTGTTTTTTCACCTGCAAAGATATAAATCTACAAGTAAATTCAAACTGCATCATATCTGTTACACTAACTAATATTTACATTATATTGGCCGTTAATAATGGCACTCAATTTTATGGTTTTAAGGAATCAATGTACGTAATAAACTAATTAATTAAGTGTAAAAAAACTAATGAAACTAATAACATTGACTACATAGCTGCTTATTTACATTTTTTGCAAATGTAGCCATTTTAATGTCACAATTGAAAAACAATATTAAGTTTAGTAGTTTTCATTAACATTCATTAAAATAAGACAATTCAAAATCATATAATCTTATTGCTATAAAAATGTATAATTTTGTTCTTAGATGTCATGTTAACTGGAATTAAATTAAATAAGCTAACATATACAACCAACCAAAGTAACATAATGGTGGGATATTCATTTATTGGTAATAATCTCACATAAATTATGTAATTCAAGTATAAATTTACTAACACATTTATCTAAAAATAACTTATTAAATTTTGCTCATTTTCTGTCATTTAAGAGATCTTTGTCTTTGAAGTATAAAAATCACACAGTAATGAGCAAATTATTCGATGTATTAAAATATTTTTTACTTAAAGCTAATCCATAGAATAATTGTAGCACAAGAGAACAGCAACAAATAATTTTGAAGTACCTCCGAAATTTTAATGAATTACTTACTTACCAACTTTGGTAAATTTCTATTCTGAAAATCTATTAGTAGTAATAGTCAATAAAAAGAAGACACTCCAAATATATACTCAATATTATCAGTTACAATATACTGATCAGCCATGTATAATTATTAATTTATATTAGCTATGCTCAGTGTTAACATAATTCAATATTTCATATTTTGGAGTTAAAATAATATTTTAGCTAAAAAGTGTTCTTGGCATGATTGTTATAAAATTACTTCTAAAAATAATTTCGATTAAATTGTTCTAAAATATACTTCCAAGTTTATGAAGTTGAAGTCATGTTTGATCATTTAATTTCTTATTTGGAACTTCCTAAATAAAATCTATATGTAGAAACTCTAAACACAATAGGTAAATGCATTTGGCAGTATCAAAGTTTTCTTTGAAAATCTCTTTTCCTTTTAGGAATTGTTTACAATTAGTAAGTGGTTAAAGTATCAACATTATTTTTGTATAAAAAATTACTAACCAAATTAATTTGTGTGAAACAGTAAGAAAAAAATGTGAGTACTAATGTACATACATACATAGTTTTTAATAAGGATGCGAAACCTGTTGTTGGTTTAAAAAAATACACATTTTATAAAATTATGATTTTAAGTGAAGACAGAGGAGATATGTCTTATAAGAATTTATGTAATATGTAAGCAATCCAGTTTTTAGAGAATCTTCAATCACTCTTGCATTGCCACTTGTACATAGATATTATGCATTCTTTGTTATTTGATCAATTCTTTACAGTTTATTGTGGAATAAGATATCAATATCAAAATCTAGCATTGATCTAATAACACAAGATAGAAGTCAAGAGACCAACAACTAAGATCATAGTACATATTCTACTAATTCGATTCTTTACATACAATCCACAGTCATTTCTTATCGAGAATAAATCTAAAATACATGCAATATTTGCTCTACAAAATTTCCTTATATCTGTAAGATACAAGTACAACATAAAGAGTTGTCTCAATCTATCAAATGTCCTAGTTAAGTAGACATACACATACAGATCACAGTTCCTTTCCCTTATTCTATTATGACACCTCACTGTCCTCCACAAATTGACAAACTGAGCAAAGAATTGATTCATACCTCCATGATTCTCCATCCGATTCGGAACACAGTAATTAGCACTTAGATTCTTCATCCAATTTTGGATCTTTCTCACTACAACATAAGGGTGATAATCACTATCACTGAGACACTTCACTGTAACTTTAGTCCAACACTTGTTTATATCCGTGTGCTATGAGCAGTCAGCTCGGAGTACATTCATGATGTGTGGGTGTCCGGTGTTGTCCACGGTCACAAAGCACGAGAACCTCTCGTCGTGGCGCAGGTAGCTCGCGTGGATGCCTGATAACTTGATGCAGGCTAGGATCTCTTTTCGTTTGGAACCTTGTTTGTATCTGGAAAACATTAAAAAGCTTTATTTGAGCTTTCAAAAGGGTGTACAGTATTGGTTGAACATAGAGGATTACATAAACTAGGGCTTTATGGATTACTATACAATAATGGCCAAACCCTGGATATCACACTAGCTATTCCTGTGTTGTGACAAGCAGTTTTTCTTATTTTAAAAGCAACATTCCACTAAATTCAGATTTGAAAAACAACAAAAAAGGAAAGAACAGTATATAGTAGGCAGGCAGGCTGTAGTCAAACGTAAACATATCGCACGTAAAAAAAAAATGTTTCAGTTATTCAAATTAAAATTGTTCATTATAAGTATGTGCAGCAAATGTAGATAGGTACATAAATATAAGTATTAAGGATTTTTCTTTATATGTTTGAACGCCATTTAGTATGTTGGCGTTACTTGCTAGGTAAAGTTGCCAGATTCTCATTACAACTATCTACCCAACTAATTTGGGAATTTCTTTCATCATTATATTAACTATTTAATTTCTTTCTCGACAGCCAAATTAATACATAGGTTGATTTAGACCTGACAACTTAATACATATAGTTGTCATCTAATTTGTACCATGAAAATTATACTAAGCTACTATAATAGCGTATCACAGGCTGCTCCAGCTTTTACCACCGTTACTTTTTCGGCGGTTGCTTTTAAATGCCTGACTGGCAAACAAAAAATTTACCAAATTACTGTACTAAAATGGAAGTAACTCACGTTTTCCCCTTCCACAGGTCCTTCCAGCAGTTGAGGTCGAGGAAGCCCTCCGAGAAGAAGTAGTTGTGTGCCGCGGAGCTGCTCGCGCCGTTACACGCAGCCACCTCCACGCGGGAGTCCAGCGGGCTGCCCAGCGGGGTTAGTGCGTTCGCGTTTATACTGGCCCTGGGAAATACATTACATAATATAATTAAATATTGAAGCGCCCGTATCTCAGCTAGCGGAGGCAATCGCATGGCATTCCATTTTGGGCGCTTCCGTGGGTCGGATGAAACGCTAAATTGTCCCGGCTATTTGTCTAGTACGGCAGTCGTTAAGCCATGTCAGAGGCCCGTTTGAAAACTCTCGACACCAGAGTTGGCCACTCTCATTCGATAAGAAGAAGAATATTAACTTTTTAGATTCAGTTAATAATATGGATTTTTAATTTTAAAAAGAAGGTTCTTTTATATTTTTTAACACAATAATAATGTTTTGTGAACTGCAACACTAGCTGTTAAATTGTACTACAAATGGCTATAGGGACTGTTTTTAATAACATACCTGCCACCTTTCCCGTTGCCACTTTTCACGAAGAGCGTAACATTCCACCACAGTACCTCCGTTGCCATGGTGACCAACACTAGAGGCGGCTGATCATCTATTATACTCGTGGGAGAGAGATACGGTGTGTTGTGCGAGCTGCGGTAGAAACGATCCGGGACGGGAGAGAAGGCACAGTACTGTACTTTGTGTTTGTGATGTCGGAGCATGCCTTTCACTTGACGACAGCTTTTCACGTTCCATATCTGTGGACGAAAACAGTAATAGAATAGAATGACTTCTATTCTATTTCTGATTTAAATACTTAGGTATATGGTGAATATTTAAGAGTTGTGTTCAATAAAGACGAATAAAACACTAATATTAACATCATATAATATCCAAAAAATTTGGAGGAATCAATATATTGGTCTTTCCCATGCACTTTTTACGACTCTGTTCCAAATGGTTCACTCGGAAAATCTAGATTTGCTACACATTTTCGAGTATTTCGGCCTGTATTCCACGAACAATTCGTTTGCATGAACGAACAAAACGATTTTATCAATTTTATACCACTACAAATTATTCAATTATAATAGGTACCATAAATAAATAAATATTCCGGGCCATAGCACACAGCGCCATCTAGCCCCACACTAAGCAAACGCTTGTGTCGTGGGTACTAGATAACGTCAAATACAAGTCATACGTATTTGGTGTTTACATTAGTAAGCAAAATATTAAAAATATTATCTTTCACATAAAAAAGACTAACACATTTTGCACATACACAATTTCTTGTCACATTTGATCAAATTTCTTCAGGATACATAATGTAACTCACCTAGAAGAAAACGTTTTATACATTCCTTCAAATGTTTGACAAAGGATTGTATTTATAACTTTGCCATGCTTTAACCATATTATTCTAAGAGCATATATTATAGCTTATTGTTGCTTTTTAGTATCTCACCAGCACATCGCCCGAGTCCAGCCCCAGCGCCAGCAGCCCCCCGTCCGCGGTGAGGTCGCAGCAAGTCACCGCCTTGTTCAGCTTCTGCTCGTACGTGGAGTTCAACTTCACCGGCGAGCATGTAGTGTCGAGCACGAAGGTCTGGAAGAATGTAACAAATACATTTTAAGGCTAGTTTGAGAGCAAAGGAGAAGAGGAACAGATATTTTTTCCTTATATTTAATTAACTAATATTATAAAGCTGAAGAGTTTGTTTGTTTGTTTGAACGCGCTAATCTCAGGAACTACTGGTGCGAATTGAAAAATTATTTTTGTGTTGAATAAACCATTTATCGAGGAAGGCTTTGGCTATATAACATCACGCTGCAACTAATAGGACCGAAGAAACAATGGAAAATCTGGAAAAAACGGGGAAAATTATTCATCTTTGAGGGCTTCCGTTGCGTGCGCTGCGAAAGTGGGTCTAGATGGCGCTGTGTGATATGTCCTGAAAAATGTATTATTATTTACTTGGAAAGAAATATTCGTATAATTAGATGGTGAGATTGTCTATGTACAATCTCAATACATTAGAGCCCAATGCTAACAAAACACACATATAAAAACTCTTTTAAGAATAATTACAGATATTATTAATTCAATTAATAGCGCAATTCCTAGAAAACTAATTAAAACCAACAGTCGACTATGTTCCCCTGACATTTATTCAGATTTGAGACACTAATCATATCATTGTTTTGTTAAGTCACTAGGTGTCGACGAATCATGGTGATTTTTAGTATGAAATTAGTATAGGGACTCGAGAGTGACATAGTCTAGATTAGGCATCAATAATAGTACTAAACCTTACCTCAAACGCCCTGTTGGCGCAGTCGCACATAACTAGCACTTTGTTCCGCAGCACCGCGCACGTCACATGTACATCATCCCTCGCGTGTAACACACAGCTCAGCTGCAGCTCTCTGTCCCACAGTTTGACACACGCGTTGTCTTCCACCGTCACCAAGCCCACATGTGGGACCCAGAAACACTCCACCAGATGACCACATTTACTGAGATTGGTTCTGCGATCTCCGTTAGTGAATGTCCGGTGCGAGTCGAGGCTGCCGTGACTCTCTGAGATTGATATGCTGTCGGAGTGCTTTTTCTTTACGCCTGGAAGAAAACAAGGATTTAACATTAAAGCCATGTCAGAGGCCCTTTAGGCGGGTTGATAAACTCTCGTTATAAGTTTATGGTTAATAAATAATTTCAAAACTCAAACTCAAAACTCTCGTCACCAGAGTCGGCCACACTGAAGAACATTAAAGCTTGTTGGTTTATAGTCTTACTCAGTCACACTTAAATTCCTCACGAATTTGCACAAACATTTTACAATATTTGATGACAAAATTAAGTATCACCCTTATCGCAAGGATAAAGTTATTATCATAATACCAATAAAAAGTTAAGCTATGTCGGAAATCACGGGGCTCTTCAAACAGTCATTAAACTAATATTTTTTTTTAATGTTGATTTGAATTGAATGTAATGTGATTTTCCGTTATGGGTCTCAGTAACCCAAAATAAATGAATTTTATTTATTAATTAATATACATACATTATGTTCACATTTGAGCATCGTTACAATCAATCCCTTATAACATGTTTTCCTAAATTATGCCTATATTTTATTCTTACTCTAGATTTGAAAACCCAAGAAATATATTCGTGTTTCAAAAACCTCATTCAGCTTTTACGGTTGTTACAATGAATGTAAGTAGCAGATCGCTTTGCTTACCACACTTGTTCCAACTTATAGTAAAGAAAAATAATCAAAACAACTCAAAAACCTTACCTTGCAAATCATTGAGCAACTCCTGTGATCCCAGAAAACTGTTTCCTTTATGCAACATTAGCGTTTCCCAGTCACCGATATCCATCAACTTATGCGCCATTAGCGACTTATTTTCACCAGAAACTACCAATAAATTCGAATTTACAAACTTCATATATAAAACTTGACTATTGACGTGCATTATTGTGACGGTTTCTTTGGATCTGAGAGTATATTTCTTGACCATGCCTGATTTTTGGCCGTAAATAATGTGTTGGTTGCAAGGCGATATTTTCACTATAGTTATCAAGTCTTTGATGTTTTCCGATATTTCTGTCAAAGTTTTTCTACCGCGCATCACCTGAAATATAAAACACAGGCATATTAAAAAAATACCAACACAAATACTATATTTCTACGGATAAGAAGAAGAGTAACAATGGGTTCTAATATATTATTATCTGTGATTTATCGGCGCCCTGCAGTTTCACTTAGCTTTTTGTTCGGGATAGGAAGTAGTCCAATGTGTTAAAACAGTGTCTAATCTATCCCCATATTTCATCAAAATCAATTCAGCCATTTCTCATAAACATAATTAATATTTTGTAACAACGAACCCAAAAATAATATCCATAAGAATATGCTTGGTCATTTAGTCTCTAATTTACTGTTCCAGACTAGATTATCAATACAATTGAGACAAAATAAAGAACGATCCTCACCTGTATATTATTCCTGTCATCAATGACAGCCAGCAGTGGTTGCATCCCCACATCATTATTGTTGCAGATCCCCTTCAGATTGAGCGGTTTCAGCGCTTGTCTGTCTAGGCTCATGGTGTTCTGCAGCGCTTTCTTACCCACACTCCTCTCGTTGAACGACTGATGTCTCTTGGGAGTGGAGTTGTCTTTGCCACCGTTGAAGGGGCTTGTTGGGGTGAGAGGGGACGCGGTGTTCAGGAAACTCACGTCGAACTTTGTTGTTAGACGGATTTTACTAGAAATCAAATAACTAATTTAATCATTCACATAGGAAAGAGTATAAACAACAGAAATAGTATAAACAACAGAAATAGTATAAACAACAGAGGTCAATTTCCAAACTGTTATACTTTCTAAAACTATTTACAGTTTTTCTTACATCTTATCATCATCTTATTCTTACAGTTTTTTAAGAACTTAATCTACTTATTCGTCTTCCGATACCACGATGGTGTCAAATGCATAATTTAATATTTAAAGCTTATTTAAAAATCACGGAAATATAACTGGTAGCTTGTTAAAAAATAATCTTACCCAGTCTTGTTAGTAGCCTGCGATATATAGGAGGTGTCTAGATGCCACACCTTGACTGCGTTCTCCACCGTCCCGGTGCCGGTCAGCAGCACGTCGTATCCCGGGATAAACTCGTCCCACATCATTATCTCGTCCACTGCTATCGCTACCACGTTACTGAAAATAAAGAATAATATAGTATGCGGGGTATAATGTGAATTTTAAGATGTTATTGTACATTTATCTCTGTTGTTCTCGTGAAAATGTATACCATATTTACACGGTAGCGATGTATATTGATAAAAGTTAGTAGTTTTTCTAACAGTAGGTAAACTATCATTAATACAAAGTTTAAAATAATATTGTGACATATTAAAAGTTCTTCACCAAAAGCAAACATTTTATCATCACACCATTATATTTTTGATCGCGATGGCATACTATAAGATATCTGACTACCTAATGGATAAGGAATGTAAAAATTATAAAATAAAAGACATACAGGAATGAAAATGTACATAATAATATTTTTAAAATGATGTAAATCTTTATTAGTTGCACACCGAAAGGTAGACTTGTGGAGAACTATTAACTAATATATTTATATTTTATACCATCTGTCTGTACCCATAAGTGCAATAAATGATTTTGATTTGATTATATAAAATTGAAGTATTTGTTGATCTGTTTGTTCCGCTTTCACACTGCAATGGATCCATAGTAACGTTTGGGATGATGATGGATTTATTACCAACGCGAACGAAGTCGCGGGCATCAACGATCTAATAGAGCAAACATAGACTTTCTAAAGCTGGATCAAGCAAAAACAGACTTGCTCATTTTATCAAAGTATGTATAAATAACTTACCCTCTCTTATTATCCAGATCGAACACATGTGTGTGTGTCTTCAAGTCTACACACAGCACTCTGCTATCATCCGTCGACACAAATAGCAGCGTCCCTGTCTTATTCACCGCGAAAGAAAGGAACAACATTTGTGTCTTTACATTCTGACTGCAGATGATGGTTTTAGACTCTACGGTGGTGTTCCCCTTGTTGACGTGAAACGAGTGTTGGGTTATTTCTGTGGTGCTCAGTGTTAGGATTTTATTGCTGCCTGAAATGGGTAGAGGGTTAGATACAGGGGAAACGAGATATTTACACCGAGTGGCTGTAAAAAATGTTCTTTAAATTATAAAGCGACAAAGTAATTGTGATTTTTTTTAACTGACAAAATAACTTTGTTCTATACCGAAGTTTTTCCTTAATATGGAAAAACGAATATAACTTACATATATTTATGTTATTTATTATCTCACTTCATATGTACATGTTTTAAACCTCTTTCCAGCAACTCGGTTAAAATAATTTACAACACAGCAATTACAAATATACAAAACATTGAACTACTATGTTTTTGTGGTTTCACTCAAATGGTAAGAAAGAGGCTGATTGAGGTAAAGCTAAACTGTGTGTATAATATTCTATTACAAGTTAAAACAGATGGTTACAAATGTTAAGTTTAGAAATGAACTAATATGAACATAAAACTATACAAGTAACTACAACCATATTTGTGTATAAAATAAGGGGTTACTAACTAACCAAGGCATAACCTTTAAGGGTAGCTTTAGTACTAGAAATTAGCAACATGCTTTTTTAATGTAACAACGGGAGCAGCACTTGCTTTTATCACATTTTCAAAAGTCGTGAATCAAAAGTTTTTTGTACTAAATCGCTCAAGAGGTTATATGCTAGTTGCCAACTAACCCTGAATAAAAAAATATCAATTTACCTGGTAGAGCCAGAATATCCTGTACTTTATCCATCTCTATATCCCCACCGAATGTCATCACACAGTTCTTGGTCCGCAAGTCGTATACATTCACACCTTGACTTGAACCGAATGTGGCCGTAGCTAGATACCTGTAATAAAATTACTTATTTAATTAGGAGAACACTTTTTTTCCTACTTTATAATTTATTTGTTTTTTAATAAAGAAGTGGGTAAAGAAAAAATACGGAATATAATCCTATTTTGTAGCATATCTTGTTTTGATATCATCCCTCATCTGTAAGGTTATATCATTATCACTATGTAGTTACAGTGAGTGACACTCTTACCTGTCATTATTACACGGCACGCAGCACACGAGGAAGGTGTCACTGTCTGCCGCGTTGATGACGTCCCTTATATCTCCGTTGGGTGAGTATATCACTATGTAGTGACAGTTAGTGACACTCTTACCTGTCATTATTACACGGCACGCAGCACACGAGGAAGGTGTCACTGTCTGCCGCGTTGATGACGTCCCTTATATCTCCGTTGGGTGAGTATATCACTATGTAGTGGTCGGAGTGAGTGATGATGAAATTCTCGTTGACACTCCAGCGGCAGTTCCTGATGGCTCCGAGGCGAGGGTCGGGCGTGATGGTCACGTAGCAAGGCAGGTTGTTGTTTTGAACCTCTTCTTCTCCTTCTGGAAAAAAAGCATATTATAAAGTTAAGTAAATAAAAAACACAGGGTACTTACAGGTGAGTGAGTATGTTTACATCACATTATTTTGTAGCTTCCAGACAATACTGACACACCTAACGCATCGCTTACTGACGGACGTTTCAAATGAGTGAGCTGAGCTCGTGCAATCACTCACAAGTGCGATACTCGTGTGTGCGACGTGATCGCTCGACATAACTCACTCAAGTACGCTTGAATGAGTTGAAAAAGAGTTGGAAAACATGTTGAGCTAATTTCGACATTGACATATATTTTTAACTTAAGTACTAGTCGGTGTTAAAACTGATTTTAAACTAATAAATATCTGTTTCCGGTGTACCTAGTATTCAAAATAAAGTCTCGCAGTTTGGTTAATAACTTACCTTCCTCAATAATATCCTCAGTATCCGAAGCAGGGTCGATATCGTCTATATTCCACAGTTTGAGAGTGCCGTTGTAATACAGCACGGATACTATGGGGTATGTCCTCGCTACAGCTACACCGATCCACTTCACCGGGAGACCTTGAGACGCTTCCATGTCTATGTACTCTTTCTTCAGCTTGTTTGTTGGGTTGTGGAAGAACTGGAATTAATAAATATTACACGGTAAGCGAGTGTGGCTCGGCGGTTACAGTGTCTGCCTTTCATCCAGACGTACCCTGGTTCGAATTCAGTAACCGACATGTTTGAGGACATGTGTCTTGCGTGCAAGTACCTGGGCGCCCACCACGATGTATCTGCCCAAGAGAACTCCCCCTTTTTTATTGACGAGGAGGAAATCTTCAGAAAGATACCCGACGATGCACAATGGGGTGCAGTCGAGTTATGTAGGATTTTTACCCACTAAAACTCCCCCGGTGGCCAGCCTCATAGTCGTGTGAAGAAGAGCTCCGGGTACTCCGGTGGGAACTCGCCGAAGCCTCTCTAACACGTTATGGTGTGTGTCACCCGTATGTCTTATTACATCTTGAACTAAATAGTTCCACTCCTTTCACTCGACAGCTAAGACCACTTTAGCTGTCGACCTGCCCGGGCAAGAAAACTCCCCTAACGAATTAATTCTACGGGGGAGTCACGACCTTCAGTCATGAAGAAATACGACTCAAAGAGAGACACGGTAAGTAATGTAATTTAGTTATAGTCGTTCACAGTAATTGCGTAAATTTATAGAATAAAACACTTATACGCTGGACAGATGAAATGTGTGGTATGGTTATTCTTCTTTCACACTGCAACGGATTACGGATCATCGGGTTTTCTTTATGGTAATTATATAGGTTCCTGAGAATGATAGATCATTTTTTGTTTCTAAAAGTTTTTTGTTTCCAAAATAATCTTAACAAAGTTGGGAACTATCATACGAACCTATATGTTCCCAACTTTGTTAAGATTTTTCAATCATCATAAGTCCTCTGATATGTCTTAACGACTGCATATAGAGTGGTAATTACCGTCTACATACCTTAACGACTCCAGTCCTAGTTCCGACCAGCACATAGTCCCCCAGGAAGCTCACGCTCGTGATCTCTTCCTTCACGTCGATACTCGAGTGCTTTATACCGTCCACGTCTTGTTCATGTCTGTGCAAAACAAAATGTAGTATTAAAACAATATAAACCCATCCGAACATATAAGTTTGTATGAAAGTGGCATAGGTACTGGTTTGAAACGAGTATTTCTGGAGTAGGAATATCGCAAACACATGCTTGAATAAGAACAAAAAATAAATAGGAACTATCAAAATACAAAAATACTGTTCCATTTGATTCTATTTCACTGGTGCTGCATTAACCACTTTAGAATGTATATACATTGATATCAGTACAGTTTACAAAAAGATAAGCAATAAAATTTACAGGAATTCAAAATACAGCTCATGCCTCAGCTATAGTGAAGCTTTATTGAAGGTAGTCCTGGAAGACTGATGTTGCATTACACTCCTTAGAAAGCCATTGGATTGTTAGCAGTATATCTCTAAAATTTACAGTATGGATTCTTTATGGATGAGGTCTGCACAAGATCGACGCAGCTGGTACATTCAAAGAGAGGTCTATGCCCAGCAGTGGGATAGAGAAAGCTGTGGATGATGATGATGATAAACAAAAAAACTTACAAAAACTCAAAATACAGTTCGTTTCTCCTACAATTAGCTCGGGCTATCTCGTATGCCTCGGTGAAGAGTATCCCAGTGGAGTGATGTTGTAGGATGCTCTGTACGATGTCAGTACACTGGTAGCGATGCAGGTCCATGCCGTGAGTCATCAGGTAGGCCTTGATGCTGTGGATCAGCTCGCGGTCTAACTCCTGGAAGATAATACATGAACATATTAGCTTTATTAAAACATCCAGTCTTGTATGGAAGAGGTATGTAAACACACCGCAAATGGGATGTTAGTGTGAAATACAATCTCATAAATAACTTCATGGTTACCAGTTTTTCGCAGCTAATATTATTAGGATAATATTTTTAAAGAATAGATCGAGACAAATGATATCTAGAGATCGACATACCTAATATTGTTCACTCACTTTGGTCATGCGTTGCGCCAAACATGCCTACACAGATCTTTTTAAAATATACCATGCTGATATGCTCAGACAAATCCTAAGATTTACTGAGTGGTAAAAGCTTTATGTACAAGGTATATTTTAGAGAACTATTCAGATTTTTATCAAAAACAAAATGGCAATTTTTACGTTAAAATCAGTGATATTACAGTAGCACATGCAGAGATAATAATTAATTAAACCTCACCTCAGCAGCAATATATTTCTCATACTTCTGTAAATCTAGTATCACATCCGCCGGTCCCGTCAATCTCACTTTATTTCCCAAAAACTTCAAATCTAGGAACAACTTTTTGAACAAACTCCATTTCTGGTTTTCATTTCGCGTGTGTAATATATGATATCCTACATAATATGCTATATATCCATCGTCTATAATCTCTACTGGGGCGTTGTCTCTTGTATAATTGTAGTTGTTTAGTAGACTGACGTGTAGTTTGATTTTCTCTTCATCAGTTAGACATGTTCTTAGGTAGTTCATGATTAGATCGTGTACTTCATAGATGTAGTTTCTGACTTCTCTGTCATAGTTGGCTATTATAAGTGATTTGTTCTTGAGTTGTTGCATTATGGAGTTGACTTCTTCCTCTCTCTTGTTCCATAGTTTAGCGAGTACGTTGGCAGTTACTTTCACGTTGTCTGGTAAAATGGCCAGTTTTGTGTAAAGTGTTCTCACGTTGTCGTTGAGAGCGTTTATGCACATCTCTATTGGCTTCATCGGGTTGTCGCTTGGTCTTGTTAGAAAGCTGGAAAATAGTAAAAAATAATAATATCAATAATCAGTAAACACAAGAACAAAATCTGAAGAAACACATGAATTTTATATTTGTTTTTGTAACAGATTCACAGTGTTATACCGTTAACTTTACAAAGACAGGCACAGACAAAAACTAAGTTGTTTGTTTGTGGTCTGTGCATGACTACAGTAATATCAGACTACATTGAACTTCATGTTTTTCGTCGCCTGACTCACGTCACCTTACTTATTCTCTACAAACGTAAGATTACGGCGGCTACTGGTTACGCCGCCATATTGGCCCCGCCCCGCCGCCATATTGGCGACGTAACTGGTTACACGCCAGCGGACGGGTTATCGCATATTTCGCTATGGTGATTCTTTGCATCAGACAGACTGTGGTCAAATTCACACAAAAATTAGGTGTATTGGATTTAAAAAACTCACAAAGAATACTCCTTCTTCTCCAGTTTCTTAACATACTGGTCCCACAGCCGGGTGTCGTCCCGCAGCCGCTCCCTGTTCTCTGCCAGCTGCGCACCAATCAACGCGATGTGGAAGGGGCTGCCTTTACACAACTCGTGCAGTTTCTTCGCCTGCCGAGGCAACCGGGACACTGGCTCGTCGAGGTAAGACGCGAATAACTCGAGAGATTCAGCCTTTTGGAAATTGTTTTCTACCTGCAAATTCGAGAATCTAATGTTGTACTTTCTGAGATAGTGTTCTGAAAAAGCCGATCATTGAATAATGTGGCAGAGGATGCGTCCTGCGATTCAGGCTCTCTTGAGACATATTGCAAGGTGCAAACACAATACAGGTACACAAAATAAAAACCTTTCGTTTTAATAAAAGAAAAAACAAGTTATGTACCTATCTAGAAGACATTTTAATGTCTTAGCACAGTAAAAAGCTATTGTTTTTTTTTTATTTGTAATGTAATTTAATTTTTTTTAAATGTTAGGATCCTTAAAATATTTTAAAGTAGACACTTGTCTAAGTGGGTGAAACCGAGGAGAGAAATATAGTGGGATTAGTTAAGTGTTTCGTATTGTATCAATCAATCAATATAGCTTTATTGTACACCATGTTGTTGTATCTGTTTCTTTTGGGCATTTCTATGTTTTTTCAATAGCCGCCGCAAGCATTTTTGTACTAATTAACATTTTAGTTTACAAAATTTCTCCATATTCCATTGCGTTGTCGGAAAATAAAAGCGATTTACTCGTACGTTTAGGTACATATTACGTCGGTAGGTATAATAGTCCCAGTCCTAGATAAAACGATAAAAAAACGATTGCGTCACTTATGTTCTAATTCAGACAACCCATTGTTTAGACTTGACCTCTCCAATGTTAAACACATTATGTAATGTCTAGGTCACTGCCAAGGACAAAAATAGTATAAACGAGTATGTATGTAAAACAAGAAAACATTAAAATTAATATGCATTGCAATTTGTTGGGTAGGTTAAAACATTTTCTTTGGTTGTTTATGTTACACAGATAAAATTAAATTAGCATTGTTTTTTTTATTGCAGCTCGGTATAGTAGTGATGTACTAAATATAATCTGTTATAAAATAGGACGCAGTTATTTCATAATGGACAGTCAGGCACACACCACTAGGTCATCTGAAGGGACACTAGTAGTAGTCATAGTAATTTTGGACAGCTTGTAGATTTCATGTTTACCACGTTAAATAATAAAATTATAAGATATAATAATATATTTAATTTATTTTAATCAAGTCTCTACTTTATGAATTGTAAAAAAATATTATGTTTACGTACCTTATGTGAGGTTGTAATGATTATATTTATTAATATCTACTGTATCCATTTTACATTCGAATAAATGACACCTGAATCTGAATTTATTTCAGACATTTGATACACATCACAAGATAAATTACTATTGTCTAAAATGGAGCACACCTATATTGGAAACAACTAGCTCTCAAATGAAGATACCTAAACACGCCATATCCCCACAAGAAAAACCTAAGGTAACATAATTATAAAGTTATAAATAAACTCACCGTAATAATCTGCGATTTAAAGTTAGCCACAACTCCCGTGTCCCGCGTAGTAATCAATATCTTGCAGCCAACATCGAAGGCATCCAAGCAAGTCTTGTCGTTCACTTCGTCTAGCACCAGTAGAGCGTCTTTCAGCGGCGTTTCTAGGAATTGCACCTTTAAAAGAGAAATTAATTCATTTATTACGAGTTAAAAGTATTGCTTGGCTGTTTTAAGGTCTGCTTTGCATTCTATCGCACGCTGGTTCGAAGCCAGCCCTTCTTTATCTGTGACTCCAGCAGAATTAATTCGTTAGAGGAGTTTTTTTGTGCCCAGGTCCTTCCACGGAAGACACATGTCCTCGGATTTTGTGGTCCTCAAACATGTTAGTTTCCTCACCTTTACCGTTAAGCGAGTGCAAATTCACACATATGTGACTAAAAAGCAAGTCATTGGTGTAGGGCCGGATTCAAACCAGGGTACGTCAGAATGCAAAGTAGATGATTACACAACCATCGAGCCACACGCGCTTAAAATTAATATGTCTTTAATTGTTGGTTTACCTTCAACTTGTCCCTAATATCGTCGGAGCTCTGGTCGAGGTTGAGCGAGCTGTCCCCGACGGAGCCGATACTGGACATCGACGTGGAGGAGATCATGAACGAGTTGCGTGCGTACGACGATGGAGTCTTACGGAATAATCTGGAAAAAAAAAATATTCACATGATCTCTCTCTTTGAGTCGTATTTCCTCATGACTGAGGGTCGTGACTCCCCCACAAAATTAATTTGTTAGGGGAGTTCTCTTGGGCAGATACATCGTGGTGGGCGCCCAGGTCCTTCCACGGAAGACGCATGTCCTCGGGTATTGTGGTCCTCAAACATGTCGGTTTCCTCACGATGTTTTCCTTCACCGTTAAGCGAGTGCAAATCCACACATAACTTAAAAATACAAGTCATTGGTGTACGGCCGGATTCGAACCAGGGTGCGTCTGGATGAAAAGCAGACACTGGAACCGCTGAGCCACACTAGCTTTTAATAATTCACATGATATTGGTATTGTATTCGTTGTGTGTGAAATATTAGAGAGACATATAAGTGAGTGAATGTCGTCAAAAACTTTACCAACTGAAGTAAACCTATTGGATCAAAACTCATTATTTACATACTTTATAGCCTGTTACAGATGTGTGTAATTTGTCTGGTCACTTTTGAAACTTATTTGAACACTCGGCTTCTAAATTCTATGAATGAATTCATCTTCGCCATCAGTGACATGTTTATATTGATGTTTAGAGGCCAGCAAGCAATTCCATGTTTTTTGGTAATCTGGGATTCATATAAGTATATATTTTTTATTTAACCAATAATTTATAACAATCGTCATTTATGGTAAGTCACATTTTACATTATTAACTAATTAATATTAATTTATTTACGACTCCATACTCTGAAATTCCTAGGTTTGATCTGTCTTCTTCTGGGTTTGGCGCTGTATTTACAAAATCTATAACATTATAATAAAAGTGAAGATGGGCGAAAGTCTGACCATTAAAGATATAAAAAAAAAATGTATGGAGAAACTTCGAATTGATAACAGAACGCACGTTCCAACAATTGTTTTTGTTTATCTGTGTCTCTTTTTATCTCCTTGTCTGTTTATTTAAACGCTCATCACGCAAAAACGGCTGAACGGATCATCATGATTTTTGGTATGTAGGTAGTATGAGGTCTTAGGATTGTCATAGGCTTCTGTTTATCCTGAAATAATGCGAGCGCAGCCGCGGGAGTCCACTAGTAGCTAATATAAACTCTCCCAACTAGAATTACTTTCAAGCTTAACTATTGCCACTTACTTCATCTGTTGAGCAATAATATCGTCCTCAGTCTTGCAGTTGCCGAGATTGAGCCAGAACACAGTTCCACTGAAGTTGTCGGCGATCAACTCGGGGTTGTTCCGCAGAGTTCCGATGGCGATGCATGTCTTGCCGCTCCCGGACATGCCGTGGAGAGCTAGAATCTGGTGCCGCGAGAGGAGCTTGAGCTTTGAGGCTACTAGCGCCTCCTGGAAATACAAAAGTATATGTATTAATTCTTGTGGATAACTAACTGGCTAAGCAGTCTTAATACACCTATATAGCCTACTTGATAATGTCATACGATTAAATAAATAACTACTTGTGGATGATTGCAGATTTGCTAGCTTTTTATGAAGATAAAAGACCAGTACTATATTTTAAGGCAGAACCAGGACCTCGACCTTTTTATTTCTAAGGAAACGCAAATTTGTAGCATAGTTGATTGATTTAACTAAGGCGCCTGCCTTAGTTAAATCAATCAATTGCATTGGACTTAGTCTATAATGCTTGTACTTATGTAGTGAATAAATAAATAAATATGTTCATGCCAAAAAATTACGAAAACAACTCGCTACGATGAGGTGTGAATTACGGACAATGACATAATAAATATAATAGGCGTACATTTAACCACAATCTGATAACAATCAATGCGGTCTACGATGCAGCGTCGTTGGTCAGTCAGTTGCTGCGTATAGGACGGCCAAAACTATTGTATGTTTGGGTTGTTCCTCTATTACGTTGCAGAAAGATCCACATGATTCTGCATGCAAGTAGTTTTTTTTTCGACATGGGATAGGCTCACGCTTGACTACAACTTGCCTGATGTTAAGCAACGTTATAATCTACGATCTAGCGCGTTTAGTTAGTTAGGTTAATTCCAAAGAGCCATTTTAAGGGATATTGTATATTTTAATAGACCACTTGTTGGTTTTGTTACTCGACTATTTTTCATTACAGTCAGGCGTTTGACTGCCAGGTCTCCACACTATATTCACCTCCTCGTTCATACAAGCGAAACTATGATCTACGGTAAAACGTATTTGAAATTGAACTGGCTCTAAAAGAGCCTGTAAGAAATTTCCAAACCATTTGTAAAAAAAAAACACATTAAAGTAGAAGATATGGTGTCGCCACATTGTAATTATTTTATATTTGTTTGTTTTGTGTGATGCCCCTTTCCCGCTCCTATCCCTATATCAAGGTGCATTCGAATTCGTACGTCGATTTGGACAATACCTGTGAGTGCGCTAGCGCAGAGGCGCGCAGAAGAACATCCCGAAAATGGACACCGCGGCCGCAACCGTATCATCTCGTGTGCTGTGATTTATTGCAAAAACTTAAAATACTATGTGAATACTTTCTTGGCGTACTACACGCCACGGATAAGCCATAATTAACTATAAATATTAGTTTCCCTCGCTACATGTGTGGTGTGACCGGAGCTGAAGATATGTGTGTACGAGATTATTACGATGAGTGCACCTTTTTCTAACCAAATATCCTCAACTCCAAATTGTCGCATCACTAATTAAAAAAATACAATCCACTAATTTATCGAGGGGATTTCGCCCACCATTAAACTATTAGTTTGGCGGCACCAATATGCTTACCAAAGCAGCTCTCTTCACATAGTGGTCGGGCGGTCGTGGCACGTCGCCCCTGCTCAGGTTGTCCTCGAAGCTCTCGCTGAGCTCCGCCACGGAGGTGTCTTTCTTCAGATCCTCCCACAGCCAGAAGTACGGCTTCTCGAGACTCTCCACGAAGATGTCGAACTTGGCGTTAGTGCCGTAGTTCATGAGACTGGCGAGGAAGTCTCGGGTGCGGTCCGCTCGGTTGGTCTGAAATGGATATAATTATTTTATTGGAACGAAGATAATCTTTGTAATCAAACATAATTAAATTGCATAATGGCCACACCACAATTTTATTGAAGAAAATGGTTTTAAACAGGGAAGGGAATGTACCGTCGATAACATCTTTAAATTACATCACTATAACGTTGTATGAACAGTTTTTGATTTGTAAAATGATGTATTCAGATAATGTATATTATTTTAAGATAATGATAATAAACAAGAAATGAACATTAGATATTATAAAAAAAAAACTACATATATTTCTACGACTGTTAACAATTTTTGAATTGAATTGTCACACGCATCGCCATGACTCACAAAAGATTGTGTTATCCTACCATAATAAAAGTACCAATCTTGCAATTTTAATTAACAACAATGCCTATTCAAACGCTTATTATTATCGCTTCCTTCCTAATAAAGTTTATCTATCTGCTACTTAACAAATACCACTGATAATCCTGAATCGATTTCAAAACGATTGCTTCGTCAGGTGAATCATTTAATCACAACGGTATTATTGCAAAACAGATTGAGTGACGCAAGGAAAATGCTACAGGATTAGGTTAGTTGCAATAAATGAGAATCCTGTTTGTTTAGTACGTCACAGTTACATACGTGCTTGATAAAGCTATGGTAATTTACGTAATTATATGTTCGCAGATCATCATAAAATTCTGGCTGACCAATATTATGACAGGATTGACATTGTATATGATTGTATACTCGTAGTTAAGGTACCAAAATTGTATAAACTACATCTAACTAGGTGGTTTCTTTAATTTAGCGGTAAACACATACTAATATATGAGCTTGAGAAAATTGTTGCTATTAGGTATGTAAGCATTTTAACCACGAAAGTCGCATAATCGTTCCACAATTTGTGCGTAGGATCGGGAAAATGGTTTAAATCTTTAGTAGTCGCATTTTGGTACAGTTACAACCATCATGATACTTCGGTTTATACCAAAAGTGTAAAAATCCACTTTTTCACGAGGCGACTGCTGCAACCGCCTTTGGCACTACAGTTCCAACCATAAGTGTAAAAAGAAACTTTCCGAAGACTTGATAATCTCCTTTTTTTGAAGTCGGTTAAAAATAAATGTCTCACCTTGCTGGATGCAATAGCCCACTCATACTCCTCGTTGGAGAAGTATCCTCTCTCGAAGGTCGAAGTCTTTGATTATCGCTTCGAGGTGCTGCAACCGCCGGCGGTACTTCGGGTCCATTTATGATGCTAGTAATACAAAATAATAACAATTGCCTCACCTTGCTGGATGCAATAGCCCACTCATACTCCTCGTTGGAGAAGTATCCCCTCTCGTAGAGACGGTCCTGTATGTCGGAGAGGTCGAAGTCTTTGATTATCGCTTCGTGGTGCTGCTGCAACCGCCGGCGGTACTTCGGGTCCATCTTGCCATGGGTGGCTGGAATTAAAGACACGTTTCTCTTTAGTAAATGGTTGCAATTAGAAGTAAAGCAGAGGATGACTGTTCATTGTAATTCGATATTATACAAAGCCGAATGTTCTGGCTTACACATAACATTGTCCCATGAAAATAGTTTGACAAAGTGCAAATTAACGTGAATGTCAAACGGGAAATCTTAGTTTAGATTTCAGGAATTTGTATTTGTAGGTCATAATTTGATAATTTTGATTTGTTGGAGAAAGCGATTTTCTATCTGCTACTCAATGAATATGTGATAAGCAATAAAAGCTGTCATAGTAGCTGTGAATCATATCACCACCTATGTAGTTTCACAGATAACGACAATGTAAAGGAGTTTATTTATGTACCTATCACAACAGTGGGCTTTCTAACTTAACGGTATTTATAAGTTAAAAAGTTATATTATTTCCAAGCGATGCCACACAATTTCGCCCACTCTTTTTTACCTCCCAGACAAAGAATTTAAAGCATTATTCATTACGTACGTATTTAAGTAGGACAGTTAAGTCAATCTATTAAATAACTAGTGACGCTTGAGGTCTGTGTCAATCACATGTAAAAGTTGCAAACAGTGAAGAGTAGGTCAAATCGCTTTCTCCACAATAATTTGGAGTGCCATAAATCACCTGGTCAAGTACGAAAATATTGTAGCACCACCAAGCAACTTAACACAGCAATTGACAAATAGTTTACAAAATCAAGAAAAAAAGATCTTTAGTTTTATCAGTAAGATGACTAGAAAGAGTGAAACTATCTCGAAAACAAAAAAATTCTCACAACGTTCAAGGAGTCATCATCTAAGAGAAATATACATCAGGCAGATTGCAGTCAAACGCAATCATAATCCACCTTTTAAAAAAACATACTATAATTATGCGATATTACTGTCTTTACAACATTTTACATGAAGTATCAGAAAAAAGCTCTTGCTTACGCCCATTATAGGTATAACAGCTAAATAACGGAGTTATTCACAATTAGTTTTACCCAGCGCAGGCCAGAGACTGTCAGGAAAGACCACAAGATCACCTGATCGGAATCGACGAGATACAATTTTATTCATACAGGTATTAGGTACAGACAATGACGCATGTTTGGGATTAAAAAGCAACGTTTAAAAAAGTAATCACGACCAACATACTTCAGAAGTTATTCGGTGACTGTCTTGTGTAAGAAATTAAAAACATTGTTTAATTGAATCTATGTGGTTGTAAGCTTCGCTTAGCGGTGTTACCTGAGTTAGTACGGAATAAAAAGTAACATCATATTATGACAATCACGGGTACACATTTCATAGAAAACGGCGCAGCCGTTTGCGTCTGAAAAACGAAATTAACAGTCGCACACTAAAATAACAAACTATTGCCTTTCTCGTGTGACTTAATTCTTAAATTCAAAACACATATTGCAGTCGATTCAAAATCTTCTACAAGCAGGTATGTCCAGTTGAAAAAATAGCCATACAATAAAAGACCGAATTAAAAACCTCACTAGCCGACACCCACAACAATTATTTGAAAATATTTTATACTGATGTATTATTATTCTTTACTTCGATTAATTAGTACCACTTTCCAAAATTCGACTGTGCCGATAATTGACCACCTTGATCTTCTTGGTGTTACATTGTCCCCTACTCTTAATTTTGGCTCTCACATAGAGTCTAAAGCCGAAGTTGCAGCAAAAAAGTTGGGTATCCTCTCGAAGGTGCGAAAGTACTTCAAGCCGGAACAGCTGCTTACTTTGTATCAAGCACAAGTTCGCTCGTGCATGGAGTACTGTTCGCATCTTTGGGATGGATCAGCCAAGTACCAACTTGAGGCACTAGAGGCAATTGAGAGTCGAGCCAAGAAGATCATTGGTAATAATAAACTGTGCCGAGCGAAACTTCAAAGTCTTGAACACCGTCGCAAAGTCGCCAGTTTGTCGGTTTTCTATCGGTTGCATTTCGGAGAGTGTGCCGCGGAATTGCACGAACTAATTCCGCCCGCGCCCTTCTATCATCGGACGAGTAGAGGTACGGCAGGACGACACCGGTTTATGGTGGAAGTTCCTAAGTCCCGCACGAAACGGTACGCTTCTACCTTTATTGTTCGTACCGCAAGGTTGTGGAACTCCCTGCCTGACTCTCTGTTCCCCACGCACTATAATCCAGCGATCTTCAAAGCGAGAGTGAATCGGTTCTTATCGGGTAAGCACGCTCCATCTTAGGCCATAGCCTTTGCCTGCTATCAGGTAAACTACGGTCAAGTGCAAACCCGTTCAAGTTAAAAAAAAAAAAAAAAATTAGTATGGATACAGGAAAATATTATCCTTACTTTCATGACCCTTTCATAGGATGAACAAAATAAAATACATGGTACAAATAAATTAAGACTATTTGATTATATTAATTAATAAATTAAACTTACTTTTTGGGGGAGTTCCCCACAATATCCAAGTTATTAAAGCAAGCACTAGCACACAGAACACAAAACACACTGTGAGGCAATATATAACACAGCACAGACACAGAAAACAAAAGAACATCGAACACGTCTACGCAGAAGCAGATAAACCTAATTCTTCATTCAACTGCTAAACAAAACTAAATCGAAAACAAAACATAACATAAGGAAAATGAAAACAGCTCAAGCGAAAATAAAAACGAACTCCGAACACGTCTACTAATAAGCAGGTACCGAAATAAACTGATGTGATGAAGTAAAGTACGAAGAAGTGATGAGTGGAATTGCTAACCAATCGTGGATTCGGTAGGCGCTGATTCATGCCCTTGAGTATTACATGCCGCCTACATAACAAGATAAGTAAACTTGGAAATGATGGCCAAGTGCATTGACTCTATCGTAGATTACTTCCTATAGATTATAGAACCTAGGCTAGGCGACTGTAAATATATTTATAAGACTAGAGGCCTGAGATGAAAACAGATGAAACAGAAAGCCAATTTTTTAAGCGTATGTTTGATAACACAGGATTTTTCTAATTGCAACAGAAAAACTTGAATAAAAAAAAACAACAGAAAAACTTTGGTTGTTTTTTTTATGTCTTATTGTTGTGTTAATTTAATTTTTGACTGATCAATTAATAATTAATTTTATATAGATATTCTTTAATTGACTAATGTGCAATATTGTGGTGTTTGTTTGTATTTTTTTATTTATTTCTATGTTATCATTAGTGTAAAACGTGTACGGTGCTAATTGGAATAAATGAATTTGAATTTGAACAGTAATTAGTAAAATAAACGAACAAACATGTGTACTTTTGGAAAGGGACCGCCTGGATTCGATCTGAGAAGAACCGGGACGAGTGGCATAATTGGAAGTGAGACCTATGTTCAGAAGTAGGCGATTTTATTATACTTGGTAATAGCAAACGCCATAAAACAGTTAAGTAAGTTGAAAGGAAATCTTTCAAAATTTTCATTAGTAGGTAGGTACGAGATAAGAACGGGCTGATGATAATGATAATGATTTTAGAAATTGTAATAATAAATCCACATAAAACCGTTATCAGGTATTTTAAAATTCTGATAAAAAAAACTGCTTAAAAGCGGAGTGCATCGAGTTTTCATCGTGCCAAACTAGATAAAACCTTAAACAACAAAGATAAAACCAATGAAAATGTATAAAATATTTGCTCAGTGTCATATCCATAAGCAGCAATCCATGTTATCTTACAGCCTGACCATGGGTGACCTGTGTGGCGTTATGAGCCTTTGAAGGTGACTTCTCAACACATAGATACTAGCACATGAACTCATTTACATAAATAACGAATCATTCGCAAACGAGGAAACAATACACCATCTTGGTACTTGTATAACATGACAATACAGTTGAAATAATTTATGGAAATTGGCTTTGTTTTCTATTAACTAGTAAGCACTTATACTTAAAATAGGAATGTAAGTATTCTTATGTCTGTGAATATGGTGATCTATGGCAATGAATTAAATCAGTAACATAATTCATATTCTGCAAATGTATATAAAACTGTCAAGGTAACATCATGAAAAGTAGGTTCCGCAGTTTAGGTACACATGTACAGACTTACAATAATTATATTTCAGAGTATGTACATATTTCAAATGTAGATAAATAAATAAACAATCTATTTTTAGTTTTGGAGATACTATTATCAATATATCACCAAATCAATGCATATTACGTGGAGATTACAAATATCTTTACACATGAGCCAATGAACTATGGTAACCTACTTATGAATGGTCATTGACTCTTTCCTCAAGATAAAATATTATATTTTTGACAAATAGGTATCAATCTATGATATTAGAATTATTTTCCAGAGATATTAGAATATCCATACTGTTGGCTCGAATAATAAGAATTATTTGTACTCATAAATCTATAAATAAGATTAAATAAATAAATATTCCGGGTCATTACACACAGCTCTATCTAGCCCCACACTAAGCAAACACTTGTGTTGTGGGTACTAGATAACGGATATAATAATTACATACTTATTATACATAGAAAGGACCAGACTCAACACAAGTAATTAAAGATTTTAAAATGCATAATTGCTTGTGTCATGCGGGAATCGAACCCGCAGCCCAAGATTAGAAGGCAGAGCCACTACCAACTAAGCTAACAGGCCAGTCAAATGATCTCAGATGCAAATTCCTGAACCTAGTCTAGTTTTATGATATGACTGTAATCAAGATATAAAAATATAATAATAATAACTATGTACTTATATCTATTATTTAAAATTAAAATCTACAATATGTTAAATATACCCTTAACCAATTTAACTATAGTACATTTGAATTTTGCATGTGTCAGAATTGATGTAAAACAAAATAAATAATTTCTGTTAAAAAAAAAATTGGACACAGAATATATTCCATTCCAACCATCTAATGTATGTCCAACCAATATTTATCAATGATTTAAATATTAGTGTGCCAAGGACACACATTATCTATTGGCATTTTTATGCATCAACTGAAGTGGTCTACAGGAAGTTGGTTAAGTGGCCAGATAAGAAAACAATTATGTGAAGGTTAAATAGTAGGTAACTAATGAGATTGCTGAATCACTGTGTGTTATAAACTGTTTTGCTTTATATTTATATATTTGACTCAAATCATGTTAGAAATACACATATGTAGTAAAAGAATTAGCATTAGCTTTCTTTAATAATATAAAATAATTTTTAGCAAACCCTTCCAGGGTAGAAACTAGTAAATCTTCTTATGTATCTTAATTTTACGGCCACACAAATGTACATAGATTTTATTGAAAATAAATAATTATAATTAAAATGAATTGTCTGCAGTTCTTGTTTTAAGTCTAGAACTGAGAAGTATACAACTGAATTTGTTAAAAGAAATGGGTTTACACTTGACCACAATTCAACAGATAGTAAACCACTACTACTATAACTGTAAATCGCTTAGCGGTGAAGGAAAACATCGTGAGGAAACCGACAAGTTTGAGGACCACAATATCCGAAGACAGAAGACATGTGTCTTTCCGTGGAAGGATCTGCCCACCATGATGCATCTGCCCAAGTGAACTCCCCCAACAAATTAATTTTGCGGGGAGTCATGACCCTTAGTCACGAGGAAATACGACTCAAAGAGAGAGAGTACTATAACATAAGATATCTAACATAAAAGAATGACAGATTTGCAGGACCAACTCTATAGGATATCAGTGCTGGCAACATTCTGACATATGTAGTAGAGCATGTTTATAAGAACAAATTTTGTCTGTTATGTATGAATTTATGAAAGAGGTACCAAAGGATGAGAGGAGTTGACTACAAAGATGTGGAACACTCTGACTCCCTGTTCTCCGTGAACTACAGTCTTGTGATCTTAAAATTAAGAGTGAATTGCTTCCCATTGGTAAAAACTAAGTAAACTCCATTTAAGAAGTGCAAGTCCAACTCGTTTTAGTAAAAAAAAGCCAGGTAAAGCTATAAACTATTACAATATCAAATAATTCATCCAAGGTTACTCACTGGTAAGCTGAAGATATTTTTTAACTTTGTGCACTGAAATCACATGATAGGTACTTAGCATTATATTAACAAATTTATTTATTTAAATTACTTGGGAATTTAAGTTTTTTTACTAACCTATACCGTCCCACTCGTGAGCAAAGGTGAATTTAAGTTAAAGTAAAATAAATACTTACACACAGTAAAATTATTCAAGCTCATAAGAGTAACTGTTAAATTTTACCTTATTTTGCAGCTATAGGTAATTTAAAATAATTCCTGATACAATATTTTGTAAAGATTATAGTGTATCTTCCTCAATGAGTACCTTGTGACTCTTTATTTGATTGTTTAGAATAATAACATCTTTTAAAGGATTTAAGGCTGTTGTAGCAGTTATAGACATGATCCAACAAGTCAGTCAAAGGGCTGGTTTGCAGTAATTCTATCTATTGTGCACCTCAGTATTTCTATTATGCAAGTTTATATTGAAGTGCAACCAATATTAAATACCTTGAACTATTGATTTTGAACAAAAAGAAAAATGATGAGGTGATATTAATCCACCAACTATGTATGTAATCAGTATTGAACAGGTTTTGTTTTACACTGTATATGTAATGGCAACTACTCAGACACCAGAAGCGCTACCTGAATATGCAAACACTATGTGGCCCAAGTTGGAGCATACCTGTTCTGGATCAGAACTGGCTCTCAAATGAGGCTGCTTGAACATACTGTTATGAGATTGGCAATATATTTTACAATTGAGGGTGGTAGCTTGCCAAGCAAGTACCAGAAAATACTCTCCTGCCATGTAAAGGGTATTCAAACATTAAGACAAGTCCTGATATGTAGTTGAATTAATTAAAGTTATGTGGATTTGGATTATTATGGATTGAAGTTATATGAATAAAACATATACCTACTTATTGACTTAAACCTTACAAAGGAAAAGTTATCATTTCTACCTGTATGTATATTGTCCTTAGTTGGTAGGTAGTTTTATGGTGGTAGTATATAAGTAGGTAATGTAATCATGTTTGAACTTAGGGAACAGTGCAAGTCTTATAAAAAAATATTATTATTTTGCGTCAAGGCAAGGAAGACAGTCAATATTTTCCATATTACCATAAAAGAACAGTGTGCATATTATTATGTTGATATTTCATATTCTAGAGGTACTAAGTATATTGTCCAAGTTTGTAAACATGTACCATGTCTATCTTTAAATAGAATCAACCAAGAAAGCATAAATTAAAAATGTGTTGAAGTATTTGTTGCCATAATATAGGTCATAGTAAGGTAAATGAAAGAGACAGTAGTAAATAAGAGGGCACTTGCAAAGTTTAAAAATAATAAAGATATGTATAAATCTTGGTACATTATGTCGCTAAATTGCGTACAGTTTTTTAAGTTAAATGTTTCACTTTAAGCATTATTGTATAGAAAATAAAAGATATAGGTACATAACTAAGTTTTAGACATCCAAAAGTTATTAAACAAATATTAAGAATTGAAGCGTTTGAAGTAGTACGTTAATTACAAAAAAAAACATCTACATAACAAGTGCAGCATGCAACTCTTGTAACAAAGCAAAACGCGTGCAGTGCATCAACGAATGCAGTTATAACTTACCTCAAGGCACTTTTACCAGAAATCCGTAATTCTCAATGATTTCCTGTGTTTTAACGTCATTATTAGATGGATATCGCTGAAACCATTATTCTAGTTCGTATAACAAAGGTTCGGATCACGAGATAAAATAAAAACTGAACAAAACTCACAAAAGAAAGATGAAAGATGCATCAAGCGCTTGTTTGGGCTTTTGCTAGGGCTTTTATGAGAGTTGCCATATTGTGGCTTCAAAATAGCTAAGAAACATTTAAAAATATGACAATATAATGTTGGATATTGGCCAATTTTATGTGTAGAAAATTATGTTGCTTTACTTGTTATGATTGTTCGTTTTTATCCTGACAACTATTATTACGGAAATAAAAAGTAATCTGTAGTTAACTGTATGCACGTATGAATAAATAAATAAACTTTTTTTCACTATAAATTGTAAGCGTAGAAAAATATAAAAAAAATGTGCACTTTATTATCTTTTTGGTGAAATGTATTTTTGTCTGTAATGTATATATACATATTTTGTTCTACTACATTTTCAATTTATTATTTGGCAGAACAAAAGGAAAATTTTGTGATACTAGCACCACATACACTTATTATAACGCAACATTTTTAACAGTAAAAGCATTAAAGAAAGTAAGTAATATAGTTAAGAGTTTAAAGACAAGGTCGTTCAACAAATAATGCTATAGTTAATTTTTATATTGGAACAGAGACATTGACTTTGACAGAATTTAAAAGTTTTCAATTTTGTTTTTTTTTTATTGGGCCTTAGCTTTGGTCTTTAGTTTGCATATTATGTGAAAAATGCAAGTAAAAAATGGGTATGGTAGGTATATCCAAAAAGTGTAGAAATGATACAAATTATTTTAATCTTTTGTTCTGGGCTATAAATAATTACTGATATACGTATAATATTTTCTGTTTTATCGGGGTATATGCACAAGCTTAGGTACTGGTAATTAACGCAATTAAATTTCTTTACTAGCTAAGACAATGGGTGAACATAACACAATTTTAGGGGTAGCTTCAATATCAATACTATACTCTTACCTTACTCCGGCCAAAATGTTTAGCAAATATTATGGCAGCGTCTTTGTAGTATCTAATTAATTAATTTGACCATTTCTTAACGATATAACTGATGTGATTATAAAAATAAGAAGTTATCGAAAATAAAGTTTTGTTCAACTAAAAATTATGCCATCATATGCTTCTTTCATATTATTGTAGCAAACGAATTAAAAACTTAAAACCAATTTATACACATTTAGGCATACCTAGCATTTAGGTTTCTTCTTCTCTTTCGGAATCTTGGAATTTCTTGCAAATAAAAAAAACAGTTCTCCAGTTATTGTATGGGAAAGTTAATTTTTCATAACAACACAGTAGAACAAAATAAATGTTGTTGTTAGAGATCTTTGACTATATACCCAGGGATAGATATTCAAAGTTACAGATCATTTTTGCCCCAAAAAGTTTTTTAGAAAATATGGCGGCGCCTCTTGTGCCTAGTATGTACCTACTGTACGTGTGCAATATATCATCCTTTTTCTAACTATTACTGTAATTAAGATCACAAAAATAAAAGCAAGTAACTTATAATAAACTTTCATTTTAATAAAAATTTTGACAACGCGCGTAATTATTTTTAGTAAGTATAAGATAAAGCATTTGTTATAATTTTACACTTTTTGGTTTAGCACGTAGGTACTTACTAATACACATAGCAAAAATTTAAATTAGTTACGCATACCTATTATAATAAATTTATGGTGATCAAAAGAGTAATCGTCAAAACAAGGACAAATAAATTTAATAGGTAGTTAAGTACTACAAGTGGCGCCGCCACTTTTTCTACACGTTTTAGTTTTCGTAGATATGGCTTAGCGGCGATGAGCGAATGTGAATGAATATTTATTATGTATTATGAAAAGTTATGGAATATGTTCATATACTTACGTACTTTGCATATACAGATGTTATCTACATAGCCAGCATTAGACGGTACCTATTTTAATCATCGTTTATTTAATATAATTAATATCGAATGCCCTTAAGGTCGAAAATGCCTGTCAGGTAGACTTGGTCTCAGAGCAGATGGTAAACCACAAAGGGTGTCCGCGATCGGTAAACAGCCATTCTTTCAAGGATCAGAGATTCAAAGCCATGAAAGGCGCTGCGGCGGGCAAGCGTTTAATAAGATTTATTGTAACCGATCTTGTTGTGACATCGACAATAGCACAAGTTTTTATTTATAGAATATTCTTGCCAGTATCGGTAAATATTGTGCTTTGTGTGGTCTTAGCGTTCATTGTTAATCGTAAAAGTCGATTCATAAACACACCTGGCCGATATTAAAATTGGGTTGACTTTTTGTTATAAATTGCAAAGAGACCACACGGTTGGATAGATTTACTTTCCATTTTCTTGCAGATTTGCTGGATAAGTACCTACACATAGTAATTTTATACCAGTCCTGGATGTCCGCGATTTCACTATTTTACTATCGAGATATATTCTATTTCGATGCTCTCAGCATACTAAGCCAGTATAATAATAATAATCCCTATCTTCATATACATATCAAAATCCAAGATGCTCCATCGCTCCGTTGCGACGTGAAAACTGCACCAAACCAACAGACCAATAAACAGTCACACGTAAACGTAATTTTTATTATTATTATTGTTGGGTTTTAATAGTAGTATTTGATGCAATTGAGTAAAGGTGTTCCTAACGGCTATATTCACTCAACGAAATATATTCAAACGCTCGTTAAAAATAGCACGATATTTTTTCTGCTATAATATTTTTTATCTACACTAATGTTGTAACATTCTACTTATGTTTCCAATACTTGACTTATAATTACTACTGTTATAGCGCAGACAACAAAACACTCAATTTAAGCAATTTCACATGATGGTATAATATCCACATCGATATCGTAATAGCTCATTATAACATCAATAAAACGCGACCAACCTGATTGCAATCAGGTTAGTCGCGTTTTATGCGCGCAATGCGCTCTCATTGGTTAGATTTTAATGGCGGCAAAATCACTGTGACAATACACGTACGCGTGAATTTAATTTAATAAATTAATAGTTAAAAATGGATAGCAAATTAGTGAAGATAAAGTAGTGTATGCAACTGCATATAACACGGGTATTAAAACACTCGTTACTATTATGAAACTCACACTCGTGTTTAATGCCCTTCATTATATGACAGTTGCATAAACTACTATTATCTACACTAATGTTGTAACATTCTACTTATGTTACCAATACTTGACTTATAATTACTACTGTTATAGCGCAGACAACAAAACACTCAATTTAAGCAATTTCACATGATGGTATAATATCCACATCGATATCGTAATAACTCATTATAACATCAATAAAACGCGACCAACCTGATTGCAGGGCTAATCAGGTTGGTCGCGTTTTATTGATGCGCGCGAGCTGCGCTCTCATTGGTTAGATTTTAATGGCGGCAAAATCACTGTGACAATACACGTACGATAAACTATTGTCAGCTTTTACTCTTTTTGTTTGATTAATTGAATTAGTGAAGATAAAGTAGTGTATGCAACTGCATATAACACGGGTATTAAAACACTCGTTACTCACACTCGTGTTTTAATACCCTTCATTATATGACAGTTGCATAAACTACTATAACGGGTACGTTCAAACACTAAAATATTTTTATTCATTTTCGTTCATTCGTTAAAAATAAAACGAATCAATTTTATTTTAATTTAATCTGCTATTTTTTGGAAACTTCAAATAACAATCTTATTGACCTTACTGTTATTCACAAATAACACTTCACCAAGTTGCCAAAGTCGCGCCGTGCGCGTCGGTTGTGTCCGTGACACCCCAGCACTTTCAGAGTCCGTGACTCTGGAACAGAACTAAAGGAATTCGTATAGAAGAGGAGCAGGTGCAGCACCATTCGTCTGTCGGGCATCACGGAGGCTATCCCCGGAGAAGCAGCGTCGTGGATGAAAGGTTAGTGAATACTTTTTATGACTGCCCTCTTTGCATCAATTCTGTTACGTCAAAATCAACCCCATACAGTCCACTTAGTATCGAACAATTATTTAGACGAGCAAGCTTTAAGCCATAATGTCTAACGCAGTCTATTCTAATGGTAGCTTCCCCTAGTTACTAGAATTATAGATTTGATTAATAGTTAGTAGTAGGTACGTGTACATTTTTAGGCATAGTTAGGAAGATATTTTTATCTCAGTGCTAAATTTTCAATTAACCGATTACTGATCGGAACACATTGTACTGGATCTAATTGAATCTAATTAATTCAAAATTGATTTCCGTTTCTAGGACCTTAAAATGAGCAACATGATGTTAATTAATTTTAATGTGAGGCTAATTACCAAGGCACTTAAACTTCAAATTGGATTCCGAGCACTAAAACCTCTGTAACCGTTCTTTCAAAGCTTCAATCTTCAGATAATAAAAGTAAAAAATCTTTAGAATAATTAATAGCCTCCTTTTTTTTAAGTCGGTTTCTAAGCGCGGTCAGTTTCACTAAACGTATAATTGATATCACAGAGTTATTGTAATGACTAGAGACTTACATCATGACCATAGAATATACTAAAAGGTTTCTTCCATAATCAAGGCTTCAAAGGTAATCACAAAGCAGAGCAATCTTAACGAGTTAACGACAAATAAACATAAACTCGTCCACTTTCCCGTCACTAAAAGGCGATTGTTGTAAAATTTAACGGCACATAAAATAAAATGAAACAACTGTGACTCACGGAAATTACTTTATTGACGAGTTAAGTACGTGAAGTCTAGTTTATTTAATGAGAACCATAATTTCTGCAGTGACAATTTATCCGAAGGTGTGAGACTCATGAAAATACCGTTGTTGTAACGGCATTTGGTCTTAAACATAATTTTCTTGTTTAATTAACGTCTTAGTTCCATAAGAGGTACCTAGGTACCATATTATGTTATGTTGATTAGGTGTCGTAGCATCCAAGATATACCTAACACCGAATTTTATAAATATGGGGGCCTTAAAGTATTATAGCAGATATATACAAATATCAAGAAGTTTCTAAAGTCCATTGTTTACCTTAACCCGTAGAAATTTGAACCACGAAAAGCCGAAACGACGACAAAAAAATACGACCCCAAACACGTATGTGATTGGTCATTTCAGTATATCTGTGTAACGCGCACCGTGAATTCAGAATGAATTACAGGAATCGCGAATTTGTTTATAGGCCGATCGGCGGGAATTCGACAGGTTTTTTGTGTTCAAATATCGAGGTACATATTCCTTCGATATTATAATATAATAATAGCAAGCCTGAGAGCTAGAGCGGTCATAGGTGTCCTGTAATAAAATATCAGTAGATACTTACGTGCCTATCTGAGTACTCATAACGATTATTATATTTTTGTCGTATATGTATAAATTATAAATGAATTAAATAAAATGTGTGGCCTGAAATATTTGAAAAATAAAGCGCCTGAATTAAATTACTTAGCAAAACCAAGGAGAGCGTAGATGAGCAACAAAAATATCAAAAACTAGTCAGTGCGAGAAATGAAACAACGTAGATTCCTTTTCATTTCATTATTATCTTTAGTTAACAAAATATATGAACTGAAATATAAAGTTTAATTTTATGTTTATTAAATTCACAAATATAATTAAATAAAGTTCCACTATTCCTAGTCAGCGTTTACGACGGCTATAACAGTATAGCTTCATTGCTGCAATTCATCATTACTTCTATGGCATTGTATACGTCCACCATTAACTCGGTTTAACCACGGTTTAGCCGATTTAATTTCGGGCTTACCCTCAAATCTTATTGATAGCTAATCACGGCCAGAGACAAGGTAATCCCACGATTTATTGGTCGTTACTGGATGTCATCAATGTTATGGTGGTTGAGGCCAATTCATAAAATCTGCACCAGTTTTATGTTTTAGGTAAGTAATTTTACTTATATTTTACGGGGAGATTTTCATAATATTAGCTTTGGATAAAACAGAAGACCGATAATCCTGGCGGCAGCTCTACCGACATGAGCGTTGCTCATAGGTATTCGTATATACGAAGAAGAAGATTTGCATCTTTAAGATAGGTATTATGTATTTAATTACTAAGGCGCAACTTAATGGTTTGAAAGATTATTAAAAAAAAATGTACCTATACCTACCAGTTTAATAATAACAATGAAATACAACAATATAACAATGAAAATGATATCAGTTCTAGGTTCAAGTGCTAATTAATTTTCTGAATAGTTTTCTCTTGTTATAAATTAATTAATTATGCCATGTTTCGGCATTTATAGTTCTGTATTTATTTGTTATAACCAGCTAGCTCTTACGTCAATAATTGTGTCGAAAATTAGCTCGACATGTTTCGGAAAACTAAGGTTTCCATCATCAGGAGGACGAGTCAGCACGCGCGTCCTGATTGGCCGCCTCGTGCAGACTGCTGAGTTATGTATTTGTTTATTTAGTTCTAGTTCTTCTTGACTTATTTGTACTATCTCTAAACGCTTGGATAACAGAGCTTTGAACGACTAGCTCAACCACAAAGCCTGGCGTACCAGGACACACCTTCAATACGAAGCTACTAATGACATGATATCGAATCGCCATAAATAAGGTTATAATGCAAGGGCGTTAACAATGAGGCTGGTCACAATAATGCACTTTTATTTAGGTTAGATTGTAGACCAGACCACCCTTAATGTTTGGGTGCGTTGTGGTCAGTTTGGTACATACAGAAGACCAGATGTGGACCACAGTGTGGGTATATTGATACAGCTTTAATGATAGGCAATTTTAATGTAATTAATGGTTTTATGAAACTGCTATATCATACTGTTAATTGTGTATGGGGGGATTTTATATAGACATAAATGCGAGCGTTTATCATATATATCCAGGAATGTGTAATTTATAACGAGTTTCTATCATATTTCTTGTCGAGTTTTAGTCTGAAGGAAACATATGGCTACTGACAATCTTATGAATGCCCGGACAGCTTGCAGGAAAAAATATATATAAAAAAAACTGTTATCATTTGATATTCCTAACAATGCTTACAGATTGGAAACGAACTCTCGGTCACTGTCATAATTAGAGATTAATTTTTATAAAAATATTGAGATTATTCTCACGAGCTTCCATTTCGTTCGTGACGTGTCCAAAATTCCTGAGGACAAAGGGCCGCGGGGTAGCCGAGAGTAGCGTAGGTAGCCTGTCCGTTGCCTTCCTCAATATCACGGCCAGCGGGGAACCATTGTCACTGCGCCCTTTGTACGGACCACAGACCAAAAATCATTAATTTTGTATCACAAAGCAAGAACCCACAAATCGAAGCCTGAAAAAATTAGGGCCCATTCAGTATCGGTCAGTGACTCGGGATGCGACTCGAGGCGCTCTGGACTTTAATTATTGAACGATGACTCTGGAACTGCATTTCTAGTAATGGAGTACGGCATCTGTGTGGACTATTGTATCTAGTTATATAGGTATAAGTTTGTAATTTACTTTGAAATCTTTTTATCGTGGTAGTACTATCCTATAGGATAAATTTCATGTACAGCATAAGACACCAATGGAACTGTCAATTCAATAAACCCTTAGATTACTGCACATGGACTGACCCTGCAAAAAGAAGAAGAGACATTGACGTCCGGTTGCTTCCGTAGGTCTAATGATATGCTAAATGGAAGGTCGACATAGTACGGTAGTCATCAAACACTAATGGATATCACAAGCTTTAAAAATAGCTTTAAAAAAAGAATTTTGAAAATCGTCACGAGCTTACTCATGAGCTTTTCAGTAATATAAAATAAAGACTTCATTGTCCAAAGTTTCGTCATTCCAACTAAAACACGTAATAATTTTACTGATCGTAAAGAATCGTAGTTTCGAATGAATTCATAACAATCTAGCGTTCATTGGTGCTCGTTAAATTAGAATAAGGCTGCTTTGTTAGAGTCCTTTATGTGGTGCTTACGTCCCAAATATTTCCAAATATATAGTCCACGAGGTGTTGTGAGCATAAATCACTGGTTCTTTTGTGATTAACGTCAAAGTGTAACATAAAAATTAATATTTAGTGCAGCGTCCCTAAATTCCCTAAAACGGAGCGTGACAAAACTAACCGGCTTAACCCGCTCTATAAAATAGGCTAAAAACGTTAGCTTTGTGTCCATAGATCGCGTTTCTAATTGTTTATTTTCATTCAGTAATTTTAAACTAAAGTATATTGCGTAAACATGTCACATATACTTATATATATATATATACATATTTAGGGTACCTATACCTAATATTAAATAGATACACTTATGTGAATTCTCTAATTAGTAGGTTAGCTCTAAAAAAAGTAAGTAGCTCTAGAACATAAGATGATTTATATTTTGTATTTGCTGGAAAAGTTAAACAAATTGTTTATTAATTATTGTCTTATTTGTGAACTGTTTTACAATTTGAAAATGGCATATTAAGAGGAGATGTTGCATAAAATAATGTGTAGTTTACGTTCCTTCTAAATTAAATATGTTGACCTCAAATATCACCCAAGTCACAAAACTATCTATGTACGTAACCATAAATCGCAATCAGCAACCGCAGTATGTCATCAAAACATTAAACAAACCATTCAGCTATCAATAGCTCGCTGCGGAACAAACGCGATTAAAGCCATTGCAACGATACACGGCGACTGCACAGATGTTTGGGGATAAATTAAAAAGTAAAAAAAGCAAACAAGGTCCTTTGGCTGCCTTTGTCGTTGCAAAATTCGCTTTTATCCCATAAACCGGAATACGGACCCTCCGCTTAATAATGCTAATCATAATGGCATTACATTCGTTCCTCGGATTTCGTCAAGTATCCCGAGATCGCATCAATTTTTTCTCCGTCCCGATGGTTTTCTCATTAAAAAACATTAATCTAATCAGGGGTGGATTCCTTGCTAATTTAAAAATGCGGTGTGCTGATTGTGTGGATGACGTCGGCGAATCGAGTTGGAGTTCTTTTGATGCCGAGATTACGAAGGGCAATCGACTACGAAATTGCATTTCAAATAATTTAATCTGAATTTTGTGTTTTTATCTTCCCCGCTGTTTTGGTCGCACGCGCATTTTGCCACTGATCAAGTTCTCAAATTATAAGGTCCTTCGAATCTTGAATAAAGTAAAGTAAAAGTTATTTATTTAATAAATTCTTACTTAGGTACATTTATTTGTTCATTATTTATATTTACAATTCATGCTTTCACGTTCCTTGGTAGGCCTCTGGGTCCTGCACTAGGTCTGCTTGCACAGCCTGTATAGCAGGACCTCAGATTACTTCTCTCAGGACTGTGTTTTAAGTGCGTTTTGAACATTTTTATACACAAGCAACTTTTAACCGAAAACTATAAACTATAACATACATTTGTATGAGTAGGTATATCACTAACTTTGTCACAAACTTTGCTTAAAACTAAAAATACAAAATGTTTTTACAATGACCACTAATTTGGACACTAATTTTAGGTATAATACTGAAAAAAAAAACATAAATTTGGATGAATGCAGAATGTAAACAAAAGCAAATGAAGTCCGAGGGCGAGGGTAAACATTTTTGGGTTGCCATGACTATAAGGTTTTATACCGTACATTTCATTTATGTTTATGCATACCCATATATTTATTTATATAATTAATAACAATATATAATATACTTAGTTAATGCTATTATTATTAAGCTTATGTACCAAAGGTACTGCTACTTTTTTATGTTTATTTACTATTTTAGTGAATATGGTGATGTGATGTGTGTGTGTTAATGTAATTGTTGTTAGAGTGTGTGAGATTTACTTTTCTTGTTATTTGTGTAAAACGTCTATTAAATGTACTCAGAATAAAACAAGAAATTAATTTAAGCTGTTCAATATACGATCTTTAGATATAATTTTCGTATAAATCATCAATATGAAATCTATAGGCAGGCTTATAATAATGTCTGACAGGATCTGTAGAAATTTTTGGAAATACTTTACCCACCGCAAAATAATTCACACTCAACATTTGGCCACAATATCCCCAGACGAAGTCAACAATACGACCTTAAAACCGCATTCAGAAACCACCATTAGCACAACTGACACAAAATATTTTGACGTGTGTACCGCCACATACTGGTGGGTCCGCAGGGACGGCAGCCATTAGGCACATGCAGCATCCAGTCAATAGCAGACAGCAACGAAGATCGATTCGATTTATGCGTTTTTTGCGGATTCACACAATGCACCCTATTTATTGACAGATAATAGAAAGGCTACGCATCGAACAGTTGGCCAGAATCGATTCAACTTGTAACGCGGTTAGTTATGGTGATCAGAATCACATGTCAGCATCCTTCGACATCATTAACTCAAATTAATGCTATTCCACACGTTTTCAATCAAACGAAATGAGTTATAACTCTCTAAAGAGTCAGATTTATTTCGTAATGAAAGCCCTTTGAATGACACACATGTATTCATTGTGGTGGTGATTAATTTGGGATGTCGTCCGCAACAGGCCACTAAAGATCCGGGAAATTTTATTTCCACTTCGTCCATTCAAACAACAGAGTGGCGCAGGATGCGCGTGTAGTAAAAAGTAGATATAAAATTTTTCAGCGTTTCGTCTAAACGCGACCAGGTTAAATTGAGCTGTGGGTTTTCAGTTGAATATTCGTGTGCTGTGTTTCAGGTTTTTTTTTTTTTTTTTACATGATATAGGCTTACGCTTGACTATAACTTGCCTGATGTTAAGCAACGTTATAGTCTACGATCTAGCGCGCTTGCCTAGAAGAAACCGGTTTACTCTCGACTTGAAGATCGACAAAATATAGTTCAAGGGGAATAGAGATTCGGGCAAGGAGTTCCACAGTTGGGCTGTTTGCACGATGAAAGTCGAAGCAAAACGCTTGGTGCGAGTCTTTGGAACCTCAACTGTATAATGGCATAGGTGTTTGTGATGGAGGGAGTGAGAGGTCTACGGTAGCTGGTCGGTGAGAATCGACTGACGAGTTGGGTAGTCGGACTGATTTACAACTTCCTGAGCGGCGCGAGTTAGCACTGCACTTGATGGCTGCGACATGCATTATAAAATTATTCCTGTTTTTAGATGTTCTACCTCCAGATATACGAGCTGAACAGCGTGTGAAACTTCACGCTATGATACATTTGCATTTGAAAATATGAAAACATAGCTAGACAGTGAATGTATATATTTTTAAATATAGGTAGGAATGTTTTTTCTTAGTTTCTTCGCAATATATCTACGCCTGTTTATACGTTTACATATATTTCATCAGCCCAAATCGTTCTTGCTCTGTACCTATGTGTTACGCGACAAACAGAACTCAGTCTCTTTAACCCTTCCGGTATATAAAGTAAGGAATTCCTTTGACATCAAACCGACTCAGTAAAACTGAGTGCACTCGTTTCGATCAGTTAACTTTGCAAAGTATTTTTGTACTGCACCGACATTTATTGAGCATGCCAATAAAGCTTTTATTCAATCGACTGGCATTGTTCAAAGTTTTCTTTTGATGTTATGATTGATGAATGACAAAATATTTGCATATATAGATTGTCGACCTTTCCATGCTTCCTATTTTTTGAAATGTATGTTCATCTTTTTATTAAATTTTATTAAAAATCATTTTCCGTACAGCAATTTTCAATTTTAAATTCGAATTTTTTGAAATGTTTATTCATCTTGTTATTAAACATTCCTATTTTTTTAAATGTATGTTCATATTTTTATTAAATATTCCGTACAGCAATTTTCAATTTTAAATAATAGAAAATATTACTCTGGATTTTCTTACAATGCCACCCTAATAAAATCGATACTCCAAAAAAACGTAGTCACAAGTTAGTTTATCAAAAAGGAAATAAGACAGTCTTGTTAACTTTAACTCGAAATTAAATATTCATAGTTGTATGCTAATTAATTAACATTTACCCATCTATAGATATTTTGAATGGCCACCAAATCAGATTCATATTTTTATGTCTTAGCAATTAATATCGCTATGAAATTCAATATTGTTCGTTTTATGATCGTTAAAGCGTCACAGGTGTCTAATTAAATTCGATATTCACGGATTAAATATTCAATTTTAATTTCTAACCAATAAGTATATTGAAGTATGCATCCTACGTGAAGTTATTAGAAGCGGAAAGGGTTTTCTTATATTTTTTATGGTTTTCAAATCGAGCAATCCAACCAAACTTTTGATTTTCATGTAATGCGATATTTTGGATTTGAATTTTTGGATTATTAGGCTATAAAGTGAACTGCTTAAAAAAGTTAGCAGATTTCATGAAAAGCTAAATAACTTTATAAGCCTTTACTTAATATTTACACCTCAGACATCTTACATTTTTAGATATGTGTAGATATAATATTTTAACATGCAGATATAGTATATGTAACCACGTAACTTCTTGCAATCAGTGATTCATTTTCACTATGACTCGGTAAAAGCAAATTTACTCACTTCGTCAGGTACTCAATAGGCGAAATTATCAATATAGAGATAGCAAAACGGATGGGAACTCTTTATTTCAGAATGAAGTCATCAGGCTGTGAGTTAACAAGTCGTCAGATAAGCCAGGTTATCGCAAATGCGTCAGCACAGGTACTCTCCACGCCAGAACAAAAGGAAATCGATTTTTAATGCCGATGCTTATCTGACGGGTGGAGGTGTTAAGTGAATGCAGGTTAGGTAAATACACTGATAATATGTAATTTTTCGGGTTTGATACTGACTGATTAAAAAAAAACTCAGACACTTTCTAATATTACAAATCTCTCATTTCAAACACACCAACATATTGGTACTGGCATACCATTACTACTCGTAGCAATAAATTAAACGCTGACAGAGCCGAGTAAAAAATAACTGTTCACACGGTTTTCCGTAGAGGAGCTATTGAAATTTTATGATTAGGCAAAACAAACAAAGTAAGCACCGCCATGTTTATAAAAGCTCGCAAAGCTCGCTCCTGTTCATGCCAATCTTGCGGCGAGCAACTTGTTGCCGTTGTGAACTTTGGAGGGAAGAGAGAGGCCGATATCGGCCGACCCTGTCGGGGGAGGAGCGAACGCGCGGGGAGCGCGCCGGTCGCTCAACTTGCACTCCTCAGTCGCCTGCCACACGTCTCCGCGAGCGGCCGCGCTGCGTCTCAGCACCAACTCGGGCCGTTATGCGACGTATTTCGAAACAAGTTTGACGGGAAATTCGTAAAGTTTTCCGAGCGCGTTCGGACTAGCGGAGCGATGTGCGCGATAACAGTGATGCAAATTGTGATGATTTAATCCAAGTGACAGTTGAAAAGTGTTCAGTTCGAGATGTTATCGATGGGATCAGTGGCGGTGGCGTGCGCCGCCTGGTGGTGGGTGTGGGCGTGCGCCGGCGCAGCCTCGCTGACCAGCCGCGTGGCGGAGGCGCCGCAGGAGTGCGAGCTGCAGCGCGTGTCGGACGGCGGCGAGCCCACCAGCGTGCAGCTGGCGTGCTCCCTGCGCACAGCCGCCGGCGCCACCGACCTGCTGGCCGGCCTCTCCGCCGCGCAGGCGCAGCGCATCACTGTGCTCAACCTGCACTGCACCGATGTGCTCTTCTTCGAGAGCTCACTGGACCTCGGCCGGAGAAAGGAAGAAGGAACGCAGCTCCTGTCTCGATTCCATAACCTCAAGGAACTTCGGATAGAGTCTTGTAAGATTCGATATGTGCCTTCGGAAGTGTTGTCTCCTCTAAGTGGACTGAGAAGTTTATCGATACGGACTCATAATACGGATTGGTCAGCCATGTCGATGGAGTTTCACCGGGATACGTTCCGCGGACTTACGGATTTGAGAATGTTGGATTTGGGTGATAATAACATTTGGACTTTGCCGTCGGAAATATTCTGCCTGCTTTACAATTTAAAAGAATTAAACGTGACGCGTAACAGACTTCAGGACATTTCCAATTTAGGATTCTCAGACTGGGGCAACGGGCCGACCGCTCCTGGCAAGTCGTGTAACACTGTGCTAGAGACCCTGGATATGTCCTACAATGAAATTAGCAACCTTCCTGATAACGGACTTTCAAGCTTGCGCGCACTTCAGAAGATGTTTTTGCAAAACAACAGAATTTCACAAGTGGCTGATCGTGCTTTTGTTGGCTTGAGTGATTTACAAGTTCTCAACCTGTCTACTAACGCTCTGACGGCTCTACCTCCTGAAATGTTTCAGTCATCGAGAGATATAAAACAGATCTATTTGAACAACAACTCGTTGAGCGTCCTTGCGCCTGGCTTATTGGAGGGATTGGATCAGTTGCAAATACTGGACTTATCTGTCAATCAATTGACCAGTGAGTGGGTGAATCGAGACACGTTTTCAGGACTAGTCAGATTGATTGTATTGAACTTGTCGTACAACCGGATTACTAAAATAGACTCACTGCTATTTCAAGACTTGAACAATCTGCAATTTCTAAGTTTGGAGTTTAACAACATAGCTCGCATAGCAGATGGAGCATTTACGAATCTAAAAAACCTTCATTCGCTTTCATTGGCTCACAATAACATAATTGAAGTGGACAGCGGTCATTTCTCTAATCTCTACGTTCTCAACCAGTTATTCCTTGATGGAAACAGAATTACTAAGATTGACTTACGCTCTTTTGAAAATATAACAAAACTACACGATTTGGGGCTCAGCGGGAACCAGTTATCTGAGGTGCCCGAAGCAATAAAAACGTTAAGATTCTTGACGTCCCTAGATTTGGGCATGAATAGAATAACAAAAGTTACCACGTCCCATTTTGAAGGATTGGATGATTTATATGGTCTACGTCTCGTAGGTAACAAGATTGAGAAGATATCAAAGGACACATTCGCAGCGCTACCTTCCCTGCAAATATTAAATTTAGCTTCAAACAACATAGATCAAATAGATGACGGAGCATTCGCTTCAAACCAACAGTTGAAAGCGATTGGATTAGACGGGAACAAGTTGGTAGACTTGAAAGGCATATTTACCAATAGCCAGCCGCTCGTTTGGTTGAATGTGTCAAGCAATGAACTGCTTTGGTTTGATTACAGCCACATACCGCCCAACCTAGAATGGTTAGACATGCACGAAAACAATATAGAGAAATTGGAAGACACGTATGGAATAAAAGAATCGTCTAATATAAAGATGCTCGACGTGAGTTTCAATAAGATTCGAAGTATCGATAAAAATTCATTCCCCAGCCGCATCGAGACAATTGTTTTAAACAACAACAACATCGACAAAATCAGTCCAGGAACATTCCTACAGAAATATAATCTAAACAAAGTTATGCTCTACTCTAATAAGATAAAAACTTTAGAATTGGGTGCCTTTGCGATACCATCTGTACCGGAAGACAAAGATTTGCCTGAGTTCTACATCAGCGAGAATCCTTTTGTGTGTGACTGTACAATGGAGTGGCTGCAATCAATTAACCAATATAGTGAACTGAGACAGAGACCGCGAGTAATGGATTTGGAAAGTGTAAAATGCTCTTTAACTCATTCTCGTAAACCAGAATTGCGCCTACTAGAAGTGAGGTCTACAGAGTTCTTGTGCGAGTACGATTCACATTGTTTCACGGTATGCCATTGTTGTGACTTTGACGCCTGCGATTGCAAGATGACTTGTCCAGATAGATGCTCCTGTTATCATGATCAGACTTGGACCACCGTTAACGTGGTCGATTGTTCGAACGCTGGCTACGATCACGTACCGGACCGAATACCGATGGACGCGACCGAAATATACTTGGACGGAAACGATCTAAAAGAATTAGGTAATCACGTTTTCATCGGTAAAAAGAAGCTACAAGTGCTGTTTCTCAATAATAGCAATATCAATACAATACAAAATAGAACATTCAACGGTATCGAGTCACTGAGAGTACTTCATTTGGAAAACAACAACTTGGAGGTATTGAGAAATACGCAATTTACCAGATTACCGAACTTGAATGAGCTTTACCTGAGCAACAATAAAATCAAAGTCATCGAAAACGATACGTTCAATTACCTGCCCTCCATAGAGTTCTTGGACCTGGACAATAACGGTTATGTTGATTACATGCCGTGGAGAGTCATTACCGACAGCGATCCCCGGCTGCGCGTCTCCGTCGACGGGAACCAGTGGACGTGCGACTGCAAGGACGTGGCGCAGCTCAATCAGTGGCTCATCAAAAAATCCAAAGAAACTGACAGCATGATGTGCTATTTCCCTAATGGCCAGTCGATGAATAAAACCATCTCAGCCGTAGCGAGAGAGTGCAAGGCGGAGACTACTACCGAGGAAACCGGCACCGAAACATTGAAACGATTATTCATAGAATCCAATGACAGCGTCGAAAATTACATTCCGTACATTGCAGCGGTTCTCGTAATAGCGGTTATACTATTACTGATGTGCGCGCTCATGTTTATGTATAGAGAAGACTTCAAGCTATGGATGCACTCTAGATATGGCATCAGAGTGTTCAGTTCCACTTCGAAAGACATGAATGACAACAAAAATAAACGTTTCGACGCATTTTTCGTGTACAATCCGCGTGATGAAGATTTCGTGACTCGCGCTGTCAGTTCCGAGTTAGAAAATACAGGACACACATTGTGCTTGCAACATAGAGACTTGCCGTTGATCGAGAGACGGACGAGTGATAGTTTAGTGAGTGCGTCGGAGAGTTCTAAAAGACTAATCATAGTGCTATCGATAACGTTTTTACAACAAGAGTGGTACTCGCCCGAATCCAAGGCCGCCATACAAAGTGCTATAAACTCAGTGAACGTTAGGCATAGACGGCAAAAGATAATATTTTTAGTGACGACCGATTTGAGTGCCATAAATATCGACCCAGACTTGAAAGTGTTACTAAAAACCTGTACAGTGATCGTGTGGGGGGAAAAGAACTGCTGGGAGAAGTTAAATTTTCGGCTACCCAACGTGGACGTGACTCTGCCGAATCGGACGCTTCATAACGCGAACAATTTGAAAAGTGGTAGTCGGGAAGGGTTCGGGCGGCACGGGAACCTGCGCTACACGGCGCCGCCGACGTCGCACGACCCGTGGTACAAGTACGGCATGGCGCCACCCATCCTGATGATGGCGAGCCCGCTGCACTCGGCCAGCGCCAGCGCGGAGGTGTCGGCGCGCAGCACGGAGGACGAGACGTGCTCGGTGGCCAGCAGCGAGGGCCGCGCCGACGACCGCCTGCCGCACCACCACTCTTACGTCTCCATAGACAACCACCAGTGCGAGGAGCGCCCGCTGCGCCCCGCGCACCAGCCGCCCCTCTCCAACGCACCACATTCACGGAAGACTTATTTTGTGTAAACTTTTAATTAGATTGTATAAGCATTGTGATTTAAACTTGTTAATATTAATATACAGACTTTGTAAATATTCTTATCGTTAGAAGCTAGCCTGTATTCTTTGTTTTGGTGCTCTTCAACCTTATTATCTGAGTAAGATATTGTCAAATGTAATTTGTATCGTTAACAAACAATTTGATAGGACTGGGATGATACAGAACACAGAATTTAATATATCAATGTATGTACGTATTAATGTAAGTTTATCTCTTCTGTACCATTTAAATGTTGTATCAACTTTAAATATTTATTTCGCTAAACATTCCTGATGTTTGTTTGTCACATGATATTCATATCAAAGTTGTTCTATCGAAACTGCAACTGAGCATTTATCAAGTACTATAAGGTTCCTGATTAAGTCTTAACCAGCCTATAACTTAACGAATTGTGATAAATACGTATAGATAGTACTTACTGACTCATTTGTATGCGTTTACATCGAACTTTATAATAAGTAGCTGTAAATAATGTAAAGTAAAAGTTAAATGTTTTTGAAGAACTGAAATGTACCCTAGTCAATTTGTAAATAGGTAAATATGTAAGTAATGCGTAATTGTAAGTACATAACTATGTGATTTTAATTTCTTAGCTAGGATATGAAAATTTTCGTATTTATTACGCTTCCAAATGAAATATGAATTAAACAATATTTTATCTACTTTATTCTTGTATTTAATTTCAGTTTCCTTAGATTACTTATCATATTGAGTAGAATAAATTAGGTAGCAATTTTAAATATTTATCAGGGAATTAATTTCTAAATACATACTAAAATCAACTTTTCTATTGTATTCAGAACTAGGTATATACACTTGTAGTCATAACTTTTATAATAGGCTGGTAGCTACGTAACCCTTATAATTGTAACACATTTAACATATCGATTTACAAAAACTTTTCTCATACACAGAGCTAACACAAATTGTTATTCAATCCAAATAGCAAGAAACAAAAGCTGGCTCGAATATAAAACGTTCGAAAAAGCCGTCTGAATAAACGTTATGAATTCCATTCTTGTTGCATCGAACGGACGTGTCCGAATCATATCTAGCATCGGGCCGAGACAGGTGATCGAATAGGGGCGAACGTCAAAAACGTTCCTCATTGACATAATCAATTTACCGGACGCTTTGTTCGCCCATCTACGGGTGAGTGTATAAATATTTATTTTATCTAAATTGATCGAGGCGGATAAGATCACTGTTGCGCCTCTAAGATTTTAATTTTGAAAGCGGCCCCGACAGAGCTCTCTCGAAACCCGCTGCGAAACTATAAATCATCCCGGGACTTGGAATGATGATGAATAAACAGCCTTTTAATTGACTTTCGATTGCATTAGGATGTATCTTTGTGGATAAGTGAAGTGGAAGCAGGCCAATCGAATCGATGCTAAAGTGTGCTAGTTGTGAGTAGTCACGATTAGAGACGAACAGACAAATTTATCGAGAACAGAGATAGTAAATGTCTAGATTATTTCAATGCAAGAGATGAAAGCTTATCTATATCTAAGAGGTTCAAGGCAGAGCTCGTTAAACATTCAATGCAATCCTATTTTGTTCACTAGTATACACTTTTTATGCAGTCATTTATCACTGATAAAAACTAAACATATATTTTATTTATTAGACAGTTATCGAAGTCTTCTAATTTATTATTATTGTCCATTGTACATATAGTATTGATTTTAGATTTCTTCTAAAAACGGTTAAATGTTCTTAATTGAAGTGCTCATGTAACTTTATCTGGCGAGAGTCAAATATCTTACGTATGGGATTTAAATCGTAGTCATCAAGTCAAGCGGGGCCGGGCTGGGGGCGATCTGTTCGCGCCAGCGGCGGCACAAAACACACACTCATCACCTTTTTTTCTTTATTTCCCTATCGCAATACGATATCCGCTCGTTTATTGTCTACGAACCATTCGAAACCCGTTCCGAGCCCGATCTAAATATATTAGAGACATCTATGCGACATCGAACTTAGGTGGGACCTATCGAGGTGACAATTGATTATGTTCCTGCACAGAAACAAAAAGCAGAATCGTCCGATTAGTCATGTCCCTCAGGCGCGTAGGCCGAGGAAAACAATAGATCGGTTCTGCTTTATGATTCTATAAACGTTTATGTCCCTATAAACGACCTTTTAGCTTTTCGATCCAAGATTGTGATGTTATCTGTATCCCGGACAGGTTTATTACGAAACTGCTGAGCACCTCTTATGAAAATTTACACTCTGTAAAATACGAGTGACATTTCTGATACGCATTTCGCAAGTCCATTAGCGAGGAAAAATCTGTTATTGTTATGCATTCCGGTTCGAGGCACCACGGGAACGCGACTGATTAAAACATTTTTATGATTTATTTAGACAGTGAGATAAAAGTTAACGATGTTGTATCAGTTTTTATGCTTCACGATTATTATAATCAAGTAACGTTGTAGATGTAGGAGGGTAAATGAAGATTGTATCCATTAACGGTCAACTTTAAATGTATCGTTTCCTCGTAATCGTAATCGTGACCGCCCATAGCTACCCAAAATCGTAAATATGTAGCCGGCTAATGAAACGCTTAGAAGAGCGTCGAGCTACACTCTATACGTCGTCCGCTGCGTAGGCCGTCCACTCGCCGCCCGCGCCGCCGCGGCCGTGCCACACTCCAAATATTCATTATGGCTCTATTCGAATAAACAAATAATATTCGAACCTCACAAACGGAGCTCCAAAAAGTCATTGAATATTTTATAGCCTCCGTCATTTTCTCTAATGTAATATAGCGTTTGGAGCTAAATTGTTTCATTGACACTGTCCAATAAATATACGTGCGTTTGATTATCGGTCCGTGATGTTTCGGTATATTTGCCTATCGAGCCAGGTGGTCGCCTACTAACAGTTTTCTATGTGAGATGAACAGTAACAGGGCATAGTTTGTCTGTGGGGCCAATGCTTAAGGAGGCATGTTTGTAATAATTACTCGTACCTTGCAGCTGTTTCCGTCGAAGGGCGGAGTCTCAACCTTTTTTTAATAAATGTTCCCCTGTTATTGGAAGGAATTACAAATTTAAATTTGCTAGGGAATACCGCGACACTGGTGAAATGGAGGAATGTATCATATTGTGGTCTACAGTAGCGATGGCGGCGGAATGAGCTTGTCACGTCACGACACTTTTTGCAGCAAAAATATTTTGTTTCGGTTACTGGATATGAATTTCAAATTTCCTGTGTGACTCTTTGTAAAATATTGTCTCTGTTGACTATGATGCAAGTCGAACAAAATATTTTAGAAATAGATGTTGAATGATGAATTAAATATGTTCCATAATTTTAATTGTTCTAATTCTAAATATACATATGATAATAAGTTATATTAGTGGGATCTCTAATAGTGAATTAGTGATAGACAAAAATCTTATTCATAGAAAACTTACTTTATGTACAACATTCACTGTTATTCAATTATACATGTACAATCGATTCACTCCACACGTCGTAGGTAAATAAAAATATATAAAAAAACGCTATCACAAAACTGATAACATCAATATAATTTAACTGAATAGAAAATGAAACAACAATTTTCAAATTATATTTTATTAATTTACCGTATCGTCACTTGGGTGGCTTTGACCGATCGAGAGATTAAACTGATAACATTCTCATTTTAATTATCACCATTGATCAAGGGTGCGCTTCTACCCTCTAATTTCTATTTGGTATAGAACTTTGCCTCTGGTGATATTATCAAATAGGTTTTTAAAGACTTTACTGTATTATCCTAGCTATAGAGTTTACTTTTCCATAGACATGTGTAAGAATTAAAAAGACGTTTTTGTTCGACTCATAATAAATATAAACTAGGACAAACTGTTGGATTATTATTGATATGATTGTAATTTCGTATCATAACTACATTAGAAAAATCACATCCGTAGAAAGTGCATGTTTACGAGTAGTTTAATCTGAATCACATTACTGATAACAAAAAGCACAATAACGATGATATGCATTTTGATATCCAAACAATACAATATATTATTAAAGAGATATAAGCAGCCTAAATATTTTTAGAAATCGAGTAGTTTTCTACATAAAACTTTCCAAAATAGCAGGGTAGGAAATTTGAATAGGGTATATGGTTACAATGGTTAGTAATAGTAACATTTGGCATTATAAAATCCACCCATACACTTGCGACAGTCAATCAATACAATAACTAACCACAAGGGTTGCCATTGCGGCATATGCGCAAGCATGGGGTTGCACTTGTCAAAAATAATAATAAAAAATAATAAGTGGCTTATGTCGAAATTGTATATGCTGATTAGAGGCCCCAATGTCGCGACACGGGCCCAGTAACAATACCTAGTTAGAATACCTCGTAATATATGGCAGGCACAGAAAAGCTATGGAGAATTTTACAAAATTTTATTTATTGCGTTGTAAGTGTAGGTCATGCACATGAAATTAATTAGATAACACTTGGATACAAACTGAATAGGACGTGGAGCATACTATAAAAGAGGCCTATGCTCAGCAATGGGAAAAGTCAGTCTGATGTTGATGATAGTTAAAGGAGCAATATGAAATCTGAATATGTTTTCAAATAAACATTTCCAATAGTGGTGCTTACGTACAAATAATAGTAGAATAGGTAATATAGTTAACAGGAATAATTAAAAATAATTCTCAAAAGTTTCATTAATTAGTTAATGACACCATACTTCAATGAATCATTGTTATTTGTGTAAAGGACAAGGACAATAGTAGTGTACTTAACCAATGATTTCTAATGGAAAAAAACATTTATAAGTTTACTAGATTTATTAATGAGATAGTAATTTTATCATTTGTTTTAAATATTTTCTTAAAACTGTATATTACTTGTAGGTACGTGTATTTTTTTTTTTTTTTTTACAAGAAATGGGTTTGCACTTGACCGTAATTCGTATGTAAAAGAATTGGCTTATTATGACATGTCTTCCGTACTAATTTTGCGAGTATTTTGCCATCCGATTACTTACGTAAATACCATTAGGTAGGTATGTGATATTTTGGGAAAACTAGTTTTTTCACAAATATTGATTTCTGTGTTTTTTGATTTGAATATATGTATGTAATGCATTTTTTTTTGTACAGAAACTGTGTTACATTTACGTATATTATTTTTAATAAACTTAGCTTAGAATTACAGAAAATATTATCTCCTACACCATGAATACAGCTACTCCACACATTTCCCTGTCCCTTCAAGAAAGGCCTCTCCCAGTCGACCCGGGGTCTCCTTTTAGTCTCGCCGCAGTACTCCATCTTTTTATTTCGGTCACGGTGCTTGAATTACGTAATTAGCGGTAGCTTATTGGAACTTCACTTCGTCCTGTCGCTTTTCAACATACTGCAAATAACCTAAAGACTCCTTACTATGATATACTAAGCTATCTGCCTAGCAAGTTTTTAAATGACTGTAGAGATAGTTGCAATGTGTCATGTGCCACCAGTTGGGTCTTCGTTCCAAATTATTCCATTGAATTTTAATATTATTCTGTGGGGATCAATTATTACATATGTACTTAGTAACCAAGCATAATATTTAGTATAGATGCGTGACTTTCGGCAACATAATTAGCCTTCTAATGAATGTAATATCGTCGTTTTCCAGTCATTGAGTACCTGCCGTCGAATAATAAACTTGAGGTATTTATGTCGCTCCGAGTAATTGGGAAGGGAATTTTGGGCTTCATGTATTTTAAAATATTAATAGTTTGACTCATGCAAACGGATTGGTACAGCGATTTAGGTATAACTTTGGTTATTTAGGTAGTTGATGATATAGTCGGAAAACATTTAGCAAGTTTGAATTATATGCGATAAGATAGATTTAAAATTGAATCGAGAAAAAATTTGAATCCATTGCTTTGGAGTATAATATTACCACACCGCAGAATATGTTTTCAGAAAATGTAAATATCATTCAATTTTATATTAAAAAACAATACCCTACCTATTTAATGTTCATAGTTAACGACAACATACAACAATCACCATCAATGTTTTAGTTTACTAAATTAGGTTAAAAATTAACTGTACACTAAAGTATACATGCATATCACTCATAACATTCTAGATTAGTCGAGAGACTGAGTGTTATCACAACATGATTCCCATGAAAGCACTACACTTTCTACAATAACACTTGTCAGGCTGTTACTCGCCAAATAAACCAACCTGTTGCGTTATTAAAAGCGCAATTAAAAACAAGTGGTCACAAGTACGTCCATCATTGTCACATACGACTCTCATAAAGATCTGCCCCAAAACGCTATTCATAAAGCGAACCCCTATAAATAAAACGCGCATTTGGTGTACGAGAGAACACAAAAGATTAAAAAACGGGCCGGCATAAAAAGCATCCGCGGTTTATCTATTACTATCTAGTTAATGTTACACATACAGATGTTGCATTCGTATAATCCCCCTCGCGGTGGTGAGATCACGAACGCAGGAAGCCCTTGTTTTTAGAAAAAATATCACAACTCCGTTTTTAGTTTTGTACCTGGGACGGGCTAAAGTTGGCTGCAAGGCAAATAACCGAAATAGTTTGGGAGATTACAGCGAGGATGAGGTTTATCTTTGTACTAATTTTTACACGTAAGAAATGAGATGAGTCACACAGGAGTGAAGAGTTGTACTTAAAAATGTAATATACTATTTTTTAGCTAACTACATAGAAGTACTGTAGATTGAACTTTTAAATTACACGACTAAAAAAGCCTCAAATCACTTACCTTTTTAATTTAAATATTCAGTCATTGTTAAAAATAGAAATTAACTCACTTGTTCTCTTTTTCTCACAATATCTTGTCATTCAATACCTACCTACAAATTCTACATTTTACTAACATTCAAACTCATAGTTTACGAATACTCCATCTGCATAGAAACCTCAAAACAAAGGCGCCTTCGAATTGTTTGCAACATGTCTGGTAACAAAGGAAATCTGCTTCAGCTATAACTTGGTACATGTCAATTACACACATAACTAGTTCTAGAAACTTCCAGCTATTTAGAATACCTAGTTAGTATTGTAAGATCCGTGCTGTCCTAGAGTAAGTACTTACTTGTGCACTCTATCATATGAGGACACGGAAGATTTGCTTAAAATCCCTAAGTAGAAGTACCTATATTCACTCACACGCACACACAGACACACCACACACACACACACACACACACACAAACACAAACGTCGTCCGTTGTTTTTAGTTAAAATCTATTTTTGTAAAATTATTCAACTATTATGAACCAAAACCGTAGCTGCATATTTAAATCATACAATTTAAAAGCACCTGTGGCTGCTGCGATACAGGGGTACCTAGTGCAGTAGCCACTGGTAACTCTACATTTAGGTCAATTGAAATAGAATTTAAAACTCTGTTAAATAAGTTATCTTTAAGGTAAGAAATAAATAAAAATAAAATAAAATAAATACATAGTTCCTATTCCACTAAAGACTTGATTACACACAAATAGAACAAAGTAATTTCTTGTGTTATGGGTGCCAATTAAATGTCTCTTTCAGTAGTAGTTGACATTTAAATTTAGCTACTGGTACTTATATTGGTATAAGATAAAGGTATTATGCTTTATTTTTTGTAAATCAGTCTTATACATTTTTACAAGTAAGGTTTTGGCCTTATTTGAGAAACTCGTTTACAGCAGCTGATCACTACAATCAACATCTAACACCAAACCCAAGTCGAAATGTTCCTTACCTGCCGATATAATAACTACGTACACAAGTATTCATATTTCAAGTACAAATTCTCGTAAAAAGTGCATCGTTCTATGCACGTGGTTTCTCACAAAAGGAGAACAACATAGATCAGTCAGTGGCAACAAGTTCGGAATTATTTCCTGTTTGGGCGCACCCATCTGCTATAGATGTATTGCGAACAAATCGGTAACGAAAATATCGAGTTACGGTTTGTACAGTGGCCCATTGAATACTCGACTGTCTGGGGCATTGGTGGAAATAAGTACAGAGACTCAACTCTCGATCTAAATAAAATTGAAAATATTAAAGGATTCAAGCTCGCATGTACTGCTGACAGTGCTACTTGAATGTATTGAAATACGGTTAGTACTCTTTTACCGTACACACGAATTTCAAGCTTCTAGAATTGATTTAAAAAAACAACAGTCGCCACACATCTGAAATCAGTGACCGAATCGAAAAAGTTACCTGTTTGTCGTTCTTTAAGATCGAGTCGACTCTAAAAGCCGTCATACATAGTTTTTATAAAGTTTTCCATCTGTACTGTAAAATCTGTTCTGCTATCTGCGTGCACCAGTTTGAGAACTTATTTTTTGGCGAACATTTATGAGATATTAAATGTCTGCGGTGGAGGGCAATTAATGCATTGGACAATGGGTTGCAATGGGCGGGCCTCAGTTCCGACCGGAAAGCTCCGAGGTACAATCGAATGAAACTAGACACCGTGAGGCCTCACCTGTATCAAGCTTTGTGCTTTAAACGTTGGCCATGATCAGTTGTTTAGGCAAATCCATCGATTTGAATAAATAAAAGACATTGACACGCCTCTTGCGTATAATGATCTATCAGATTCCAAAGCTTTTATTGTATGTAAGTTTTGATACAATAGACGGCAGGTTTTTGGTATTTAGAAAATAATTACAGGTTCCAGGGTATTCGCATGAGCTCACAACTTGTTTTCGAGTGTAGACCACGTATATTGCACTAAAAGTTCGCATATATTGCCATCAATCTGATGTTAAGCTTCACTAAAGTCTACGATACGAGAAACAACTACTGATCCACAATAAAATGTTCCTTTTTTTTATTTAAAATAGGCTCACGCTTGACTAAAACTTGCCTGATGTTAATTTAACTCTGTAGAAAGTAGAAGCAAAACACTCAAGCGTGTACAAGTGAAAACGCAGTCTCCAAATATTCCACCATGGTTCCTACGGAGTATTATATAGAGGTCGTTTGAATACATTACAGTATGGTGATATGGTCGGCCTTGGGCGTCCGATTGGGGCTCCAATCACAGCTGGAGCCCTAATTATGAGGAGAAGTTAGGTGTGTCGACCGGTAGGTGGCTGTCTACATTAGGCGGACGCCACAATAACTTCTTTCTAGAGTTATGTAAGGTGGTGGGGAATTATTTTAGAGAAAGATAGTTTGTAGTGAAGTGAGTTTTAAGATTGAAACAGTTCAGTGTACAGTTTGGAATATTATAAGAAAAAAAGAAAGAAAGATAGAAAATTATTTATTTATAGAATTACAGATGACTAATAAGAAAACTCCCCTAACGAACTAATTCTGTGGGGGAGTCACGACCCTCAGTCTTAAGGACATACGACGCAAGAGAGAGAGAGAGAATCAATCATATAGTTACTTAAACGACTTCAAATTTATGCAATATAATCTCGAGAATATATAAATGAAAGCCTTATAAACTTTACCCTTGCGGTTTTACCTATGAAACACACACATCCTTAAATTTTCATACAACTCTAATAAGCATTGGTATATTGAATAATATGGTATGTATGTAAGCGAAGCCAAAGGAAAAAGTAGTAGTAGGATGTTTTATGACAACTGATAAAGTGTATTCACAGTTTGTGTAGGTGGATGTAGTAATTTAGGAAATGGCGTTAATCGAATAAACGGTTAATTAAAACATAAAAATAAATGGTCAAGTCGTTAACCAAATAACAGAGAGATAAAACTAATTAATAAATGTTGCGATTAGAATAATGTGCCTTTTCCTCTAAGTGTAGGCACGGAGTAAAACTTGAGAGTATCGTAACTTTTGAGTTAAAGCAACTAGGTTTTGTATGAGAGTGGTGAAGGCTGGTGTCAACGGAGTCCAAGCTTTTTTAGTGTTCTTATCAAAAACGTGCCATACAGATACAATAACTTATCAGAAGCTGGGAATAACAGTTTAGAGAGTCCCCGACCCACAGAAGCACCCAGATGTGAATGTAACTTTTTAGCTACCATTGTAAAGAGTAGCCTATTATTTATTACAAACATGAAAGTTAATTAGCTACGCTAAGAAGGACGAAAACAGAACTAAATCCTCCTGTGAATACTTTATTTTTATCTTGTTGTAACAATCTATGCAACAAAAGCTCTGAAAGCGTCTCATTGTATAAATTAAAAGCTTCAGTAGGCAATTCCCTTTGCAGATGGTTTCAATGTTTCCTGTTTCAGGAACCCTTTCAGTTTCAGTGGGCCGTTTCAGCATCAACTCGTGTGACGCGTCGCTACGAGAGGGCGTTGTAATCAAATTAATTTCAGGGAAAATGTTTCATGCAGTATGGAAGTTTGTGTTTGTAGCTTTTGGGTAACTGTAGGTACGAGTATATTGATAACTTTTTATAGTACGAAGTAAACGTAATATGTGTCTTAAATACTTTTTAAAATATCTAAATTTATTACAAATTAAGTAGTAGTAGGTATTCGTATTGGTTTTGCTTGTCTTATACTTTCTATCTAGTTGGCGTTGCCGTTATTTTATGAGAAATACAATTTTCGTTCGCAACATCTGCTACACCACATTTTGCAATCTTTGAAAACTAAATTAAAATTACCGTTCCTTGACCATAACTAATGGATCGACACAATAAATAAATTACAATTATTTCTCGTCAGTAGCTTTATTTCCAATGCTCTTCTGTTTCGTAAACAAATATCGATCTTCTTGATTAAACTTTCTATACACAATGCCGTCAATAGTTATTGCGTGTACTGTACATTGTACAATCTTGTGAAATAATGAACTTCATATTGTTATTATGGAGAATAATAACCAATCCCCCGTGGATAATGAAAATTTAATACAACCACAATCGGTGCACGAATTTTATTAATACATAATTATTATATTTATCGATTTGCGTAATTGAGGTCTGTGAAAAATCTTTTGATGCATCATACAGGTCACTAAATACAGCATATATAAATAAAATCGTGTGTATTTGTGTGTATAAAGGTTCAAAGAGAATTATGTGCCCTTTGTTTCGTAACCGTTTTAATTTGTCTGTTATAACAGCCAGGCATTTCACTAATGCTGAAAGATTTTACTTAAAAACACACGAACATTTACACATTACAGGTAAACATCGTCAGTTGATTTATTTTAAATCACAATCTAATTGGTCTGTATTTGGCTTATCCTGCAAATTAACAGATCATTAGCAAATACAATAAAACGATATTGTTCTCACGGACACAATAACAATCCTCAGCTTATTAGGAGGCCAATTTACTCGTCCTCTGCGAGGCGACATTTAATATCCAAGTGATAAATTTTAAATTGTATTGCGCGGGATATGGAATACAGTTAAGAAACTTCTTATATAAGAGTTTCTTTTTTCAAATTTAAAATTGCATTTCAATATTTTGTACAGTATTTGACTTATTTACAGATATCACGGAGTTGGTTACAAAAAAGAGGTCATATAGATTGAGTTCCGTTTCATGTTTTTGATTAAATGATTCGTGCAGTTACGAAAAAAAAATCCTCTATCGTTTGTGCCATATTTTGCCAACCTCTTCGGCTTTTCAAAAACAAATCCGTAAACAAGAACATTTTATTTTGGTAAAGTAGTAACTGACAATATGATAAAAATGATTAATTGATCTATTGAAATAGTTCTAATCATTTATAATGATAATTCTGCATCATTTTCTATTTCTTTCTTGTTTACTTACGTTGATAAGCTACACTATTCATTAAAAATACAATACATAAAATGGTTATATTTGTGTTGAGTTTAGATACTGTGGTCCAATCATTATGTAGAGATATCAAACCTTGTGGGGGGCTGAGTTAATGGCTAAGCGAATTGTGCGCCCAGTCGGCCATATATTAGGCTTTAATAGCTACCCTTAAAAGAACGTATTTTTAATTGCCTAATGTTTAACATCGGAGCAGGAGGTCCACGAGATGATACTTGCTTGATTGTAATCCTTGCCTTTATTGGACAGGTGCTGAAATTGCTGTATTTATCAATTGTTTATCTTACAAATGAACGAAGTCAGTAAGAAAATTTTGTATATCTTACTGTGTATTTTGAGTGACTGTTGTTGCTGACTTGCTTTGCTCTTTGAGAAGTGGTGTAATTATCAAGTGGTGTAATTATCAAGTGCAGTTTTGTTTACAATCAATTCTAAATTTCAGACATTTAAGCCATAACAGTAATAAATTAACACGAAATAATAATATGATTTTTTAAACTACCCGACACAGACATATATTAAAGTCATCATAAGTAAATACTTATTTTTAATGAAACTAGTGAGAATCATCAAAAAGTGTGTATCATTTTACCAAAAGCCATTTTATTTAGTCAATGGAATATAATAACCGGCTTCTTACAACATTGCGTGTTACAATCACCTCTTCTATCACATTCCCAAGTCAATAACCTGGCCGTAATGAAATTATTCAAATCATCCACATTTACAACTATTACAGTTTATCAAACAGATACTACGCCACAAAATTAATATTTAATCGTAAAATACTATGGGATTATTATAAAACTTGCGTTAAAGACGCAACGAATGGTCTTGAAAGAAATTATTAGAGTTTCGGAGGTGAAAATTCATTAAAGTACGCCCCGGGCGACTGAGACAAGTGGACTCCTAATATTAAATGCAGGATTTGGTTGTCAAGTGTCACAGCTATAATAGTATTTAGTTCTCTAATATTTAAATTTATACTTTTTAATTTGCTCTAGGCTAATAAATATTTGGATATCAGTCGGGCAATAAACGTCGACTTTACCGTCGAGGTGTAACGTGCGAGGAGACATTAGGTTTGTTATTTATGGACCAGTTTGTTTCCCAAATAATACATGCGTGGATTTTATTTTATTTAAGCATCTTAAATCTTACTTGTGATTAACTATGATTGGTGATTTTGTAAGCGATTATTCACAGAGAAAAAATTGCTGGGACGAAACAAGTCGTTTTGCATAAATTTGCACTTAGAACCCGCGTTTAATTTACTAGTGCCATAGGTCACAGGCAGGTTCTCAAGTCTTCCTCATTGTATACTCGACTTTATTTTCAAATCTTGTTTTCAAGAATTGTTTCTCTATAACAAAACCGTAAGATGTCATCAACAAAAGCCATATTAATGTCGTAAAATGGTCGAATAGGGAGTTTATTAATACGACGCCAATCACGAGTGATTTCATTGATAAAGCCCCGCCTTCCTGTGGGCAGGTGGCAAGATAAAGTTTCCTTTTAAAAGTTGTTGTAAAATACGTCACAATGCGTCATTAACAATCATTATTTTTACCACGGAGACATATATATCTGTTGACTCACGCGTAGATGGCGAAAATAAATTTTGAAGAGCCGTTGATGCCTTGTTCTTCTTATGATCTTGTGGCTCATAAATTTGTTTTGCTTTCCTTGCGTCAGTTGTAATTTTATTGATGCTTCATTCTATTGACTCAAATAGATAATAATGAGAGAATAGTGTTTAAGTGTAAGTTTGCTTCGCTAAGTTGTGCGTTCTAGATTATGATAGCAATGTAGTTAGGCTCAATCATACTAATGAATCATTTAAACTAAATTGATTGTCAATCAACATTAATAAGTAACAAAATGATCACATACTTCTTCTCAAACCTCGTTTTAATATGTATCGTGTAAAAATTCATGAAAGTAATTTGTTAAAGAGTAGATTAAGTTAATTATTACATAAACATAGCCCTTAAGATTATCTACAACAACCCCGTTATCCCGGTGTTACTTTATTATCATAATATCCACATTATCCTCATAAATAAGGTCGGTCTCCCACTAAGGCCTTGATAATATCTGTAGTAAAGTTGTGAGATGCGGGCATCAGTCCATTCGAAGACAACTGTTGAAGCAAAGCTCACGAATTTCGCACTGCTTATTTTGATGGAGTCACGGATGGATGGCGATAGCTTGCTGATACGAATGCTATATCCTTGTTTGCTTGGTTATTTTAGTAGTGTTCTGCAATTTCCACATAGCTTGTAAGGCGAGGAAATAGTATTGTGCTCTACAGATTAAACTCCTTGTTGGACTAAACAGCTCGTTTCGTAAAATAATATTGGCGAGGGTTCTGAGCATAATCAGTGCTCCATTTAAGTGGAAGCGTACCAATTTGTGTTTTAATCTTTGTAGCAATAAATGTTTGTGTGTGTATTACAGGTCCTGCATTTTCTCGTTCGTCGCAGCGAGGCCGCGCGTCCACGGTATCGGCTCAAAGCCGCCGCCATGTTTGCATTTCGATCCGCAAGGAACCTGTGTTTAAGTTGACTCGAGAATTATATCGCGGCGATTAGTGTAATAACTGGTTGGTTGGGAGGCTTTTTCTTGTTTCAGCGTATGCGCTTTCACTTCGACATCCCTTCGTTGCATCCACGAGTTCGATTGTTCGGATCGGGCGCATTGTTTTCCGCGCCATAAAGCCCAACCGGCTATTTTATGATTGCTTTTATTTTATCTTGTGTCGGTGCAATTAATCTCACTTTTTACTCTTTCAGTTATAAACAGCCACGGACGCGGCGTGCGGCTTAAATCGATATTAATTGAAAACGAACGCGAACGCAATTTGTTTAATTAAACCGGAGTTTCTCGGGTTTTGAAAAATACTCGTTCGATCGCGTCGCCGATAACTTTAAATCGAGTATTTGAGGAATGAATTGGGCGATATCGGATGAGCGGAACGATAATGGTGGCCGATATCATTAAGTATGAAGATTACACGGTAGGTTATTAATGTACAATGTACACGTCTCCGCGGGTCGGTGTATGCTGCTCCTGACATGAGTCAGTGCTGGGAGGTGGCACCGCGCGCGGTGGCTTGCGGGCCACGGCTGCGCCCTCAGCACGCATCGCCAACTCAGCGAGGTAATGTAGCAGTGCGTATCGCATTGTCTCGCAAGAGGATAAATATTGATTGTACCGCAAAGAGGCGCTTGTAATTGCGTGTGCGGCCGAACGGAGCTTTTATAAAACTCGTTGGACCGCACGGAATGTAAACCAGAATGCCCCGGGACATTAATGTGTATTTATTGAGGGCGGCGAGTAATGTTTTTATCGGTTGCATTTAAGGTTCGAACGGTGTGATTTGCTCGGATGTGTCTCGGTTTTTAACGGACAATAAAAGCTTAAAAGCTCGTATATCACTGTTCTGTTTTGCAGCACATTAAGCGTAATTGACGTAAAACAGTTTTATGTCATAAAATATAAATTAGGCTGCTTTTTAAATTGACTCGATAACGAGGTGATCTGAGTGTATCAATAAAGAAGGTATATTATAGCAAAGCGATAAAATAACCACTCGATCTGCGCTTGATAATGTTCTCGTTTCAAAAACAAATAAGTTTTATAAAAACAAGTATGCTTATTGGCGATTGAACTTGAAAACTACATGTTTTTCAGATTGAAATGTGAGCAATGACGAGTAGGCAGCTGCATGGTATGGTATAAGGTAGAGAGGAGCACATTAGTGCCCGCGGGATATTAAACACACTGAGCCGAATGAGCTGTTACACCTTGAAACGTTTGTTGTATTTATAAAACGTTTCAATCTGAGAAAGCGCGACGTCTCGCCGACATTGCTTGACATTGCGGTGTCAAAAGCTGAATGAAATCTTGACGCATTGCTCGGAAATAACGTATAATTTGCAAGTTATGTTATTTTGGGAAGTGAGTAGGAAGGATGTGAGTGATGCTCTATTTGCGGACGTGACTTTTAACAAACAAATCGCTTCGTAATAAAAGTGAGGTAATATCGTTTTATCATATGTTCCTACATAATACGTTAAATACTAGAAATAATCTAATCGCTTCTTCTATTGTGTGCCAAAAAACATCATTTACATTAACTTTGTTTCAGATGAAAAATTTTATGTAGAGAAAAATAATAAGTACCTTTAAACGAAATTACTATTTATTTTTCGGGACTTCGGGACCAACTAAAGCAAAAGACAGAATCATGTCAATTATACAATTAAGAAGTTTTCAAATAAAAAAAATACTGAACTAATTTATCTTAAACTATGTTACAATTTTTAACTCTGAATTGTAACATAGTTTAGTTAAAAATGGCACAAAATATTTTCCCAACAATTTGTTACTCGTTCAAGTTTCTTTCACAAGCTTGCATAAAATATGCATAAATACGTTCCCATCTGCAGCAGGTCGACAATCTGCATTGATCGGCCTGATTCAATCAAGTGGGCATCGCCCGATTCCGGTCCATACAATTGTTTCTATTTGACAACAGCTTTTGCTAATTGAGTCTAATAGACTGTATAGAAATCTGGAACAGATTCATTTGTTTGCAGTTCAAATAAATTATCTTACAAGTGTTGTCAGACAATGCGGTTTTGCCAGACGATTCCATAGTTAAAGACATATAATTACCAGCCGAAGTAGGTATCATTTTTTTTATCTTGTATACAATATAAAGGTGTTATAAGTACAATTTTATTAAACTATTGAAACTATGCAATTGGTATTTGAATAAGTACAATGTAACATGCTAACTAAGAGGTACATATTTACTCTTGATTTCAAGACAGCATTGTCGCATATTACAATCTTACAGCAGGTCTAGACAAACGGCAACCATCTGTAAGCGTATCGAACGAATAGAAAGACAAATGTATGGGATTGACATTTTGATGCGCTACGTAATTTGATCTGACGAATAGAATATGAAATTCACAGCCAAGTGTCAATGTATTCTATTCGATGACACGTCTAACTACAATCGAACGTTTATGTCCATACAAATTGAAGCCAAGTGGCACATTTTGACAGTTGTTCGTTCGCTATAGCGTTCGAATCGCATCTTTGGTGAGCGTACGGCAGCACCTTGTAGTTTGCGCTACAAAATGGCGTATATTTCATTATTTTTACTTGGGTTTGAGAGAGTTTTTGCTAGATAAGTAGTGTGGTTTGTCTCTATTTTGTGCCGGAAAATCGAAAAAAATGCATAAATTATTGCTTTTGGTAGCTGCGCACAACGAAGAAGTCTGGCTCAGGGGTCAGCAAAAAATATTGTCCAGACAATGTTTGGAGAAAATTGGTGATATGCCGGAGTCACTTTTTATCGAAAGATTTCGTTTAAATAAGACCACATTCTTTCAGCTATGTAAGGATTTGCGTTGCCATACTCAATTACGGGGAACAGCGGATATTTATTTCATTGGAAATAAAGGTAGGTACATAACTAGATCATACGATCCTTTTCAAGTTACCTATTGTTTAAATGCAATTTTATGAAGATAATTTATTACCTACCTTGATTCAAAAGGACCATGCTTGTTCCTTTGAAGGTCCTTTGTTTTCTTGAGTCCGTACAACATAACTCTGCGCGCAACTAGCAGCAGCACTTATGATTAGAATTGGCCTGTGATCAAATTGCAATCAGAACATTTTAGTTCTAATTTTATCCGCGCGCAGAGTTATCTTGCTTAACACGGCGCCAATGACGTGAAAATAATTTCAAAAACGATGACCTCGGGCATATTGACCCGAATAAATTTTTTTTTTTTTTTTAAATTTATTGAGTCATCTCATATTTATTAAGTTTCTATGTATAAAGGGTTCTTTATTAAGCTAATAAAACAAAAATAAAACGAATAAATTACACTAATCCGTTTTTTATCAATTAATTAACAACACATGCAAAATCATCTATAAAAACACAACGTATCTATATTTTTAATTTTTGGTAAAGATTTTTTAATTATAATAGAAATCAACAGTCTTCTCTAGTAAGAAAGAGATCAAATCAACTTCTTGTCATGCAAATACAATGAGATCAGTCTTCTATTTCCTCATTCAAAGCCATGGAACTACTGCAATTATTGCAGTATGGAATCACATGTCATGGTCTGGGCATAATATGTAAATGTGGCATGCTGATTGCTGAACAAGTATGACTTTTTTTTATCTTTGACGTTTTACTGATTCAAGGTCAAGATTTTCCGATGAATCTGAGTCCGCATCACTGGCCTCTTGTTCACTTTCACTGTCATTACTACGTCCTGATAAGTGATCCTCAATGTCAATGTCTGAAGCTGCCTGGAAATCTTCATTTTTGGAACCAGACTCTTCTAGCAACGCCAAAATTCTTGCTTCGTCATTTGTCACAGACATTTTGTCTAAAAACCTAAAAAAGAAAATCATTAATTAACAATAAATACTAAATAAGCGAAAAAAATTAAGCCACGAAAACACCACACCACCAATGACGCTGGGTCATACTTACCCACAGAAATCTAAATAAACAGGTTTTATTTAGATTTCTGTGTACTTACCCGAATTAATTTGACGCACGTGTATCTCGCTGCGCAGGTAGTGTCGCAATGACCATGGCAGCGGAACAGGTAGAGAGTAGCTGTATCTCCAGCTACACGAACGCTCAAAGCACTAAATGGTCACTACAAATAATTATTAACGTTTGAAAACGCTTCGGGTCAATAAGACCCAGCGTCATTGACGCCGGGTTAAATTCTATCATAATATGAAATGTCAGTTGAAAGTGACGTTTAAAACGCTCAGCACCATAGACAAAATATAGATTAGCGGTTAAAACGAATAGAGGCAGCGTGCGCAAACTATTTGTACGTTTGGCTTCCAAATTATTAGCGAATACGCTGCAGCGTGAACCGTGATAGGAAGAGAATAGATACGGACTGGTTGCCGTTTGTCTAGACCTGCAGATCGTAAAGAGACACTGGGCAGTTAGCCGGGAGCGTTTTGTAACTATTTAAATGACAAGTATCGGTACACTAATTGATGGTAATAAATGTAATAAACAGGAATCTGGGGCAAGATTGTTAGCAGTTTTGTTGGCACAGTTTTGACTGAGTTACAACTTTACTGGTACTTTATAAGCAAGCTTCCTCCCGACTATAGTTTTCAAAAGTTTTAAAAACAAGAATTTCTAGTATGTGAATTTGTTTTTATTACTGTTCTTGAACGTAGGTAATGGCAATACTACAATTTTGGAGCAAAACTACTGTTTATAGATCACTTTTCAGCAATATTGCGTTTTCAAGTTAACGCAGGGAAATTTGACGAAAGTTTCCCATATAGGCAGACGCCATACAAAACGTCGTCAAAATGTCAAGACAAGTAGTTCTAATGCTCACATAATTGCAAAGGGAAGTGATTATATTGCTATTCAAAGGTGTCCCCAACGAAGCACTTTTAAATCCATTACCCTTGGTTGTCGCACGGCAATTTTCCACTGGTCGCCTCCTGCCCACACGCAGCGAGTTTATAACCAAAAACAGCTAATAACTATCATCTAAGTAGTTGAGTAGGCTCCAGTGAAAATTATGATTAATATCTGTTTAGCTAACGGTACACTTGCGCTGAGAATCTCTCGTATAAAAGGTGAATCTCTACATTCTTGACCTATTGTCTACTATATGGAGCTCGCTAGAAATGATTAAAGGGCATCAATTAGTGGTTGAGGATAGCTTGTATAATAGTTTGTATCGCAGACGTTCGCACGTTAGAGAATTGAGAGTAAAGACATTGTTCAATGAAATTCCAGGGTTTGTAGTTAGTTTCACGGAATGGTGAGTCACTGCTGTTATCTGTGGTTTTGTCTGAGCTGAGATTATGGCCATCCTGTGGTAATAATCACTCTTACGTAAGCATGTCTGATCCTTTCTACTTTGGCTTAATTATATTTTGAGGATTGAGATGACTTTGAGCCTGAGCTTTGGGTCGATTGCAAATGTAGTATAATGTCTTTAAAATCGGCAGTGAATATTGAAATGTGTGTGTGTGTGTGTATGTATGAATGTATTTATTTGTTTTGGGTACAGAATTTGATGATAATAAAAACATTCTAACTATTTCATAAAAAAACTGAGAGTCTGCTAAATTTGAGTTTAACTTGTATTCATAAAAATAAACTGCAATCTATTCCAAGTATTATATAACACGAAAGCACAGACGTACTTTCATTTCGTAAACAACCAAATGTTATTGACCGAAATCTATAGATAAGCACGAACTATCTCGATAGCAAGTGATAGATTTGTGATCTCAATTTTGCATAAAGACACTTGAGATAAATCCGTCTCAGATAAGATTTCTATAGCATGAGTAATTTATAAATAAAATGTAAGATTCACGAAATAAGGATTACAAATATTACAATATTCTAGTTTATTTGCGCCACGCAATTTAGAGTGCAGCGTAAGCATTATTATTTTTTATATATTATTCCCTTAAATTATTAAACAAAATTTAATATAGCACCCATTGGCGTGTCTAAATTATTTAATCTCAGTAGGTACAAACATATTATAATATAGAGAACACTATTCAAGCACCACCAATCGCTTCGCTAAACATTCCTTATTCCCGGTCCACATACTACAATTTGATCCCCCAACACCAGTACATTTACTGGAATCAAATGCAACATACGGAACATTACTCCGAGTTTGTATTTCAAACTCAGCACAACGTCTGGGAACGGAGGCCAGGGTTATCAGACTTATCAGGCCGGGGAAAGCATTCCTGAACTTTGCCTTTTGATGGCTTACAGAAACTAGGTAAACTTGGAAGCTGGCCTGTAACAATGTAGCTCTGGAAGCGACTCATTAGTTCAGACCTGGTATAGATAACCAGAATTACGAGGAGCTCGTTTGTTAAGACTTCCGTAATGGTTACTACATGATCGAAATGTTAATTGTGTGCTCGTTTTGCGGGTTAAGATGTTATTAGCATGAATAACTGTGCTCATTAAGGGAATAAAGCCTTTGTTATGGCCATTTTTATTCAACCAATGTTTGGATTGAGATAATGATCTGGATATTGGTCGTTAGTTGTTTTCATTTTGGTTAATGATGTGTTGATAACGATCTATTCGTGTAAAAAGAATCATCTTTGTATTTAACTCCAAAAATGTTATCTTTTGTTATGATGATTTTTGTTGTAGAATGTGTTTCCCTACACCTTTATCTATACAACGTCTGTATAACGTTCAGTAATCACTGTAGGTACTAAACGTAGTAGAGTAGGTATTAATGCATGCGCTACGTGATGTAAGGCATGCCACCTGACTACGCACGTCCATCGGCCATCGATCACGATCTGTCATCTCAATCAGTACATAAAACATCGTCGGTATCGCGACTCCCGCGCCTGTAGCCCTACATAGCTTAGAACGGCCCGAGGTTTACTGACAGCCCCTATTTAATAATAGTCTTTGCGAGGAAGATTATCTGTGCGGCGTCCGCCCTGAGCACTGGTAGTCCTGTCCGCCATCATTATGCAATTGAAACTTAGTGAATTATTACGCACGATAATAATCTCCATAAATAAATAAATGGAGCGGCCTCTCTGGGCGGCGGATTATGCTGTACTGGAGCGATCTCTTCCTTTCGTGTAAGGCATTTGTTTACCTTTTTCGCTTGAGACAGCTTTGAAATAGAGCTATTGGTTCGCTCGCTGCAAGTAAAGTGCAGTTTAGTGCTCGTTTTGCTTTTACATGTGAAAGAAATGTACGAGTCGATACAGCAATGTTGGCTCGACACGAAAGTGTTTTTCATGTCCTGTTCTAGATATAAATCGGCTTTTTGCGAGACTTGTGCATTCCATGAGGACTGGTAATAAAGTTAACTTTGTTAATAGTGCACTGGATAAATATAGAGACGATAAAAATGCCGAGAAACTGTTAAGAATACATTTAGAATTTTGACTAACTTTATTAGCTTGACATATGTATATGTATAGGTAGTACAAGGCTAAACGATACCTGCATTGTTAGATATATACAAAGCATATCAGTGTGGAGTCATCAATTATTCCAGCTAGCCATGTCTGAGACATTGGGGATTGTGCCGCCGCCTAATTGAATTTATGCAGGATTGCGACACCATTCTCAAATGGTTTATTGCTAATTGATCGAATATTGGGTCCGCTACAAATGTGGAACATGCGCTTTGTCGCTATTTTGATATTGTTTTAACGATATATATTCAGATTTCTAAAGGTCAAAAGGTAACTAAATTCGGAGCAAAGTATGCTTTTGTGAGCGGAAATACAAAGTATATGTACATATGTGTAGGTATTGCATGAAAGTTAATAGATTCGTTTTTCTTTTTCTCTTCAAGACCCATCTGGTAAAATCAATAAGCTGTACCTATATAAGTATCAATAACTGGTTTTACTACATACATACATACATATGAGCAAAAAATATTTACATGTTTTTCTATGGATGTTACAAGATTTTAGTGAAGTACTCTAGGTAAATATTCAAGGAACTAGTTCGTTAGTAAAAATACAACAACAAAAAGCTGAAATGATTACAAATGATTTAAAATGGCAAAAAAAACTAAGGCTATTAAAAAAAACATGATACCTCTAAGTTATTACTTAATTACTAAGCAGCGAAGTGCTCGTAAAACAAACCGACTACAATTATCATTTAAGAACTAGCGAATGCCAAATATACAGACGTTTCTTTTGATTTTTACTGTACTACGCGGTAATGAACAAAAAAAGCTTACTAAATTAATATTTACGGTACAAAATTGACTCGGGCACGGCAACAAACAAAACAAATGGGCATCAATAAGATCAATGCCGTCGTGAGCTCCCATAAAAAACTTTGAAGTTAATTACTAATCACTATAAAGCAAACATTCAATTTACAAGGCGGGTTAATTGCGTTGGCCCGCAAGACGCTTTGTAAAAAGTCAGCTAAAAACCGTATCTTAACTTATTTCTTAATTATAGACCAATTCGTGGCGGAGACGCGAGCTTCGTGCCAACGGTGACTTGACGGACCACACTGACTTGCTTTTCACCTCTTCCCACTTCTATTTTCATACGCACAAGGCCTACTATCCTCTGACCTGATAGTAGTTACAGACTAGATTAGTCGTCTTGGCCAGTGGTATCTCCGATAATTATATGGTTCAGATAGAGGTTATCAGCCTCTTAGAGCCATGTATGCCTACTTTATCTGCACTCGATCCGCGGAGTTTGTTTAACGTAAAGACGTTTGAAAAGATTTTCAACTTTGGTTGAAAGTAAAGGATTCTTTTCCATGAACGTATAAAATAAAGTCTTCCTTTTAAATCTTCACAGTGAAAACATTTGATCATTCTGAAAGCTTCATTTCCCAAAAGCTTAGGCAAGAGCCATGTTCCTTTGAATCCCAGAAACACAAAGTAACAAAAATAAACTTTATACCATCTTTATACTATCTGCGCCATTGAGTTTTGCCGATTCCCACATTCCCATTAAGGTCTAAGCTTACCTATTTAGTCAATGTAAGACCTTAAGTTAAATACTGAAGAAAAACCTTCAGGGATAGAGTCACTAAATGCTTGGATTGTGCTAATCCAAGTTAAAGTGAGCCCCTCGTAGGCGACGGCCTTGTGCTGGCGACAACTGTAACTCGCGCTGTCTTCAGCCGGTATTAACCCCAGTCCAGCCTCTAATTTGAAAAAGCCAGACATATAAATTTTCCTCTAATCCTACAATTGTGTGAGAGGAAAATTGGACACAATTTGGTACGCATTCGTTGGGCCCTTTAGCTTGCAAATCGTCCCGGTTTATTGCATAATGAATGCAGGGTGACGGCCCGCGGGCCATTGCAAATACCCACCTAATATTTATAGCTACAATCACCATTTTACACGTTTTCACTAGAACAGTGGACTATGCGCTCACATTCCTTGATGATGAGTGCTTTGCGATTCGATACACTTTTACATTCGCGCGTTAGTGAACGTAACATTATACTTTCAAACGTATGTTACGCAATCAATGCAATAATAGCTATTATTGGTACGTATTAAGAAATACACGACGGACTCGGAGGGTTCCCACAGCCGATGATGGTCCGAGATATTGGCAATTAGAGAAACTGACGCTCAATTAACATTTGCTTATCGATATTTCGAGATAGCAGTATGTATGTGAAGTTAGAGCCGGCAAATTAAACTGAATTACTATCGATTTTATTTTAATTTGTTTCAAGTGGCTTTGTGCTGAGTTTATCCTGGATCTGGGGCCATTTGTCCCTGAGAGGGCCAAGTGAGTGACAAACAATACGCGACATAGGACATAATGCCGTGGCCTGTGTGCCGCGACACTGCTTCTGCCTTCTGCCGACTTGTACCTACGCATTATACGCTTTGCAACCACCGTCCGCTGGCTAGCAGTTACTCCTTTATTGTAGTGATTCTCAAACGTAGATTCGTTCCGAAAAAAATGATATAAGTTTAGTTTATCTCTACATGCTGAACACATACATTTGAAAAAGTGGCAGGTGCACATTTTAGATATTTCGCAAATCAAAGATTGAAGACAAAGATGGTCAATGGTAAGTAATGAAATAGTATATCGAGGTAAATTGTAACAAATAAAAACAGGTAAATTTAAATAATTGAATATTTAGTTTATGCTTAGTTTCCCAAATAAGATGTTGAAGTGTTTTGAGTTTTCAACTTCAATATCTAACGTAAAAATTTACCTCAGGAATATATCAGACGGTAACTTAAATAGAATTAGCGTTGGAAACCACTGGCATAATCGAACCCTAAAAGGTCTCCTCGGATATAATGGATAGTAATTGTGTCCTCAAGCTGGTTCGCTCCGGGAGCGGTCGATTGAGACAGCGATATTGGCAAACGCTGTAATTGACGTACCAAATGCTCCTCTCATTGTTTCCACCACGCTCCCGCAGATATGTGGCTTAGCTTGTACAGAAATACGGACTTTATGTTCTATTAATATTTCCATTTTCGGATAAAGATGACGTTCATTTTCGATACCTTTGGCCTGGGTTCTTATTCTTGAGCAATTGTCTGCAACACACCTTAGTTTATTGACTGTGTTGGACGCATGCTGCTCGTACCGACCAAACCTGTGGTCGCATTTACTAATGTTGAATCACGGGTGAGTTTTTACTCTTTCAAAGATGTCCAAATGTTCCTGAAGGCAAATTTCCTTTCAACACAATACGACCACAACCGCAAGCACCTATATTGTGGTGGAGTACTTATGTAATTAAATTCAGTATTTTAAGAACAGATGGTCCGAGCCCGAACAATTCTGGACTTCCTCTGCTTCTACATCAGAACAATGAGTTTTACGAGTAAAAAATAATATGCTCCTTGCACTTGCACGCTAGCATGTTACGGTTGCGTGCTACGGATCGATTTACATGTTTTTCGAGATATAATAATACGGAGCTACTGTCTTGTTGTCCATAACTAGTTTTTGTTAATAACAAGATGAGTAGGAGGTTCTCGACAAAAGAAATGTTAGTATTAGAGGCAATTTTAGGGACACGACAGCTATTACAGGTGATGAAATGTGTTTTTCGATGTGATTAGTCTACGATTGAAGGGGTTGTGGTTGTCTTTGAGCTATAAACTTTTTGTTGTGGTTCAATATTAGTCTACTGTTTCGGGAAAAAGTTATGCAGATAATAAATTGGTATGAACATTTTTATTTTCACAGGGCAGCTGCTTGTTAATGTAGTAAAAACGAATTATTATGAAATCTGATCAAAATTCGTAATTAACAGTCAAACACACTTCTGCAAAATTTTGTAACAATATTAAATTTTCATGTTTCAGCAATCAATTCTTTTAAAAGGTTTTTTTTATCATTGGCATCTTATAATGCTTAAGAAGTACCTATGTACTATTATGTAATAATATGTATTATGTGCCTTAACGTAGATCTGAGAACCTATAAGTGCTGAGTACCTTTAATAATTAGCATTTCTAGGTCGCAGCTGTCTTCTCTACAATTCAAAGCCAGTTCCAAGAACGCATCCAAGACCGTATGGGAATAATTGCACTACTTGAATTGTTCTAGCGAACGGTATGTTTATGTAACCCAAGAACTATTGTCACCTGCACTTTGTAGAAATCGAGAAATGTGATACAAAAATGCCAGTGCTCTAGGAACCGTTTTGGTGTCTATTATTAGCTAATATGTAGTTATATCTATGTTCATTTCTGTTATTTTTAATTTCTATTTGTATCAAAGTTAGAAGATTTAGTCTTGCAATCTGCATATGCAGTCTGGTTTATATTAAAGTTAATGTTTAACCTGGACATTAATGTACTTTATTTGTGTTGCCTTGCCCATAAAAATTAAAGCGTATTCCGTCCACATTCATCAGCGAGATCTGAGGTGAGATAAACCAAAGACGTGACAAAGTGTGGCACCTATTAAGAAGAAACAGGAAAGTCATTAAAAACAATTTCCTAGGTTCGTTCACATGGCCCGAGTGCATTGAAGCGTTAATTAAATTAAATTGGGATCATTGTAGAAGCAAAGCAGAACGATTAGAGGAGTGACGGCACGCAGCGATTTGTCACGGCCTACTGTCGTGGAGCGAGTCTGCGACCGACGCGACTCACTTCCGGCCACCATTCACGAACCGATCGAGGATCGAATATCACCCACCAGCCATTCATCACGACATCGATCGATCCAAATGTTTGAGATATCGATTTCACGGCCATGTCTCTGAACGTCTGTTGTGTCATACCGTTAAATCCTAGAGACTCGACGAGCACACTCTTTTTATCGCAATTTGACGTGTTTATTTTTTAAACGACAATGCCCACGTTTTTTAAAGTGTAGTGCAGCTCTCGAAAACGCCAGCCTCGAATGTTTATTATATTCACTCATTTATTTGTACAAGCCAACGTGGTTCCGTCTAAATGAATAAAATTGATTGCTTATACAAACTGTGCGCCCAAATACTCGACCATCACAATAAATAAGGGCTTTTGGAGAGAAAAGGTAAAAAAGTGTGAGTATCTGGATGGGCCGCGGCGCGCTGCGAGGCGAGCGCGGCCCGACCTTGGCTCTCGGTAAGACAAGTCGATTTTGTTATTTGTTTATACACAACACTACCTGTCCGGGCAGCCCGCGCCCGCGCACGCAACCACCGCGCCGCGCTACCTGCCTCATGCCTCGCGCGCATGTTCACTCGCTCCGGTATTTTACGGTGATTTCTGTAATGAAGCTCGATTTATTGTACCTCTGGCATGCCGCTCAAACATTGTCTATAAACACAAAACATACGAGCGCGATCACAATCAATATTTTGATCGATACACACGGCATTAAACCGAGGCATTATTCTACTCCAATTAAAAATGAAACCGTAACGGAATTTATATTCAACACAAACATTTATGAACGTACGGACTGAACGGTTTTCTGGTTTCGAGATAGACTCTTATGAAATGGTGCTTGACGTAAAACGGTTCTCAGATTTACAAGATAAGCGGTAAGGGCTCAGGGTAATAGGAAAATGTAACTAGATCTTACAAGGGACTCGGAAGCCGACTGCTTTAAAACGCTATAAAAATATTTCACCGCCGGCATCGGCGCTACCTGATAAGGATACGCAGTCATTTGTAGTAGGCCCGTGATGCGGCGGCGCGAGGCTCACGACACTATATATGTCGAGCGTATTGTACAGCATTATCTGCTTAATGTCCTCCTAGACACCTCGTTCAGATAGCAGCAGAGGACCGTTTCAATCCACCTTATCAGACAAATGTTCATCCGACGTTTTCGGATGACCGCGATACAAGCTTTTTGGCATGAGAACATAATTGACAAAGCGTACACTGATAAATGGACTTTAAGTGTCCGTGCTTTTTTGCCTCCATAAATACTCGCCGATGGTGCTTCGTGACCTCTGTTTAAAATCACTGTTGCGATTACGTCCCGTGATTTAGACGGCCATTACTGGGTCGCGTCCACGGATGGGTTTGAATTACAGCCTTCCTTCCAGGTCTGTTGGTTTTGTACCGACGTCGGTCTCGGTAATTATGAGATCATGTTTCATAGTTATCTATTGATTTAGAACTCTTCCAAGTCTCAATTATGAATCATCGATTATCGAGAGTTATGTGAGACGGTCCTCTATCATCATGGTTCCTTGCTCTCAGTTTGTTCACCCCACATCAGCATTCTCGTAGCTCGCTTCCGATGGAATTGCGTTTTATTGATGTTTTGTATGCTAACATTTGTAATAAAAGCTGAGTGAGTTGTAACATCTAATGGTGCAGATTAAACCTACATTTCCAAAGCTTTTTCTTCGTCTGAAGAATGAACTTTTATGGTACAGTAAATGTAAAACATTTTACGCAAGGTATTATGTTTTAAGGAATATTTACTTGATTCAAAACCTAATGATATTTATTTGAACTAACTTTTATCTTCTTAAGTCATCCAAAACATGTGGTACAAACTCTTTTGCCATTATAATTTCTAGGCAACACAACAACGCTATGATTGTTCGAATTGTCCATGAATTTCACGATCCAAACAAAAGGAAAAGAGAACATCGCGGTTATTGTTTGCTAACCTTCCTCAAAAGGAAGTGGATCTAACATGGGGCAGTTTCAATAACCCGCGGCTGAAATTCCAGGTAGAGTGAGGGTCCGTGGAGTTACTTACAGTGCAGTTGCAGTGTAAGTACACGAGTACAAGTGTAGCAGGAGCCGCAGTATAGCCAGCAGTGTGGGCGCTCGCGTGACCAGCTCGACACGACGCGCCCGCGCGCGTCATACGCTCATCCACTGACGTTCTCACGACATATTTTGACATTTCGCTGAACAAATATAGAAGCTATTTTCCATCGAAACATCAAACACGCCCGGAATGCAAATAAATCGCTTTTCCACCTTATCGCGTTTTGACAATGCACCCATGTCTGCGTGCGGGATCAAGGGTCACATTCGTACTATGGAGATTCGATAGACATAAAAATTTACAGTTGATTTTATTGAGGCGTTATCAACGTTCGGGGAGCGTCCATCATCGCCGGCTGGATGTCGTAAATCTGCGCCGGCTACCGCGTCTGATTAGAATAGCGCTACCGGGCCGCCTGATTTCCGCGGTTCCTAGCCCGCTCCATATACAGAAAGCTCAATCAATACCCGTGAAATTTACAAGGTAGATAAAATTTAATTTAAAGTATCGTTGGATGTGTGCTATGTGTGTGTGTGCGTCCGTACATAGTAATTACTTGGCGGGCGCGGGCGCAGCGCCGGTGGTCCGCCCTCCCCGCCCCTGCCCGCGCCGCACCTGGGATCTCACGCCGCGCCGGACACTCGCCTCGCTCGGACACATCGTGTATTGTTCCATTGTTATCATTGTTTCAACGTGAAAAATTATAATTTACGCTAACTTCTAATTTTGGTGTCACATTGTGATCGAGGAAAGTGTGAGAAGCGCTCGGCCGGCATCAGGCGCTGTCGCGGCCGCGGCCGACTGGAATGCTCCTTTTGTCTACCTTTATTTGCCTGTCAGTCAGAGCCCCGCAGTCGGACATGCGTCGAGACCGCGACAATGTGGCTCTTTGTGCGCGCCTTTAGCGACCTTTACAATACTAAATTTCGATGTCATGCATAAAGCCGATGTTTATATGGAACTTCCCTTTTATTGTTGACAGAGTAGGTATCGCCGATGTGGAGCAATTAGCGGGCCTCGGGGCAATTAAGATAATCGTTTTGAATTTAATTATCTTACGCTTTTTATATGAATAACAAATTGAATCGATGTCTACTAGCTTTGTAATCGAACGGGGATGAAATGATCGGGCCCAATTAATCTCAAAAGGTAGGTATTTTATTATTTTATATCATTCGTAATAGTATGGACAGTGGGCTTGCAGAGAGTTGATACAATGTTTTGGGTGATCAATGTGAATGAGCTCGTGGTAATAAAACAAATCTGATGTCTTAAAAGCGCGGTGTGTGATTACCATTCTCTCGATGACGGATCCGCGGCCAATTATCAAATGAACACCGCCAATCACGTGCAAACTTAATTGATTATCGACGAAATTCAGTTTTTATTGCGATTGATTTGCCTTTACACAAGTTCTTGGAAGAAAATTGGGAAATTAAGCAATACATATGTAGTAAAGAAACGGGAACTGCATTTAACGTTATTTAGACAAATTATCATCAAAATAACTTTACTTGCGTTTAAAATATTTATGTACAAGTTATAAGCAAAGCAATTTTTATTGATTTCTAGAAAAAAAATATAAGCTGTCAAAACAAACATTTTTGCGTGATTAGTGCTATGCTATGCTAGAGCTATAGGTATAAGATATTTTACTGGTCTTTTAAAAAATGACAGATTATGTGGACATTGAATACTACAACTGATATGGCCTCATAGATAGGTATGTGGTAGGTATATGGCGCGTCGTAAAGCTGAGCGTTCCTTAGATAGCAGTAAACTTGTATTGTAAACACTCAGGCTCCACAGCTACGCTCCGACAGCACTGCCACTTGTAATTCACTGTAAACGTTCCATTCAATGACACCAATAAAACAACTCTTTCCTTTGACAGCTGTATTTGCTTCTTTCTTTATTTTTACAACGGTGCCATAACATTTCTCCGACGCTTTGATCTTTAATTGGCGAAAGCTTGCAAAATGTACGAAGACCTCGCAAAAATCCAAGATTTATTTACCCCAATAAAAATAAACCCTTAACGGAAAACTAACGGTTTTATAAACAAACCAAATTGTCGGCTACGCATAGATCTCAACGGGACTTTCTTTTGTGTCTATTGTTTACGTTATTTGCAACTCTTTTGGCGAACCCTTCGAATGTCTAAATAGTTGCCAAACTAACGGGGTGCAATAAAAGTCGGCGCCTTAAAACCGTTCGTTTTTAGAGGCAATTAAAGCAAATTTTTATTTGGGAGAATTCTCAAATATTTGCACGCGAAAAGGTTTTATTGGTTTCGGAACGAGACAGGCTTTTTAACCTTGAGAGTTTCGTGATCGATGCGTATAAAGCGAGTGTGAGACCGCGGAGCAGATGTTCCGCGTATCGCATCTATTGATGCATCATAAGATAACAAAGCACAATTCATATAGAATAGGCGTAATATTCAAATTGCGGTCTGCACAAGGCTTTCGTATCGGGTCGGATCAAGAATGTGGCGTTTCAGATGAGGCCGATAAGGCTGCGGACTCACGGCCGGTAAGAAGATACATTGCGAATTGACAAGGTCTCGAGCATAGGTGCCGGGACTATTGTGCCTCATCCCTATAAATAACACAACACATACAAAACGAGCGCAGATGTCGGAGATTAGATTTTCACCGGTCAGATATTTCTTGTTTTAGAGCAGGATGCGGGGACTGAAAGTTCAAAGCAATATTTTTGCGCAGATCCGGTGACTGATACTGGAAGTGTTGGCTGAGGTCAGCTCGGAACATTCACTGCGGCTGCGAGCTGTGACCTGGGAATGGGGTTTGTTGAATGCTCTTATCGATGGTGCGAATTCTGAACTACAACCAATCTAATACGCTGATAATGGTAAATGGTTACCCGGCAAATCGTAAGAGATATTTATTACGTAAGTAACGTACTTACCTACAAAGTATAAATATATCGTCCTAGCGTAACGATTTACGTATAACAGCGTCTTTTGTAAACTTGTGCTATAAAATATTCACATACTGTCCCATAAGAACCGCAATCCTGCGGCATTATCCATTCACTCAACGCCAGGGCTTCCTTTAACACGTCAACGGATCTTTTATCACAATGACTAATTCCGTATTTTCGCATGCATTAGCATTTCAAGTGGTACAGTCGACTGGACCTGGTTACATGCTGCAATTACGCAAACAATATAATAGCACAGTGTCGGCCGCGGTTTATTTACTGCCTCATATCTCCGAAGAAAAGAAATGTCAAGACATCCAGTGTACTGCGATTATCGTGTCGCAATCGCTTCGGGCCACGGCCGGGATACTCATAAAATATGCTCGCTATGGGGAGGAGACAGTGAACACCCATTATACTTCACGTGCCTTTTGAGGACATAGACTGAGCCTCTCTCAGACGTGAATAGGCTGTGTTGCTTGTAACTCATCTGCCAGGGGTTGGAGACAGCCTTAGCTTAGTGTGATATACCAATGTCAGTTATGAAAACCAAAATGCAACGCGAAACTTAGTGTCCGGGTTTAATTGTGTTAGCTGTCTTATATCGGGAAAGTTATACCAAACGAGGTGAAGATCTTAAAACAGTAAAGGTCATCGCTCAAAGTATATTTATCGCCAGTTACAAGAGAAGAAGCTTACACCTCGTTTGTCTTCGATTATCATCTACTGAAAGATCTGGAAGGAGTCACGAATATGACCTTACGTTGAAGTAATGTTATTGCCATAATTCAACTGCATTGGAATGAAAAATTTATCCGTTACTCTTCTGTGAGAAAGCAGCTTTGATTTCTAGTGACTAGAGCTAGCAATAATTTATTGCTAGTACTAGCTAAAGCATCTAGCGTGTGCTAATTCTTAACCTCACAGATCAATTACTCGAGACTTCTGAATGGGCAGCGTTTGGAAGTAAGATGGACGTAAGTATTGAACAGAGCAAAATGGGAGCAATTAGCAGAAAATATAATCGTCCAAAGATAAAGCGAGCAAGGAGAAAACGTGATCTATAAATTACCGCAGAGCTTCCCCGGACCGACTTGAGCAAACTGATAAATACTTTTTCTCTCTCATATAAGCATACTAGAGCAACTTTGAAAGAAAAGAGCGCTATTTTTGTAGTCCACGTTTTGATCATAGAAAAAGATGTTTGGAAATTAGTGGAGCTTTTATTTATCAAGACACCGGTATCAACAATACTCATTTCAAACATTAGTTTTGCCTTCTCACGATAGTCGTGAAGAAAATAGTTGGATGGCAAGAATGTTTCTAAAGCTAATACAAATGAATCATTCAATAAATGAATGGTTGACAACGTAGAGATTTAAAGCAACCAGTCTTGTCACACCGAATTAAACTTTTTTTTAATGCATCTTCTTGTCACCCAACGGGTTCCGATTGTGACGAATTTCCATTTCCAAGGAAGCCGACTGGACTACCTCTTCACAGGATACTTTTAGAATTTTTAGCGTATCACGAAGACAAATCTCACAACGGATCCTCGGCCGCTCGCACCGCAGCCTTTATCCTCGCCACAAAGGCCGTAATAACCATATCAAACAGCGTGTCCCTTTGCCGCGTTGCATACATATCGCTCGGACGAGGTCTATTCTGTTTTAAAATAAGTAAAGAAATGCGTTTTGTTCCCGCCGCGGTGAGACTTCCACACCTAATGCTCCGCGCACGCCTCGTGCATACCTGACGAACAAATAGCCCAACCGATTCCCGATCGTGTCATTTCCTGCACAACTTATCTGTCACAGTTTGTTCCTTTTACTCGCAATTTTGATAATCTAATCGGATAAGATATGGAATTCGACTAATTAGCCACACAGGACGTGGATAATCCGTCGAGGCCGGCGCTTATCTCTATCAGGTCGTAAACCTAATGGGTTCCTATGAAATGCTCATTATTCTTGCGTTGATAATATTCGAATGCGACAGGCAGGTACGCTCCGGACGTGAGGGGCATGAGAACTGTAGCGACCCCGCACATAATTTCAGTTCTCGTCCTTTGTGCTCTTCGTCATTGTTATTAAAGTAATCACGGCCGCCCTCCATCATGCCCCAATCGAAACATTATGGGATATAAACAAAAGAAACCGAGTGGAATTCAATGAAAAGCCATTATGTCGCGGAGAGCACTCCACGGGCCTGTTGTCTCAATATTTTTCTTGGTGGGATGGAGTTGACGCGTCATTCTCTCGTGTACGTTCAAACACGCCGAATGGAATTTTGAAGGGCCCTCGATAATGGCCCATATTTACGACATTTAGATAATGTTATTTAAGAGCTTGGGGACTGAATTATGGAAAATAAAGCGATTGAAATTGTCGCGTGTCCTTGTGCCCCGAAAGTTTATTTTTAGAAAAGTAGACCCACCATATTTGTGTTTTATTAAGACTTGATTAGGGACATACTTACTAAAAATATTTATTCACGTAGATAAAGTGATGTGATATTGCGTTGCATTACGTAAGTAACGAAGATCATTTTTTAGTTTTATTAATTTGTGTAAAATTAAGCGCGAATCCATATTCATCAGTATGCATCATCATAGTAATGCGTTTTTCGCCAATTGTGATTGTTATTGATATTTTGGTTGAAACAGTCCAAAAATAACTAACGACGCAATAAATTTCCCAACAATCTACACAATTTCTCTTCGTGTTTCTAAAAATGGTGGTTATTTTTTTCCATAAAACGTTTAAGACCGTTAATTTGGTTTCGGCTTAACGTATACGGTAGTAAAGCATTCGGCTAAAGCCTAAATTGCCTACAAACGATACTATCTGGGATTGCTTCCAATTTACGAGATTTCCCTTCAAAGCATTCTTCGTGATCAGGCGCGAGTGGCATTTTAGTCGAGCACAGCGCTCTTATTAGTTCCCAAACATGACCATTCCATTCGTATCCAAGTTTAGTCTCTGAATATATTCAACGTTTTATGGAGCTATTATTCTTTATAGGTAGCTTTTGGTATGTCACAAACAATTCTCCTTATAGAAGTGGGAATAAAATTCACATAATTACTGCGGGCAAGCGTAATGATTCCAATTATAGCTTTATTTACTTTAAGTTTACTATTGACACGCACCTGCGCTATTACAGTTTAATTTGTGATGGTTTCAGCGACCACAGTACTGACGTTACTGGGGACTATTTACGCACCACTTCTACTATTTCTATTTCAAGTGCTGGGGAAATATTTAGTTCGTTAATCGATCCAATGTTTTGTAATAGTTGCTCCCTTACCAAGTTATTTGAAAATCACTTTTTGTGTCACTAGGCGAATTATTAGATAATATTTAAGGATAATACATACTATAGCTTTAAATATTTTAGGCTTTACATCGAAGTATAGTAACTCAATCATAAAATGTCTTTCTAACCACTAACGGAGTGTAACCCCTCACTCAATGTATCATCAAACGGGTCGCGTTTCATCGTCGACTGCATACAATCAAACCCATCGGCATAATAACTAATCTCCTGGTCAAGGGACGGGGTTTAATCTGACAGCGCCACAGTTTAATAACAGTCAGTACACGGTGTCACATGCCCCAGGGGACTCTGAAATTGTCACAGATTACCTTCTTCTAATAAGATTCCATGTTCTGTTGTAAGTTGTACCTAATTTATAAACTGATACAGCGACTGTATACTAACTAACCAGCATTTTTTTATTCTATTCGATTGTCACTTCTGCACAAATATGTTATCTCTCCTATTTCCTAGTTTCCAATCTTCTTAAAAATAAAGATTAATGATGTAAAGTTGCAACACACATATTTATGATAAGAACCTACTTATATTGTAGAATATGCAACATACATACAACTTCTAAAAATCTGTGATTATTCTTTTATTATAAAGGTATAATATGATACAATCTTACCTAAATATTTTTATACGAATGTACCTATTTAAAACAATTATGACAAGAAATCATAGTGTTACATGATAATAATAATAATTAATTATGTTTTGTAATATTTATGATTTTAATAAATATTTCTTTCTTTCTTTCTTTCTTTCTTTCTTTCTTTCTATGCTATACGAAGTACAAGAAGTAGTAAAAAAAACCACTAATATTATAAATGCTAAAGTTTGCGCGTGAGTGTGAGTACTGTATGTATGTTACTTCATCACGCTCAAACGACTGTACCGATTTGGGTGCAATTTGGAATTGAGATAGATAAAACTTTAAAGAAATAATTATAAATATTTCAGGACATATCACACAGCGCCATCTACCCCATCTTAAGCTTACTTTGGATTAACACATTGGCAACTTGAGACACCCCAAGGCGCAGGTAGTATTAATGAAATATGAAATCTGTATAAAGTAATCCGTGGTAGAATCAAACGCGCCGCGTTAAACGCATTTACTGATTGTCAGATCACACCGCACAATGCCGCGGCTCGAATAACACGTCAGTATTTTAAGCCAGTTGAGGACTAATCTGACAAAGTACAGACTATATGAAAATAATATTCTGTGTAATTAGGAGCTAAAATGTGTTAAAATGGCATCAGTTATAGGTACTTAATTTATAAAAAAGTTGATTCAACAAAAAGTTTTGCTTTTCAACTTGAAATTATTAAAATGAGAAGAACACAAAACAGTTATTCAAGTTTTTAAAGTATAAAACAATCTCTTATCTAGAAATGCAAGTCTTCTTCTATCTCTTATCTAGAAATGCAGGTCTTCTTCTTTATATCGAATGAGAGTTGTTAACTCTGATGTCGTGAGTTTTCTTACCGCCCTAAGGGCCTTTGACATGGCTTAACGACTGCCGTCCTACACAAACCGGGACCTACAATTTAACGTGTCGTCCGACCCACGAAATGCAGGAAATCTTACCATTTACACGCTAATATTGTGGTTATAGTTCCTATATAAACATTACATCTGAAACATTATAAGCACTATAAGATAAGTATTTGTAACTCAACCCGAGACATCAGTGGCGTGATGCTTCCACTAATATTTAGACAACACTCCGACACCCGCTCAGTTAATAGGTTACTCAGTCATCGCGAAAGCTTCCAAAGGGTTTGTAAGACAGTGTAGTCATAACTTTAAACCGAAATGCCGGAAGTTTGTATTTACCTAAACAAAATAGGAATATATATAATGAATATATATAATGAATACATATAATATAATGAATACTGACTTTCATGTTTGTGCTTAATGGGTTAGTTTGATTACAAAATATACACAAAAAAATCGTGTTATGGGTAGACAACCACAATATTACACTAAGATATTGAATCAGGCGGAAATCCATTGTAAATGAAACACTGGAGAAATAATTAGAGCTTTTCCGATCGAAAAAAAAAAGTGTTTTTCACAGCGGATAAACACTATATATTTCTCCAGAGTTTCATTTAACTACACTGTCACTTGTGTGAATGTTGCTTGAAACGACCTATCTTACAACAACTTACAAATTTTATCACAATTTTTCCTATGACGCATCACCGGTAACAACCGTTTTACAAAAAGTCCCGTTCTATCCGACAAAAAGATTACAAATCTCATCTCTAAGTGAAGATGTTTAATGTTATTGTTTACAGAACACGACAACAACCGTTCCTAACCCTTTGTTTTTAGTGAAACAATGACTTTAAGGCTAAATGTTTATGGCCCTTGCTCAAATACTGGATTATTTGCGAATTCGAAAAATAGAGGTAGCTAGGGATGAGTTCTGTTCACACTTATTATTCGAATATTTTATTGAATGTTTTGAATAACATTTTTATAAACATTTGTTTTAAAAATATAGTGAATTGAATGAAAACCTTCCGTTGAATAAATTAATTTATTTTCATATTTGTATTTTTTTCCAAATGTCAGCTGTGCACTACTAAGATCATACTAAGTTTTACTCTGCTTGGTAGATACATAAAAAATTAAGTTTTGAACTTCAAAACCCAGCACTTTATTATGCAAACTGCGGCAAACGAAACGTTTAATATACTGGAAATATGTTTAATCTTTGAACCAAAAAAAAGTACTTACAGCTTACAACTGCAGCTTACTTATAAGTTATGTAAGTACCAGTTTTTTGTCAAAATATCTTTATATCTAAACATAATATTTAGTAATACGTTAATATTATTGTGCTTGTACCAGTGTTTTTGGCAAATAAAATATCTTTATCTTATCTTATCTTTTTTTTTTTTTTTTTTTTTTTTTTTTTTTTTTTTTTTTTTTTTTTTTGCCCAGGAAAACCTATTACAGGTACCACCCTAAAACCCCGGGGAGGGCGGATGGTTATGTGGGAGTCTCCGCCCCACTCCATAAGGGCGGCATACCCACTAAAAACCTGGGGTGTTCCACCTCCGCATCGTTGGTCCAGGGCCACGAGAGCGCGATGCATACATCCGCAGCCCTGGTGATGCTGGCCCGGCATCGGGCCCCGCCTCGGGGAGCTTCAGCTCAACCCTCAATGGACGACGTGTCAGAACACGGGACACGTCGTGCATCCTGTGGGGACTCATTCTAGGGCAACAGGTTCCCCGACCTGCCACCCAGAGCCCCCAGGAGTCAGGCAGTCGCACGCTAAAGCGGCCGCCCTCCTCCAATGCGCCCTCTGCGCACGGAGTTCGGTTCCCGTGTCGCCGCTACTCGGCCGGTACACCGAACTCCTCTCGCCTCTCGGCGACCACCTCGGGTGCTCTGAACGAGCACCCAGCTCCGCCTGCACCGCGAGGTGCGGCGAGCTTCACGCCCCGGGCCCTACACCAGCCCTCTCCAAGGAGAGGTATAGGCGAGGGCCCCCACTCGATCGAACGTTTGGACACAGGCTAGCAAGATCCACCGGAAGGTGGAAGTTACTAACCTGTGGACGGGGTGCACCAGGTTTCCCCAACTAACCCCAAATCCCCATATGGAGAGATGAAATTAGTTGGGCTTACCCAACGTGAAGGTAGTCCGATCATCGCACCCCATCTTATCTTATCTAGCTCAACTTAAAAAAAAATTAAACGATGGACACGAAAATCCTCTTGTGTTCCCATCACTAGTATCAAATACCGGAGCTAGTAATAAAGAGTTGGGCCGTTAGTTTTATTGTGTTATTTCGTGATTTATATTCGTGCTGAATGTATGGGATTTTTATGGTCGTTCGCTTGACGCTTGCCAAAAACGATCCCTGTAGACCTTTCACTCAGATAATGTTACAAATTGCGCGGTATTTGTTATTTGGGTTTGTTGCTATTTGTTTCGTACCTTTTTTGTTTTACGATAGGAATTGTACACGATTGTTGGTGTAACAAAACTTGTAACTTAATCTTTTTTACGAGGTTGTTTTGGATGTTTAATGTATGTATATGTTACGGCTAATACCCGAAGTGCGGCTACACCTAGTTTTAGCCGGTTAGAACTAGGTGCAGCCACTTAGTCTTGGTTAAACCTAGTACGAGGCGATTGTTTTCGGGTAAAACTAGGTCTCAAGTCCTGTTGTAGTGCAAGTGTTGGACTCGAAGTCACGTGTCTGTGACAGAAGGTAGATTAGGTTCGTTAGGTTGCTTCCTACCACGCACATGCGACGACGAGCGAAGCGAGGAGGAGCCAAGTCTTTCAAAACATGTCTCGATTCGGGGTTTAACCAAGACTAAGTAGCTATACCTAGTTCTAACCGGCTAAAACTAGGTGTAGCCGCACTTCGGGTATTAGCCGTAACATATATACAACATACATTTGTATTTCATTTTAGCATTCCAAAGATATTTGAACAAAGTAAATATAATAAATAAATCTATAAACTTTATATTAAGTCGAGGGTCCAACCTGGACGAGGTCTGCACAAGATCGATGCAGATGGCACATATGTACAAAGGGAGGCATCTACCCAGCAGTGGGATCCCAAGGGCTGTGGATGATGATGATGATGATAAATTTAATGCGAAGTTTCTCTATACTAAATAATCTCACATCCAAAGTGGAATCGATAGAAAAATAACCATCACTTTTCAAAGTTCAACAATATTTTAGAAAGCTAGAATCATTTATTCAAAACCATCGATTTCCTATTCGCCTCTAATGCACTACGCGTGTTTTTCCTACGGCATCAGACATGTGTTATTATTTGTACACAGATTTATTAAACTTGTAAACAAGATTTTAATCTAGATATGTTACAAGACTACCCTATGAATATTAATTAATCATTCACCAATGTTAAGCAATTGCCGACGCGCTCAGTCCTTGGATGGGTTTCCGAAAAGTGGCATTCCATTTAGGCTACTTCGGTGGATCGGATGACACGTTAAATTGTAGGTCCCGGCTGTATGTTTAGTAAGGGCAGTATTTAAGCCATGTCAAAGGCCCTTAGGTAATGAAACTCTCAGTCGATAAGAAGAAGAAAAAGATACCATATGAGAGGCCAGCTAGTGTTTTTAAATACATACTACAAAGTGTTGGTACTCATTATTTAAATTACTTAAGGTTTTATGAGTATTTATTATGAACATTACGATCAAACGGTTTTTTATTCATTAATTTACAAAATAATTTTTTTATCGAAATTGTATAATACTATAACTTAGACAGAAATATTATACGTAGTAGTGTCTCAAAATAAAAACACGATATTTGTTATCACATAAATAAAACTCACACGAACAAGGTTATTGTCACATCCAGTAGTAACTTTATTGTGGCAGAAATATTACAAGCTATTGTTTCATTGTCAGTTGTCGATAGATAGCAGTTTCAGTATTTTTTTTATCCTATAACCAGTACTTTGTGTGGGGAATAAATAACATGTTCCTAACTTGTTACAATGTATATTTTGAGTTTATAATTTGCCAATTCGTACTTGTTTCGTACAGTACTAACGGAATAAATAATATAAGTCTTAAAAAAGGCTGTCTTGTGATATATAATTGTCATATTGAAATTATATGGAAACCATCTTTCTTGCACCGTGCTCACGACCCTCATTGCTGGGGGTAGTGAGTCTCCCGCAGAATTGAACTTACCTATTTGGAAAGTTCAAAGATACATATTTTTAATGAAATCATGGATTAGCTAAATCTACTCTTCGAAGAAGTAGCAAATCATGTAACGACCATATCATATCGCATCCGTATAAGAGGTCATTTGCGGTGCTGTGGCTTTATAATCTACCTGCATATTATTTGAACTATGCCATTCTAAACAAACTCTCTAAGCCTCGCCAATAGTTACCAGTACACAGCTCTCTCGCTGTAAAACATGCAGAATACTCCCGCATCGTACAATTACTCTAATCTCAGCTAACCTCTTTACTATGTAACCACAAGACGCCCCGAGCTACCAAACGCTACTCTACACATAAAATATTACGTTTTTTGTGACTTAACTTCATTACTATCCATCCATGCAATAATAAACTCTAAATAATTACCACTACAGCGGTTAATCGCTTGGATTACTATTATTAAAGTCGAGTTTACACAGGACCCGAAGTGCAATGTCGAGACAAACATTAGGCTTTATGCTCACACAAGAAAGTCAATATTGACATTTGCTTCGTAGAAAAATGCATTCGGACAACAGGAGAGCCGATGTGTACTGTTTCCATTATTGAAATTAGTTTCGGTCAGTCGGCATTGTTTTCTTATGTCCTACCCTTTATGTGTATACAAATGCAGGGTAAACGTGTGTGTTTTTTCGTGTTGGATAAAAAAAACCACTGAAGTATTGCAGGGGATAATATTAAAATAATGTGTAGTTGTTGTGGAGTGTGCTTGAATTTACAAATTACCGCGTGTCTAGTTAGAAAGTTCTCTATGGCCTACGACTTAATTCGTTTTTAAATTTGGACCTGAGATTGATACCCTTTTTAAAATATATTAAAAATTCGTATTGTAATATTATGTGTTTTCAACACAATATTATTACATATTTATACATACATTGATACAATTTTTTACCAGATTTAAGAAAATTACAATAAAATAAAATAAGCAAGATCATCCACGCGCAAAAGCTACCAAAAAGCTCCACATTCGGCGAGCTTTATAAGCGCGGTCCGCATTGATCGCATATTAATTATCGAGGCAGTAAACCCGCGGTGTGTTTGTTCTGAAGGTAGTCGCGAAGCTTCTGATGTTTGAGCTTGCCGCTAGCGCGAGCTTTTGAAAATAAAATTAAAGACAAAAAATAAACACTAGTAGGTATAAGTAATGTTAAGAATTACACAAGACCGTAAAATGTTGTAGAATATTTTCTATCAGAGAATTCGTAGATTTTTTTATGCTTAATGCGTAAATATCAGACTAATAATTTAACATTATGACTTGATTATCATATTAAAATACATAATATAAACCTTTAACAAATTATTTGAGCTGAATTTTTAATTGAACTTGTTGAATTTTGTCAGTAAATGATTGTTATTTCTTAGTTATAATTTTTTGGAAATTTTGAACCAAAAAGTGTGAGAAACACTAAAACCACAATTGAAAGTTTTGAGTTAACAAATGTGTGTGTTTTTTTTAATAAATAGTTATATTCACAAAATTCCACGGCTTTACAGTTCATATTATTATGAACTATCTCCATAATCTGAAGGCTGAGTCACAAAGGTCCACAAAGCCTACGTCAGCTCCCGCGGCCCATAAATTTATCTAGAATGTTTTTGCATACAAAAACTTATCTCGGCCGAGTGGGTAGGAGGCAGACGCGCCTTGCATACACATGCTAAATGGACGAATTGTTTCCTATAGGTAGGGACACCATGAATAATATGAAGGGAAAAAACTCAGAAAATAAATTCTGTAATAAAGTGTAGAAACCTGTGTAGTGTAGGAAAGAAATAGTTAATAGGAAAATACAATAGAGTGTACAACAGCGTGATACAAGTAGTTTATGGCAAGAAGTAAGGTATAAGTAGTTATGCTGCGAAAATTAATTAAACTAAGATAGTTTAATTTATTAAACTAGGGTAGTTTAATTAATTTTCGCAGCACAATTCATCCAGATCAGTCAGTCGTTTCAGCCGCTGCATATCTTACTACCTAGCATACTGACGTATGTATCTTTGGTAATCTGATACAAGTCAGCTGAAAAGTAATAAGTTGATTACCTAACTAAAACTAATATACAAGTAATAAGTTGATTACCTAATACTTACATCAGAAACCATGGCCACAGCACCAAAACAAGGAGACTGTAGTACTAAATTGCGGCCATAAAGCTGGTCAACCACACCTCCGGTAAAGTAAAACGGGACGGCTTCCATTCACACTGCTGTCCTAAAACATTTATCGCCTGGCTACACCGACATTATGACTAATAGACGTAGATTAGTTCTAGTATCTAACTGACGTATATGGAGCTCCGAGTCAGGCTTTTGATACAAATTGACAAATTGTTTCTTTCCTAGTGATATTTTTTACTAAGGTTGCCTGGAAGAGATCTCTCTCCGCGATAAGGCCGCCCAATGTACCTAGGTTAAGTGATATTTCTGTAAATTGTTTTGTATTTTTGTTTTCTGGTGTACAATAAAGCTATATTGATTGATTGACTCTTCGTGGGCCGGAGTTATTACAGATCCTCCTTCACCTGATCTATCCAGTGGAACTTGGATATCTGACTGACCACTAGTACTTAGTTGTTGGGAGGAAAGTGTTGTTTAGAGACTTCTTGCTCCATATACAATACGTATAGTGTACACTTATTATAGAAAAGTTGTATTTGTCATATATGTAGACTTAAAATTTTAAAGCTAGATGAATAAATGTCTCATAACTTTTCTTTGCTCGTAGATACCATTCGAACGTAGACTCCATGGATCATACATACTTTTTCAAGGAATCAAATAATAATATGACATGTCATTGACACTAGGTAAGCAGTTAGGAGTCTTAGGCCTATTTTCCCTGTGCCTGGCTCCCAATAATGCAGCATTAGGTGGTTCTCGTTGAAAAGGTACATTGTGCTACCTACATACCATTAAACCCACTGAAGCATTCAATGAAGACAAGCAAAGATAACAATAACGTTTATTGGACACTCCAGTGTCACTTTTGTGAGAGAGAAGCTAATCGGTTCTGGAGACATTTTGTCACACTCACTTGTTATCGAGATGCTGTTATTTTTCACTTATTATGTATGTAGGTATGTATATAGTGTTTATCTAAATATGAAGTTTCTTTTTATCACGAAATAAATTTACTTTTGACTACAGCCTGCCTGAGGTTAAGCACCACTGTAGTCTAAGATTGATGGATACTTTATCAAAACACGAAATATTTGCAAATAATAAACATAGGATGCGTCTTGTACATACACTCACATGTACATATTTAATTTAAGTAAGCTTCTTTGATAGTATCTGGTGTTTAGAGCAAAAAATAAAATAAAATAAATACGTTTATTATGTTAGCTAGAGTTACTTCAATTAAAAGAGTTGATAGAAAAAAGCTGAATATGGAACTAATTAATAATTTATTTTAGGTAAAATACTTGCTAAGTCTCAGACGTGGTTGTTTCTCGGTCATTTACTCGAGATCATAAACGGCATCATTTGACATTTTCGCCAAATTATTCTCTACTTAAAAGCTTAATGACTGACTACAGTGATAAATACATCAAGGCTTATACCCGACCAATTAACATATTTTTAATTTGCTTAATGGTTTTCACAGCAATTCAGAAACACAAGATTACAGCAACATTAATATCTATCCAAGCCAAGCGTCGAGTTTCAAAAGGTGTTAATTTAATACTTTTAAATAGTAACACAATAAATTTACCACGATTTATAGGAACATTAACATATAGGTATTTCAAAACGGGCGTATTAAGTTTTATATATTCATTGATGTTTTTACTGATATGAAATTGATAAGCACAATAAAAAACTGGTGTGTTTACGCCCGTGGCTCGCATTAAAGGAAACTGCTCGTTAAATTACAAAATGAAGTTATAAATATACGCGAGTTTAGAAGAAATAAATTTTATTTTGCGTAAATGTCGTATAAATATTGAATCGTTAGCATAGTTTTTATGGCTGTGCGCTCAACAAATTTGAAAATTTATGCCATTGTATTATAATCAGCTATAATCTAAACACGTGACATAATTCTATGGCAAGCTTCGATATTTCTTAACAAAAGGTTCGTTAAGTCCACGAAGGCTATGTTTAGTCTAAGTTGAACAAAAAATTCACAAATTATAATGTAAGCAGCATGAGGTTAACAAATCAATATTAAAGTTTTCGAGAAACGAACTTGGAGAACGCGTTGATGTCTTTTCTTCGGGGAAATGAAACTCGTTTTATTTTATGATATTTCTTCGTAGATTGATACTGTATTCGAATCAAAATGCATGTTTAAGGTGAAATGTCTTACAATGTGCTTTCTTGTAATGTATCTATTTCTTAATTCTTTAAATATGTTAAGAAAATATCTAAATAACCATTTACAGTTTTTGATTTATAGCAGACTAAAAAGATTTTGAAAGGTTTATTTATGATACTCTATATAACTAACTCCTTGATATAATCAATTTCTAGAATCACAGACAACAAAAGCTTTAAAAATAATCACGCTCAGAGCACCTTTCCAAAATTAGATCACAAGCGGCGTTCCGTGTAAAAACGTGTACATTTCAGTTTCGATACAAAGTTCTGTTACCACGACGTCTCTTCCCATGTCTGAGGCAATACGTTACAATAGTAATACTACTTTGAACTTGTCTCAGCGAGTTTGTTTCAGAAAGTGTGGAAGTGGTTCCACTTTGAAGTCGCTATTACAAATGGGCGGAAAGTCTGACGACGACAGCGGTGAATGTTATGTTGCAACTAAGATCTTTGGATGATTTAAATTTAATTATGAGGCGTCAGAAAACAAAATTTACTGTTTGCCATTTGTTGCTTATCTTTGTACAGAATGTGTCAAAATAATGACACACGTAAAAACTAACTTTTCGTACAAAACGTCATAATGTGTACTGTATTTTTTTATAAGTAGCACACATATTTGTCTCTCTATCTCATTAGTGTTATAATAAGATTATGTTTTTAATTAGAATATTTCAAAGAAACGAATTTTAACAAACACGATGCTCGTCATCCTTTCTATTTCATGCATTTGTCTGTGGAATGCTCCTTAGATATTTCCTAGCTCATTTATAGAATGAGCTCCACGAAACGGATCTACCCTTCCATAGCTTTGATCATAACTTTTCTTTGATTTATATTTTACTACGAATTCCTTGCAAAGTGTTGAGTTTCATAGAACAACAGCGAAGATGATTTACATAAATGACTCATTTTAGGAACATAAATATATTAAAAAGCAGAGTCTGTCAGAATTTACTGTTATATCATTTTAATATGATGCTAATGATATGAAGATCCATTTCATTTTGGACCTGTCACCAAAAATGTCGTTTGGTTGCAAACAATATTCATAACTGTGTAATATGACCCCACAGGTGACTTATATGATAAATTAGGCAGCATTCAAGTTAATTAATTACACAAGTAGTAATCTATTACATCTACAGCAAATTAAATTTTATTTTTCAAAAATATTTACCATTTTACAATGTGCATAGAAAGTTACACGTAATACGCATGTTCAAATTCAGCCAGTCGTGACTATTTTCGCTCATTTTTAGTTTGTTAAGTTACACGTAGTTTAGCGAATGCCGTTCAATAAATTTTGATTTTTCTATATTAACATTAACATGGACTGAATAACTTTCTATACTAATATTATAAAGCTGAAGAGTTTGTTTGTTTGTTTGTTTGTTTGAACGCGCTAATCTCAGGAACTAATGGTGCGAATTGAAAAATTATTTTTGTGTTGAATAGACCATTTATCGAGGAAGGCTTTAGGCTATATAACATCACGCTGCAACTAATAGGAGCGAAGAAACAATGGAAAATGTGGAAAAAACGAGGAAAATTATTCATCTTTGAGGCTTTCCGTTGCGTGCGCTGCGAAAACGGTTCAATATATCAAAAAACTATGTATGAAAGAATTATTCCTCTTTTAAAGTATCTAACAAAATGTCCGCAACAGTATAATGTCTATCTTTTAAGATTAACTCGCTAGAACCGTTTTTATGGTAATAACTATTCCATGCGGACGAAGTCGCAGGCACCAGCTAGTAACTTTATATAACTGAACCACTTTATCGTTCTCTAATAGAAATCTAATTTAAGTTGAACCCTATTACCGAGTTAACGTATCCTGTAAACACACCTCGTTATTCCAACAGACGATGCCTCTATAACAAAATGCGTGATTAAAAACTCGATGTCTCTCGGATATTTCGACTCGTATTCGTCAATTGTATCCCATTCGGTCGAGGCATGTAAAGGAGGTTTCATACTTGTTCCCGACCGGGTTTAAAATGAGGTAAGCAGCGACACGAATTGTCTTGGCTGAGAGATCGTCACGGTAATGTGCATTTGATACTATTGGTTTTTTTTTGCTATGTAGCCCCTTTTTGAAATTTAGATAACACATAATGTTAAAAAAGACGTAATAAACTCACGGCATGTAACAATTCAAAAGAAAATTAACTTAGAGAGAAATGTAACTTGCATGTAAATTATCCAACAACAGAATTTAATGGAGAAATATTAGCTTAATGCTTGAATTTTGTACACTTACTATTTTATTGCCTATACCAGAATTACATAACCCATCCAAGAACGTAGATGGAAATAAGTGCCGGTGGACTTTATTTTATTCACGTTTCGTACATAAAAACAGTTACTGAAAATAGCTCACCTTGTCTAAACTCCATAACAAGAATGAATCCGACGATGTCAACGCGCGTGTTTCTCCAAAGTGCTGACACATTGACTATTATTCCTTGAATAAAGAGTGAGTTGACCGTCAACTTGACATTCGGGAGCGACTTGTATAATAAGTAGGAATTTACATTTCATCAGCTCATATTTCGCCCTCTTTGTTCCTCGGTTTTAAAATTTAAATACAGTGCCGGTGCCGACAGGCTGACCGCGATTGTTTTCTTTTACGTAACAAATTTAATTTTGGACGCGTAAATAAATGAGGAACCCTTTCAATTTCACGTAAATTCGGCCACATTACACGCTCATTAATAACAAGTCATTTAGGCATGCGAAGTATGTAGAGCTCGGAAAGCCACCCGCGCCAGCTTCGCTGCTCTTTAATGAATTTTCAACAAAAACTTAATTAAAAATGGTATCTCGCGTGTTCGAAGGAAATGAACTCATTCTTTGGGCGCGCTGAGTGACGGCCGGAGTGACGGGCCATCATTACATCGCCGGCCAGCGTTGCACGACCCGCGATGCCCTTCATTGCTTATCTACTAAATTATGACCGCGGGCGAAACCAACTTGCAGTCAAAGGTCAGTTTACGTTGGCCGCGTTGTGTGTTTTGGGAATTTCGTAGTTGACGGTGCATGCAGTAAAATGTTTATTACCTAATTATTATCTTGCCTTCGTTAATTTCAGTTTATAGTTAATAAGCGTCCGTCTTGTCGACAAGGATGTCAGATTTCAGGCTTATTTTACGATTATGCATAGCGTAAATAATAAAGTGACTTTCCACATAAATATGTGCTTACGAGTCCGTACATATTGGATAGTTTACTTTAACGAGCTATGAAAGTTTTATAGAGTATCTAGACACACTTAAGTATGAAGAACCTTTAAATGTATATATGTACTTACTATTTAGATAATTCTGGCAAGGCTCTCGCCCACGCTTGAAAACATGATCTAATGCCCTGCATATGACTGCATGAGTTGCGAATTCCTCAAGATAATAGAACAATTGAATAAACTCGAGTAGTCCATATCATATCACACTACGCACGAATGTTTTCACGTCCAGCCTCGTATGGCCAAAAAGTGTAAAAAGCCGTAGGTATGAAGATGGTGGTTTCAACAAAACCAACACGGGCCGCCACAAATTGGCGGTTCACAGCGGCTGGCACGTCGTGACCGGCCCGCCGGCGGCAGATGCACGGACCGAGCCACGTCACAAGCGGCGCGAGTGATATCGCGAGATATATCATGAGCGGAGCGAGTAAAGCGAGCATTGAGGTTTTCAGCACTTGTTCTGTTAAGTAATCTCGCGCCCGCTTCACCTTTGCCGCTCCCATATTTTGCCAGGCGTCTATGCAAATACCGTTTTCACGTCGTGTAGTTGATGTTTGATGCTCGCATAGTAAATCAAAGTGCTGTAGTTTCTAAAACCGTCGACAGCTCTGCGGCACCTGAAACAAATGACATAATAAACGTTTACAACTGGAACTTTAATTATTAGTTTTGAAATATTAGTATTACTGCCAGAGTCGAATGCGGGTCCAGTGTTTTGATCCGTTTGTCGGGATTTTACTTTTATTTCAGTTAAACCTTTTAGATAATAATGGGTGGATTATTCAAAACATGGTCGTTCATGGACCCGGCGGAGGTAATCGAATCGGATCAGGAATGTGTATAAGTTTATTAGTCCTCCCACCAAGCTCTCACCCTAATAAGTCCACTACGATTATTTGTTCAGTAATGGTAGAAATCCATTAAACAAGCTCCTTTTAGTGATTGAACAAAGACATGGCTAGAATGCATTTTTGAATTGCCTTGCAGTCAATTTGCCGACACTAAATTGCATACCTTTGGAATTGTGAAATCTCTTTCTAGTTTAGTTTTGTTCTTTTGTTGCATCATTGCGAAATTAATATGAGAAAGGGTCTGAGGGTCGGTTGTTTTTTATTGTTCTGTCTAATTTTAAACGACTTACCTCAATTTTTACGTTCCTTTAACATTTTTTTAGATGTTTGTTGAATCCTTCTTTACAACTTTGTTTCTAGGTTTATTACAGCTTCTTATATACTAAATGAGCTTCTGAAAAATAGCGCCTCAACATAATTACCTAATTATCACTAATAATTCAACTACACAACATAATTACTAGTAATTGGGTCGATTGAAAACGATGAAATTGATTTTTTATTGAGGAAACATTAAAGTAAATAAGAAAAATACTTCTCAGTGAATTAAACTTTTATTACTTTGGAAATCTCTCATCACTTTAGTTCTTGTTAGCTAAAAGATATAACCAGCACATTATTACCGTCGTGTATGGACTATAAACTATTAGGTTCGTGATTTAATCGTACGGCTATGAAATAAATAAAATCTTAAGTACTGCACGACATGTGTTTTTGTTTTTCAATTGTATTTCACTCAATAGTATTTATTCTAGACTAGGTTTGCAATGAAATGGCTGGAAAAAAGGACCGGTAAAAATACAATAATTAAAGTTCTCTTTATCGGCAATAATATGTGTATACCTATATATAGAGTAGTAAACTGCTGAGATAAAACTGATAATAAATGGTAAAGTATACAGTCTCATTGATATTAATTGTTTAATTGAGGATTACTGTAGGAGCAATCTAATAAAATTGATAACTTTATTCATTTGATTTTGTTTGAATATATAAGCTGCCTTACTTTTATTTGAGCGTTTAAAGTTTTGAGTATAAAATCAACATTACATACATTATTAAAATATTACTTAAAATTTTATGAATAAACTTTCCTGAGCTAAAAAGCTTTACTGACTTTCTTGTACACATGTACCATCAAACTTTACGTAGTACAGTGAACATTATAATCATACCATCTCCCATACAAAATGTAACTAAGCCGTAAAGGAACTTAAATTTCATTTGGGGTAATTCCGTCAAAATCGATAAACGCCTCAAATAACATCGAACCGACTAGGGAGCGACCACCCGATAGATTGTCCCATTCAAATTAAATTATGTTAATTTGATGTTGGAGAAAATACGTGAATTTGAATTGTGAGATGGGAACACATTCACCTTGGCCAGATCGGTGTCGGGTCGAATGACAACCGAGGATTAGAAAAATATAATATTATAATCAGTATCGGAACTTACCGATCGACTATTGATTTTATCTTTTGAGATTGCAGAGGTATGATGGCACTCTGTGTTTTAATTGGTATTTTGCTACATCAGGTGGATAGAGAGCCAATCCCATAAATTAGAAACAAGTCACAACAACAGCAACGGTCAAAACTCACCTTTTTTTACGTCGATTTAGCATTATTATTGTGAATAATTTTTGCACCGTTTTAATTGGGAACTAAGTTATCGTAAATAGATTCATGCTACTGAAAGCCATAAGAAGAGTAACCTAAGTCTGAAGTAATTTAGATTTTGTGTTAAAATTAGCAAATTCATGCTCATACACTGGTTCCTAAACGACCATTCTACAAAATGTATGTATATAAGTTATTTGCTGCGTGGTGTAGAGTCTGACAGCCCTACTAATGGCAAGTACATGGTATGACTGTCGTTTTGGGACAAACAGCTGATATATTATAATGACAACTTTTTTTATAAAATTAAACTATGTAAGTATGTGTCGCTAGTAAGTAGGTTGTGGAAAAGTAACCGGGTTGTCATTAATTACAACTAGAGTGGTTAATGGTTAGTAATTTTTTTACATGCCACAAAAGTGTCAATAAACACATAGTAATACCATATCATTTCTTTTTATTCCTTTCCTTAAACTTTTATACAATTGAATTATGTATGTTAGGGTCACAAAGATAAATTGACTCGGGACTCGCATGTAATGGAAATGCTATGTAAATAATTATAGAATAACATCGAAGAGTGAATCTTATTGTGAGTCAATATTCAGAATATAAATAAACCAATAAATACCGTCGAACAAGATATTATTCATCGGAAGGACCGTAATACTATCCGATAGAGATCCGATATTTATAATGATGTAAATAGCGTCCATTAAAATATTTCCAATGTTATCGCTGCAATTATATCGAGGCGGACAAACACGGCATACATTACCTTTATTGTTCCACTCCGGCCAGATTACCCCCTCGCAGGCCGCAATGTTGGCCATACCACAAAAAATATCGGCGTATGAGCGTCAACGGCCTTCATTTGCATACGCAGAACATAAATTCTCGTTTGTAAGAACACACTGGCACTTTTATTGTACGTTCTTCGTTGGGAGCAAAAACTGTCAGATTTTTTTATAGAGCTAGACCACCACAACACGGCCGACCTTTGATACCTTCTATACAAATATTAATTCTTCGCATGTCGGAGCAGTGAGCTAATCATTTTTTACCGGCCACGGCGCTCGTGAGACGAGCTTTATATGTGGGAGGTATCGACTCTACTTTGATGAGCTTCAATCTGTAATTTACTAAACTGTTTCTTTTCTACCAATTTACATGTAAATACTTTGTAAATTCGAAAAGCGCGTTATTGAAGACGACGAGGATGATTTGATGTGGATTTTGTGAGTTCTTTTTGCTGCCGCTATGTCGTTGAAACCTGTCTAGTAAGTTTACTTTTTTGCGGTAGCGTATAATTTGGCTTTCAATAAACTCAGCAAACATGTATGTCCAGTATTTGCATATTTTTAAGCATTACTCGCTGGACGTTTTTAATTAAGTGGATGTTAACGTCGGCGTACCGTGCTCATTGTTTTTAATTTGTACATCCGTTGTGTGTAACGGTGCCGGTGCGGCCGCGCTGTTACCACTGTTTACGCTATTCCAGTAAACGGTGACAAACTCGTAAAATGTGTCGGATATTGTAAACACAATAATTCGATTTCGTAAAACACAGGACGGGTAGATATGGGTCAGCCGATGGGCCTGCCGCTGGCACAATCTGCGATTGTATGCGTCCGCCACAATATAATATTTTACGATTACCGGTGATCATTAAAAGCGTTGTAAAACTGATTTATTATGAGTCGGGAGTGATTGGTGCATCAATATTCGGCTAAAATTGTGGAGCGTTCAATGCAAAGTCGTTCATTTGTTAATTTTGTTCACCGCACTCGCATTTACGGGCAGTAAATATTAAGGCAGTAAAAGTCCAGAATTCTCTTAATAATATTTTAGCTCCCGGCGGTGGAGTGTTTTCGTTTGGCGAATGGGGCTAAACGTTAAGGATTTCCATTATAGGTTCTTTAGTAAAATTAAATTGTTATTGTTCTTTGTAAGATTAAGTACGTTTTAAGTGATTTAATTGTTTGCTGCAGAGCTTTTGTGCTATGGAAATATACGTGTAATAACCATTTTAGGCAGACAATCGAACTCGTGTATTCGAGGAACAAGCGAATGTGGAAAGGTGAAGTTGTTGAACATTCTGCTAACAATATCAGATAGCGACCAACTTATCACCATAAGGAAGTGATGAAAACTAAGCTCTGTAGAGATTCTCACAAACAGCGATAGGTGAATGAGATTGGAGCAATAACAGTTTGCTTCGCTCAGAACGACGCGAGCTGTGAATCACTTCGTATTGTAGCATTTTATTTGTCAGCTTGTGTTGTCACATGATACCATTCGCTCTGATGGTCGGATCAAAATGTTACTGCGCTACATAAAAGTAGAGCGTTAAATTGAAGAGTTTAAATAAATTGTTAGAGAACTTTTACTGTTGACGTGTGGGATTGTTGTGATCGCTTGAAATGTCTTGTGTAGAAGTCGAAAAAACCTTGTAGCGCCTACGACTGAAATTGATCAGACTAGAAACAGATACTACAAATAGCGTGGGAAGGAGTGCAATTGTAACAGAAAGTTTCAATTCAAAAGATGTAAGGGTCAAGTTGAGTTAAATAGAGAAAGAAATTGTACGCTATTCCGAACATTTTGTCGTACAGATTTAGTCGGCCTGGAGTCTCGGGGCTTGTATCTGTTGTTACAATTCCAGACAGAGTTTTTATTGTAACAGTTTATGCAACAGTCGCGTGTCAGCATCGTCCCTCGCGATCTCTCGGGCAGGTTTATGAGATCGTAAATTACTGGCGATCTGTCGCGGCTCGTGTATATCTGCTCGCATCGAAACAGTATGGATGGCGAGGGCGAATAGTTTGCTCTGGTACAGCTCGTTGGGAAATCAAAGTGTTTTTGTAAAACATTAATTGTTCATTCTAAACAGAAAAGTGATGTGGTGTTCAGTTCAGATGTAATGTCATACCTACCAAATAAATATTATCACAGATTTCAAGGGATATAATATTATTGACAATTCTTTTAAACATGTATTCTAAAAAGGTCAAATATTGGAATGTAATTTTCTTAGTATGTTACATCTGCCAACTGAAAACTTATTCGGTTGTTCAAGATGCTTCAAAAATTACTGAAGCCACATGCATGACAATAAACTGAAGACTCTATGAATAAACAATTATTCAAATAATAGTCCAATAAGCAAAGTTTCTGCATAACAAATAGTACGACTAAAAGTCCTCAATATTTAGTCTGCAGTGATTTTAGATTTAGCCGTCCCGTGTCGCCTGTCGTCGTTGTGTGTAGGTGTGTATTGTATTAAGACACTTAAACGACATTATTTTAGCTGAGGCCTACGAACATGTTCTGACTGACAGGCTCAGGCAGACATCAACGAAACGTCTGGAAAAATAAATGCTTGATAGTTCATAGTCAAAAGACGATGAGGTGATGATGATGATGATGGTGAGGTCTTTGTTAGGTAAACAGAGATACACATTTAATTAATAATTAGATGTTACATAAATACTACATTACTTAATACATTCATTTTCGTTGAAATGGGTAAATCAAAACCGTACTACTGATTCCCGCAATAATGTTGTTTATGTGATTCCTATGACTTTAAACTAGGTCGACGCTCACAGAATAGTGTAAATTCTGTTTATTGTATTGGTCATGATAAGTAATTGTAACAGACTAAAAGCTTGATGTTAGTAGGCATCCTCTCCTGAAGACCACAGTTTGGTTTTAGCGATGAGGTAAATGGCCAGCTGTCACATGTAAAAAAGTTGTTGACAGACTTGATAGTGTATTGCGTCACAAGAGTATTGACCATACAACCGGCGTAATGCCACCTCTCATACGGTGTCTTGTTAGCCACTTGAAATCAATGATGCTGCTTAAACCTCTAGGCCACGTGCATAGACGTAAATATTTGTTAATCGGCTTTGTCATCGTTACTGTCTCCAAGAATTATCCACAATATAATTTAGAAAAATGACCCATGCGTGGGCACGTCGTCAAACATAAAGCTGGTTTATGACCATAATAGGCAATAAAAAAATCAAGTTGCATTTGTAGTGGCCGCTAAAAGAACGGAAGGCTTGACTTAAGAGCAAATCTTGTACTGAGCGGCTGCGGTCCTATTACAAGCGGAAAGCGTTCTTTTATAAATTTACATATTACTTTTTACAGTACAAGAGTAAAAGATAAAAATATTATAAAATAAAATAAAGATAAAATTTTATAAAATAAATAGTAACAAACAGATAATTTTAGCTTTGGACGACTGCTTTATTTAAGTTTTGAACGAACAATTTTACAATCTTGCTTTTGATGCTCGTATTTATGTTATCTTGTTAACTAAAAGCGTTAAGAACCATAAAATTCTCATTGGTTACTTGTAAGAATGTCTATTTCACAGTTCACACAGACACACTGAAAAATAGACATTACACATACGCATGCGATTTCGACACTATGTTTCAGTCATGTAATTTCTAGTCAGCTAACTAATTTCGATCAACGAATTAAGTTATCAAGTAAATGATAGGTACACAACGCTATTTGTATTGTACGCCTTTCCGCGGCACCTTTAGCCCAGTTGAAAGCTTACATCGACATCCATCGCTCATTTACCTACGAACGCAGTAAATGTGTACTCATGTAAATGAACCTCATTAGCTACTTGAATCTGTTTGCCTTTGTGCTCCGAAGCCGGTCGAATAATTATAATAATTACCGGCAAATGGGCGTAAATTAAATAAAGTATAAAGAAAGATTACATCTTACGGTATTGTTATTGGAATGTCGATAGGCAGATAAGTTGTACGTTTTTATGGCTTCACATAGCATTGTTTGAGGGGAATGTGCCTCATTATTACTAAATATTATTTCCCGAGTGAAAGATGGGAATGTGGATGCAATCCTCTATTTAAGTATGAGCTTTAGTTATTTTATTGCTTCTGTTAAATTCAAGAGGTCTATATTTGTTTTTCTGTTTTGGATCGATGATTTATTGCTATTGTTTTACGATAATTCGTTATAATTTAACCATTCCAGCTAACAATTTGTTTTATATTACAAATTTGGAGTTTATCACACGCCAATTAAATAGTGCCTTGTACAGAGCCTTCATTCATAGAGTTATTAGACCCGAAATGACTTGTTTGTATAATAACCCGTAATATCATTACTGCTTTTATAGTCGTTGTATTCATAAAGTTATGCGGTCTGGTTTTAAGTGCATCGTTAGTTGCGTTGTTTCGGATAAGATAAATTTAAATTTACTATTTGAAACTTCAACTTTGCCTAAATAGCTTTCTCTTTAATTGACTGTGCTTTAAAACTATTTAAGGCTTTAAAAAACGTTATCCTGATCGTAAAATAAATGGAAGCGTGGTACAGAACATTGGGCTAAGTAACGTGTGATTTTTAAACACACGTGTACACTAAAAAGATTATGTAGTCACTAACACTTGTTTTATTATCATCTACTTATTATATTCTATCACCCTTTTATTTCTATTAACGAATCATCCAGGACATGAAATAATATACATGTGCTTACTACAAATTATCATTAATACCCAATTAATACGTTGAAAATTATTATTACTACACATCACATTAAGCATGAGTATCATTCCCATAATTTTGTCGATTATTCCACAAACATAACAACAAATAGCTGGTCCGTTGAAACAATGCTCTAGGGTGAATTGGACCATACATCCGATTTCAGTTACAATGTAACCCGAATATAATTCGAATGCATGTAGTTACTACATCGCACCAGCTCGGCGCCGAGACAATAACACGGGGCTCGGACAGTGCAGCCCAAAATTACACGAGGTTAATATCGAACATGGCAAATAAATATCCAACTGACATTTTGTTGTTTCTTTTCGAGAAAGACAAAGACCATATCCGCCCACAGCCCACAGGGCCCGATGAAGGGCACCGAAAATTATTATGGACTAACTTCACTTTCGGGGCATTCCTCGGCTAATGATTTCGAGAGATATCCTCCCCTTGAATGTAAAGCGACCCCGCCCCTAGAATGAATTGAAACACTGCTCTCCCGACTTTTTCATTTATTTATTAATTGTTGTTTTTCGACGACTGCTGGCCAAATGTGAATGGTTTTTGTTCTATTTTTAAAACCGTTTCAACGTCTGAGAATCTCCGAAGAAGTTAATCGAATAATTAAAATGATTCGACTCGTTTTCAATTCGTGACATTTGCGTGTCCGTCTCTTTAAGACTTAATTAATTGAAGTTTCGCATCGAGCGCTCCGATTAAGTTTTATGACCCTTAAAATCATATGTTAATAGAGATATTTGAATTAACATCTTCGGACATTATGCGTATTTTGACATTTCGGTCACGGCTCATCTAAATCTTGTCTGAAGCTGTCAGGCGCTCCCACACAATGCAAGAATAGCTAGACACAGTGCGGCATTAAGCTTAATTTATGGACGTTTATGCCAATTCCGTATATAAAACCTATATATTATGAGATTATTATCAGAACTTCATTTTTATGACTTTCTTGTAATCGATTTTTCGATAATCGCGTGCCTATACACATATATACAGTAGCTTCTAACGTTTTATTGCCTACAATGTGGGTTTTGCCGGTATGTATGGAGATAGTTAAATATGTTTATACATACCAAATTAAGTAGTGCAGTAACTTTTTAATGGCGTAAAATAAAGTACATTCGATTTTATTTTTATGTAAGGTCAGCCTATCAATTAGTTTGCTTATCGATAAATATAACGAAAAACAATAAGATCTGGTATATAAATAACACATATCCTAAAACCTATATCCGTGGCGATTAGAATGCCAACACGTCGTGCTATTTCCGGTATGAAATCATTCAAAGCAAATCCTATCCACGATGTGATTCACCGCAATGTTTATTATATTGTCTTAAAGTTACCACAAAGCTATCAATTATACTCTATTCGTATGACTATTATTCGCAGAAATGGTGCTTACTTAACTTTTAAAGTTAACTAAACCAGTTACTTTATTGCTCATATGTTCTATGGAAAAATATCTATGTTACACTAAAATACTTAAACTTAACTACTATCTGCCTGATACTGGCTTCACCGTAATTTGTTTTAATAACAAAAACGAAAGTTAAATCTAAATCTTGATAAAACTAACAATACTAAGGAAAACTATTAAAATAAATTCACAACGCAAGAACCACAATAGCTAATAGACCGATCGATTACACAAATATAACAATATGAATTGCAATTTAATTGTGTAATACTCTCATCAGTTGAAATGACCATCGAATCAAATGGTGTGTGGCCATAGGTAGGTTAAAAGGTTAGATAAAAATACAGAGTAAGATAGAACCATGTCGAAGTAAATAAGTATTCACTTTTTGTCAGTAAACAATTTTTAACTATTTAAAAAAAAAAAATTTGGTGAAATTAAAAAATAAATTTAGTTAAAAAAAATTAGAATTAAATAATTACTGTCCTAAATATAGTAACAGAAATGAAGAGCTATTGACAATAATGTAATCATGAATTCTATGACTTTTTAATCCTGCTTGAGACCTACATAAGAATGGCCTAAAACCTTATCCGAATCCTAAGATCAAACTGTAAGAAATAGGTTCGGTATTAACGAAAACTATTTAAAAAAGTTACTTTTAATTTAGACAAGGTGTTAAACAGAGCTTTCTAGAGTTGGCTGCACTAAGATTTAAATATTACACAATATATTGATCAAAATTCACGCCTTTTTATTACGAGTTACATGAAAGCTGATCTTGATGTGATGCAATCTAAAGTTAAATAGTATGACCTTTACTATTTCTCGTGTTATTTTTGTAGTTACGAGTGAAATGTAAATGTAAATACGTGTATAACATGTAGAGGATTCTTAGTTCGTGTAATTTATATGTTTTGTTAGTTAGTAGTGTGTGTTGTTATTGTTGTACGTGCTTACAGTGTTATTATATTTAAGTTATATGTACATACCTATATGTATCAATGAAGCTTGAAGAAACGAACAAAATATGAAACGAAAAGGATTATAGAAACTAAAGCTACGCAAATATTTAACGTTTAGAAAAATAATTACTACTACTTTTTAGGTATCATCATCATCATCTACAGCCGGTTATGTATCACTGTTGGGTATATGCCACTTTCATAGTATGCCATTGACTTCGGTCTTTAGCCAATAATATTTTCTTTTTAGGTACACGAAATAAGAATCTAAATTTTCTTAATTTCTTATTATTTCAAGTTACGCTTGATACGTCATGAATGGTAAGATATATGTGACCAAGTTTTTTTAAAATACTTATCAGTCTAAAATAAGCCTAGCTGATTTAACCCCCGTGTGGTCTTTATCATCAATCACATTGACAAAATGCGGACACCTTTCACAGCACTACACGTACATATCTTTAGAATGCAATCAATTACACCAAATCAGCTGATCTTAAGTCCATTACAATGGTCTATTACTTAATCGTAAGTTGCTATGAAGTTAGATAACTGCAAAATGGCAAATTAAGAAACGAAAAAGTTTTAATCTAAATTGTGAAAACTTAAGTGTTCCGTATGTATTTCAATTCAATTCTCTTTCACATATGTATTAAATTATAAAGTTAAACCTTCTTTAATAGATCACTTTAAGCAAACACTTGTGTCAATAATGATGATGAATAATTTAAGATAATGAATTTTCATGTGTATTGTATGTTGTATAATGGTAAATATTATTTGTGTCCTTTATGTGATAGCTATGTAATAAAGGCACTAAAAGTTTAATTTAAAATTGGATACTTAAGTACCTTGCTAAGCAAAAATAAAATAAACGAGTTAGCTCAGCAGAATTTTATTTAATTTTTACACATAAAATTATCATATTAGCCTTGTAGAAAAATTAAATTTCACAAACTTATATGCACCGTCAATCGAAATAAAAATAATACATACGCATGAGTTGTGTGTGGATCTCCAAAAACCTGCTCCCGACGCATGACCCAATCTCAAACAATGAACTGAATCGGTATCAGAATTGGTTATAATTATTTTGATTGAAGTGAACGTTACTCGTAATTAATCATCGTTTCTCTCGTCCGGTTGCATTAATCAAGAGTGTAAAGGCAGCTTTACAAGCAGGTATGTGGCCAAATATTTGTATAAATAATAGCCGAAAGCACATACCTTTGCAAAGGACCTACTTTCATTATTACGTCTTATGGTTTCATTATAAAGAAAAGAGTTTGGAATGTTCTTGAGAAATAGGCGTCGTTACAGTCTCACAGGTCTCAATAGTTGGATATTAACGATTTATGACAATCCAACTAATTAAATTCATTGATTAATATTCGTAAAGAGCGATCTGGATTAAGTTACGTGTGTGGTTTTAGATTACAGATTACTACGTTTTATATTAAAAAAATTGCTACCGAATATAACAAACCATATTTAGGCAGTTAAAAGTGTGAATCAGTCTTTAAAACGCGCGAATTCGCGTTCGCACATATGTGTTAAAGTGATTAATGTATGCGAATCAAATTTGATTATCTGCGAAATGTCTGCAAAAGCTTTGTGGCGGCGGTTTGGTGTTGGTCTCATAAAACGCGGCAAATCGCAATTTTTACGCGCCTTTTGAGGTACGATTATTTAGTCGAAGAGATATCGGTTTTCTTTGTTACTGATATGCACGTTTCTTTCGCGTTAGAAAGTCGTATATGTAATTAAATTGAGACTCCACGTTTTTAGTATTTTATCTATGTTTATGTTTTTGTAGTACTTGTGTTATCTTTAGGAAGAAAAAGTATTATGATAAATGAAGAAGAGTTCAAAAAAGTATTAAAATAATCGAAACATAATAATCTCAAAGAGACAGCATACAGCTAGCTCGTGTTTTGTACCACTAAGTAAAGTAACTAAAAAAACACTCAGTAATATTTTTTGCCAGTGGCTCCATAACTACTCTTACATATTAAGAATGAGAAATCATCGTTCACCAACTGTGTTGATAATAAACACGTGATGACGACAGGGGTTTATTAACATTTGACCGTTCCAAGACATTACTCAAAATCCTTTCATATTTCGCTTATCGACTGAATGGCCATCGAATTGGGGCTACCCGCTGACTTAAAAAGACGCAAAAGTATACAAAAGTATGAGATTTTGAACTTTGTGGTTTGTTTTCATTCATTTACGGTTTGAAGGATTACTCTGTCTTTAAAGACATGGACATCAAAGAATGAACTTGCATTAGCAATTAATCAAATGCATATTTTTCGCGTTGCACATATATTTAATATTTTTTAATTGATTTTATTCACTTTGAGCATTGTAATTTATTCAGACAAATCAAGATTAGGAATTTAAAAAGCTTAATTTTTAATGTATACAGAAACAAACTGCTTATTGTGAGGCGGACAGTTTTTCTAGTTCTATTTTTCTTACAACAGTAGTTGCATCAAAGTAGACCAAGAATAGAGATTAGATGAATGGAGTCATTCCGGGGGATTGGGTTACTGCATCGCTGGGTTCGAAGACAAACCTTAGCCAACCGTGTGTCCTCTAAGAAAGATCTTCTGACAAAGCTCTGCAAAAGCTCGGAAGAAATGGTATAGATGTACTCGTATACTTAGTGAAATGCAAGTTTTTGCACGCAGTATGTGGCTATTTTATTATTTCTTAGCTATTCTTATAATTTTGTATTGGTTATTCATCTAATTGATACGGATAGCGGGTACACCCTCACCTCAGTAGCTTGCTTCTGTACAGATACATACTTCTGTCTATATTTTTCATACATTATTTTAGATTGCAAGATATCTATAGACATAAACAAAGGCATATAAGTCATTAAAATACCGATTGTATAACATAAAATTCATAAAACTACAATAAGAGTTCCAATGCTTTTTCTATCGATGAGGTAGAAAATAACATTTTAAATTAAAATCATTAAAAATAAAATTGCTGCCCTTCTGTTATAACAATAAAATCAAAATCCAAATATTTATTACCTGATCACAATGACACCGCCCCTTATAATCAGCTTACTGTTCCAAAAGCTCATCCCATACAAGAAAAAGCACATAATTTCGTTTTTAATTGACCACACACCGATTTTACCTCGAAAATAATCTTGTTAATTACGTCGTAAATTAGTTCGATATCAGTTACAAGCATTAAGGAACATTATTGTGAGTAAAATATAAAGCATAAAGTACAAGGTACATAGTTAAATTGATAAGGCAATGGGTGTTTTAAAACGTCGGCCACGACGCGGGCCAGAGTGTCAAATAAGGAAGTTATGCTTTGATCAATGTGCCTTCTTTATATCGGTCGTTAGTAAGAAATACTACTGAAATTATTTTCTGTGATAAAATAGGCGTATTCAAATTAGGAAATGAATGTTTTTTTTTGTAGATTACGAGAATGTAGGCAGTTTTCTTAGTTGATAAAATTAAGCTACTTACTCACTTTAACTCATAAAAAAAATTGCGCCATTTGTGTCAAAATGTAGACCGCAGTGTGAATCTATCCTGAAAACACATATAATTACATATTAAATAATGGTTTTGTAATGTGAATAATCAGCACATCCAGGAAATTTAATATATATTTTTTATTTATTTATATTTTTTTGTATAAACCTTTGTTCTATTTTTCATTATTTTATTTAATATCTTAAACACCTCGTCCTACTCATTTCATTTGAAGATTATATCCCTGCCAGATTGGTTGCCTGGAAGAGATCGCTCTTAGCGATAAGGCCGCCAATTAAGACGCTGATTCTAATTTCTATGGTTTTTTGTATTGTTTTATTTGTGGTGTTTTAATAAAGTATTTATCGATCTATGTATCTAAATTTATGTCAACATATAATTAATTAAAACATAATAATTGTAAGATGTAAACTAAACTTAAAGAACAAATATAACATTATTATCGTACGCTATTTCTAGATTGGCCACAATCGTACATCTTCATAAAATTAATTATAATTGCCGGCAATTAAAGTTCTAGGCATTGGCATTACAAGATAGGTTCATAAGCTATCATGGAACTAACATTTATATTTATTAAATTTACGACTATCGCTTCGCCCGGAGTCATTCAGATCCAATAACAGATAACTGCGATAAATTATTTTATTAAAAAAATCAATCTACCTCTTGCCTCGAGCGAGTTTAGTAAAACCAGGTAAAACTATACTTGATTTTTGGCGATGTTCAGACTACATAACATAAAGACATCTAACTTGCTCCTTGAGCAATGATGTAAAAATATATCAGATGTTTCAATCGTTTAATATTTAACTGACTTCAAATGGATTAATTTAGAAGTATACATACATACGTACGTACGTGCGTACAACATACTGAAATGATTTCTTTATAAAGAGATGTCTATTGATTCTGACGTTATTTGTCAATTTCAAGTTCAAGAGCACCGCAAAAATAATGACGGATCCGAATAAAGTTATTATTTCCCTTGATTAATTTAAACGTAGTTTGGTGGGCAATAGTCGGCATTAATAAACAACTTATTTGGTAATTATACTGTAACGGCACCGGTCATCATCCAGCCAGGGTAGCTTGTCGGTAGGTTAGGCCACAGGGTGGAATACATACAGCAGTAAGTTAACTCTGAAAAAGAAATATAATAAAATTGGAAGAAATACATATATTTATTAAAAAAAAATATAGCATTAAAATACTTATCACTTATGTTTAAGCTAATTACGATGCAGATAAAAGTACACAGACGACTTAATGTGCAATAGTAATTAAAGTTAAAGTGTGATTAAATAATTATTTGAATGACTTTTGTCTCCGATTTAATAGATCTTTTGCTAAAGTGTTATTAGTAAAAACTACTTGTTATAATCACATGGTTAAATGTATTTTGCTCTGTAGTTATACGAGATCTCACTCTATATAATAAACACTGTGGCGTAAACGGTCGGGTAATTTGGACGGAAACGTTGGAAAAAAAAACTTAATAATTATTATAGGACTCGGGAGAAAATAATAACAGCTTATTATTATCACTGCCAGGCACTGGGTCGTCCAGAACTATAAAACATGTGTAAGGACACACATTGTGGGCTAATAATTATGACTTCTACAGTATTTTAACTATAATGAGTTTAAACTTGCCATAATTGTTGAGGGCGGCATGTGAAAACTTCCTTTGAGGCGAAATCGGATGTTTTTGTCTATTTAACTGGCAACATGTGGGTAAGATTATTTATTTTATAGTTGTAGTAATTTCAAAATAAAATAATAAGCTCTTCAAGTAATTGGATAATTGATACTTTATGAAGTCCATTGTAATTAAATTTATTTATTAAGAAGTACAGATACATGAAATCTTGATGTATGCTTATTAAGTTATTACTAGGGTATTATAATTCTGAGGAATAAAAGTCCTACACTAATAAATTGAAACAATGACGAACAAAAAAATATCCCTATTAGCTAATAAAAAAAAAACTTGCCAAAAATAAATTTAACAAAAACTCAGATTCAAAATAACTGCACCGCCGAAGCAGACGGAAATCTCACAAATCCTAGACACGTTTCGGAATTAGCAAAACAGACAAAAGGATCTATACAAAAAACACCCCTATACAAGTATACGTATGTCTATAGTTAGTAGCTGCACGCAACGAGCTTCTAATTCCTCTAATTGAAGTAAATCCGATTCAAGACACCAACCGATGTAGAAACTCTTTTTCCACTCGAGAAAACAAACTACAAAAGAAGCGGCAGCCACCAAACTAATCTCATCTCTAACGAACAGTTCAACAAACACTCAAACCACTATTAAACATAGTTTTTCTACAAATAACAACATATGTCGTCATATTTCTTGTGCCTTATTAAAATTGGCGTCAGGTAAAACGTAAAGTCTATTGTTTGGTGTTTCTTTTCGGAAACACAAATAGTTTCCAAATTCGATTGCTACCTGCGTTCGAGAGCGGATTTTCGGAATTTTGTGTTTTGGTAAAAAGTTGATGCTCACCGCAAACATTGTTTTTGTGCGGTTCGCATCTTCGAAGCCTTCTCAGGGATATGCAACATTTTCGAAAAAAAAAAATTACGCTACAAACAATTGTCATGCATATTGCTTATTTAGCATGCTTAGCATTTCGTTGCTTAAATTGGACCTATATTCAAGACGACATCGTCAAAGTCGAGGGTCCAACCTGGATGAGGTCTGCACAAGATCGACGCAGATGGCACATACAAAGGGAGGCCTATACCCAGCAGTGGGATCCCAAGGGCTGTGGATGATGATGATGATGTTCAAGAATTGTTAGGTCTATTTTTAGGTATATTTCAACAAAAATAATTAATTTTATAACGCTTCCATACTGTACATTATGAATTCGATAATTGTGAAATAATTTTAATATTATGAACTTACGTACAGTTTTAATCGCCGATTGCCCATAATTGTACCATTGATGTATAGTTTTGCTATAAACTGTTTGTGATCACTGAACTCACACCGCTGGGTATCAAAAGAAACCAAAATTCGTTTCAACTTTCTTATGCATGTTTTGTTCAAGTGCAGAATATGGGAAGTTTCCTATATATTGCAGCTTAAAAACTCAATGTTGGAAATGGTATGATGCAAAACAAGCAATGTATGCTTTTATAATAAACATCGTAAAAATTGTCTTCATAAATCTTCGAGAACATCGTTTGGCGTCTCGACGTCATATGGCGATCGGCAAGATCTCCGCTTTGTTTATGAGATTGTTAAAAATTAAGTCGAGTTTTTGCATTGTTTAGTTTTTAGTGTAGCCAATAATTTACTAATGATTGGTTACATGACAATGACTTTAAATTTATGTGGTTTTGGAGGTACAGCTGCTTTTTGGCTGCATGTAATTAAATAAACACGACCAATGCGCCATGAATAAATTAAAACCCGTGATTCAATATTTGGTTACGAGCTCGCTAATAAATCACATTATAGGCTGGCAATATTCAAAGGCTAATTAAGATCGTATCAGTTTAGGAATACAAGTAATTCTAGCTCTTCATAAACTTACATACCTACCTAATTTATAGTGAAGATTCTATTATATATATATATTTTAATAGCAACAACACAACTTCTATTTTGTAATTTTTCTTGTTGAGAAAACTTTTTTTAAAAAAATTTAGAGATTTTGTTAATGGCTAACTTCAATTGACTAATTACGCTCTACCGCGAATATAACAAAGAAACTCCCAAGGAAGGAGCATACTCTCTAAATTACATTATTTGTTTTTAAAATATCATGAATACTTTTCTGGATGCAAAGGGAAAAGAAAATGAGTAGCGAGGCCGGCCTGAGATGGAATTTCACGTAATAATTGCAGTGGGCACAAGGTAATGGAATAATTATAATTATATGAGGAGCAAAGACGCCGGCCGCCACCCGCTGCTTCCAACTCCACTTCGCCGATTGTTATGCCCAAAAAAGCAATTAAAAATGAACTGGTAAGAAATTGCTTCGAAAGGTATAAGAAAATATCGTTTGGGTAGATTTTTTATGAAATTAATAAAGGGCTCAATGGTAATTTACATATCTAGAAATGCTTACACGTAAAGGAAATGTTTTAAGTCCATTTGTTCTTTTCCTGAAAATATCTCTTTCCCATTGGTTATGACCGATAAATTAAGTAGTTTATTCCTCGTAGAATTTTGGAGTTAATCTTATGAAATGTTTCAGAAAATTATATTTTTCACATAATAATTTGAAGTTTGCTGAGACCAATAAAATGGTTTGGTTACTTTGATGCTAAAATCCTTTAGAAAATATATTGCATGTACCTTTTTAGATAAACATTTAACCTATATATCTTTGAAATCTACCGTATCGATCTATAGAAGCCAGTAACAGAAGTTATTCTAACTCTCGCTTTGATGACCCGTGGCTTTTGATGAGTTTTTATGATACGTAAATGACATTCACACCAAAAAGATACAAAATAAACGCGGTGAGAAATTGAAATCGTGCTCTGTAAAGACGATTTGTAACGCGGCGATTGCTAAAATTCAATCTGAGATATAAATTATTATAATCTCTATCATTTGTGTTACTTCTGTGCCTACCGTTGATGACGTGTAAGTGCCTAATGTTTTTTCTATCTGTTGCTAGCCGGGTAAGTCAATCTATCTTCGTCTATCGATACGATGTTAGCTACTACTAGTTGTTCGCAATTGCAAATGAATACAAAATGTTAGCATGTCAGCGAGTATAGTTGTTATGGAAGGGATAAGTAGATGAAATAATAGACACATTTTAGTCTTTCACTCAATTTTTTTCTTTTAAATGTTTTAAAAACATGCGAGTATTGGATCGCTTAATAGTTATAAGATTATAAGCGGGCTTTCTAGACAAAATGAGTGCTAGATCGTAGATTATAACGTTGCTTAACATCAGGCAAGTTGTAGTCAAGCGTGAGCCTATCTTAAATGTACAAAAGGAATAATTGTTTTGCCTTCTATTTATTTTTTATGAACTAAGTGTATTAAGATTACACTTTTATTTAAAACCCAACACTTCACAGACAATTCAAACAAAAACGCATACTTACATAAAATCAAATAACTCTGAGCACCATTTTAGTCCCAAATAGTGGGATAGCATGGGAACCTATATTGCAAGTGAAATTGAGCTGTCAAGCGTGTGGATATTAACAAATGGAGGCTCATGAATATTAATAGAGCATTCTATATATTATGTTTGACTAGTTCGCTGTCTCGACACGGCTTCTTAGAACGCCGATTTGATATATCGGAGCGAGAAGCATTTGTATGGATAATTGATAATATTATGAGCTCGGATGCCTCTTGGCGCTATTCCATGAGGTTTGGATATCGTTAATAAGCTATGAGTTTCTATTTGAGCAGCCGCCGATTTTATATTTAGAGCTTCATTAGATGATAGGCACAGGATATGTAACGTTATGTATATTGTTTTGACTAATGTAAAAATACAAAAAAAAAAAACAATTTCAAAATATAGTGAAAATGAATTAAAACAGTCCTATATGTAAACATAAGGGATATAATATTTTACAGAGAAAAAAACGCAGGATTTCCTTGAAGACTCATTGAAGTAAGCTTACATTTTTAAAGAGAAGATTCTATAAGAATTCCAACAGTCATCTCGTTCCCGGGCTTACGTAGATATACCAACCAGCTACTTATAAGATTGTTCCCCACCCACATCTATCAGGAAACTAGAATCAATGCTTACGTAGCTCGATGATTAATGGATTGATTTATGTCCAAGATTATCATAAGAATTATTAAACAACTCACAGTCTTTGAAGTTCCATTAGACAAACTTCCGGAGTTCACGGTTTTCTTGTTTCCTCGGATAGGTATAATAACTCTAGAAGTAAAGATTGTTTAATGACTTGTGAATTGATCAATATTGACTTCCTGAATTTTATAATTATTAATAAAGTAGTGATTTAGATCCCATATATTGAGAGGTAAGGGAAGCAAAAATAATAAATTGCTGTTATCGAAAGTAAGACAGTAAAATTAACTCTCACCTCATTAAAATTTAAGTGTGTAACTTGTGTTTCCCATCTTTCAAATCATTACAATGCAAAATTATCTACTTATAACTGACGCAGCTGTATTGATAAATAATTACCAATATCTTTGTACAATAAATTAAAGAATTCAGTCCAAAAAGAAAATCACCAAAATCTGTTATGAGATCAAATAATGTATGAACATTAAGAAACAAATTATTTTTGGCCATTTTCGAAAAATCGTAGTGACAAAATATATTGCTTTTCACTTAGTCACTTCACTTAGTTGCAAATAGCTCTTCACCGTAATAAATTGGCAATTTAATCTATCAAGTTTCACCACATAGGTATGTGTTTTGATAAAATGCAGCTCACGGATCACATATCAGTTTGATTTGAATTGTCAATACTCATATCAGCATTGTCAGAGCTCTGTGAATTGCGCGCACGCACCGGATTTGCCAAGAACTAGTGACGTATGTATCCGCTGCAGTTTGATGGGGTACTAATGTGTATGTTCGTTTGACTGATGTTTATAGAAAGACGTTTAGAATAGAATAGAATAGAATATATCTTTAATGTACACCATAAAACCTGACAGTCCTCCATTATCCTTTATTAATTTCTCTCCATCCAATGGTTGCCTGGAAGAGATCGCTTTTAGCGATAAGGCTGCCACTTGTGGCACTAGTATAAGTTTAATCTATTTCTTTGTATTTTATTTTTATTTCGTGTGTTACAATAAAGAATATTCTATCTATCTATCATAAAACATATAAATAACAAAACAGGAAATAAGCTTAAATAGGTATATTAAAGTGATGCACATTGGGCGGCCTTATCGCCAATCAACTACGTTTCAATAGACTTTAGTAATAATTCAACATATTTGTGTATCTGTAATAGAAGGAATAAAAACTAGAAGTAAAAATAATGTTATAGTAGGTATTTACAATTAAAAACTAAGGACCGAAACTAGGAGTACTTATAATTGTAAGTTTTGCTTTATTTTTGTAAATTGAAACGAATTTATACAGTAAATTTATCATTTTTATTTTTTATTTACACCTCAACGCAATGATATTATATGTACAAGTACAGTACAGTACAGTATATGTAAGCTCACTGCCTCAACGCAACGACGAACTGTGGTTACGGAGAACTTACTTATACTTTTACTGCCTTGCAAGTTATAATTAAGCTATACTAGCTGCTAACTTACCAAATAGATAAATAAGACGTAATTTTTTAACAAGTGGCAATTTATCACTTAGAGAAGATAGCTTCATCGTGTTCCTTCGTACGTAATTTCGCTGTAAATCATAAAAGCGGCAACAAATACCGTTCAAGTTGGGAAGTCGACGCACGCACTGAGTAGATTCACGTGTACTTAATAGCGTTGTACCCGATAGATGACGTATTGAGGGAGAAAAAAAAGCACATATGTACATATGACACTTCTAAACTATAAACCCTTGTATGGGGCTAGATAGCGCTTTATGATATCATTATCATCATCATCATCATGTCAGCCCGTATTCACCCACTGCTGAGTATAGGCCTCCTCTCCAACCACATAGTACGGTCCCCAGCCTGTCTGATCCATCTCCTACCTATTTGTTTGGAAATGTCATCCGACCATCGGGCTGGTGGTCTGCCTCTGGGTCGGATACTGTTCCTTGGATACCACAGTGTTTGCTCGGGTCCATCACTTTAAGATATTATGTCCTGAAATGTTTAAGTATTTATTTTATTTACGTGGTTGGTTTTTTGGAATGAGATTTTAATTTGGATATTTACAATTTAAAGAATAATTCGTCACTTAATCTTTTTTGTCTTACTACACATCATTTTTATGGAGACGACACACGGGCGATTGCATCTTAATAAAATTGCTAAAGTAAGTAAGCGTGTTCGAACAAGCTATAAAAAAAATGTTGATACTAAATTGGCCCATTAAGGGCATAATGGTAATATAACAGTGTATAAAGACTAAATAGCTAGTACGCGTAAGTTGGTTGTCTAAATGTAAAACTGTCTATAGTGTGTACTAAGTGCGTGCGCCTGTTCAGAATTTACGCAGGACTGCGAGTTCTTACGACTTCTTGAGAATTCACGTAATTGTGAATGAAAACTTGCTTTCTGGGAGTGTTTGGTTGCGTGTGGCTTACTTCGTACCTTGGTGGGATGTGTTATAGTCACGTACGATACAACTACAGGAAGGACGTTGACAATATGATTATTCTATAGACGTAATTAATTATGTCAATTTTAGTTACTATGAAAAAAAAACCTTACTTGCAAACTTATTTAGTATGGATAAGTTAGCGTTTCTCGGTTTTCAAGCGAAAGTGTTTACGGTATTCTTTTCAGATTAGTAAATGTAAATAAATACACACAGTTGTCATAATCAGTTTTTAGATCAGCGACCGTTTTTAGATCAGAAAAAGTGGTTCAAATTTACACGAGTCTAAAACCATTTTAAATTATAGGCTCCACTGTTCGTCACAGTCTAGCTCTTGATAACATTCAGTGGTTTCGGAGTCGTTTTACAACTTTAAAGATTACTTTGATGTAATGGAACTAACTTAGTTACTTATTTTAATATAAACATTCTACCAACTTAATTCAAACAAATATATTATAAAAAGTTGCTAGTTTAAATAGAGTACAAAGTTTGCGTCACAAAAGCTTCCCATAACTCGGCGACTTTGTAAAACTACTTCATAAAGCATTGATAGCATATTTTATGTCCATATTAGAGTGCTTCCATAAATTAAACAACAAAAGTGATGAGGAGGCCGATAACAACAATGTAAGGAGAAAATATTCACAGGGACTAGCTGTTTTGGTCAGTGGTTTCAGGGATTGGTTAGCTGCAAAAATATTAACATATGCGCTTTTTTAACACTCTCAATTTAAATTCATAGTGTATAAATAAATGTATAGCCATAAGCGAGGTGTTAAAATTTATTTAAATTTAAAAAAAAAACGCTTGAAAAGGTTTCTAATTTGTTTTGGAAATCATATTCAACCAACCGATATGGCTTCTGTTCTTCTTTGTGTTTATGTTCTGATTTTTCTGGCTCATGGATAGATTTTGTTGGCGAAAATGGTTTTCAATTGTCCAATAGAGATTCAAATTCAAATTCTTTTATTCCAATTACCGTACACAGCACCGTACACGATTTACACTAATGATATTTTTTTTAATAGTTAAGTGAATTAAACTAAAACATAGAAATAAATTAAAAAAGATGATTTCATATGAAAATAAACGTCTCAGAAATAAAATATGTGCTAGGTCACAAGCAATTTTTTTTGCTGACCGAAAATATTAAATGTTTTTGTCTAGGAAGGAATAATTTGCCAACATATTTATTTAGCATGTATAATTAATATTGAAGTTCACAGTTCAAGATGGATTACGCTTATGGTAGATAACTGCAGCCTTGTTCACGTCGGTGTGAGATCGATCGGAGGCTGCAGGGATAAGATTACCTTATTGATTAAATTCATTGAGTCATTATACTAAATTAATTTTATTTTTAAAGATAAAAAACAGGCATTGTTTATGAAAAGTGACAAAGTAAAATGATAATCACAACTCTGAGGGTTTGTTAAAAGAAACGTCATAAGAATCATGGGTAAAAAAAAACACAATTATATCAATGTGTCGGCCTCAAAATGTTATTAAAATTATCATTGTAAAATTAAACAATTTTTGCACTTAATCTTGATGTGATTCAATGATTAATTTATTTATTATCCAATAGTATAATACAAGTGCTAATAAAAATCACTCAACTAAACGTACAATCACTTTGTTATCGATCAAATAATGGCTTACATGTTGCTAATTGTGAGCCATGACTGCGCATGCATGACCATACGTGTTAACGCATTTGATTGTCGTTAACCAAAACCAAGCAACCAAAAGGTCAACTCAATAAAAGAATTCAATATTATCGCAAACATTGGACATTGAATCGATTGTGTCGATTTTGACAGAGAATCAATTTTGAAAAGTTTAAATTGGCTACATTAGCACACCAATCGTAAGATTATTCGTCAATTTTCACAGCACCCTTATTCTGTTTATCATAAGAATGATATTCGTATAAATTGTGTGGTGGTAATGAATTCAGCGCCGGCAAAAAGGTGTTGTTCGATTCGAATGTAACAAATATCGATCGTCGGAGAGATAGCCTTAGCAGTTGTTGTATCGATATAGACATGGCGCTTTGATTACTCGATTGAATCGAACTCGTATAAGCACTCGGTTCCTTCGAGTTGGGACATGTTGTGTATATAGTGATGGTGGTAATGGGTCGATACCCATCTCTGTCGAGCGCCTGTCGGGCCGACGATCATTCCGATATGTAACACATTACGTATTTATGTTGGGCAATTGATATAACTTGTAGAGATGCGTTTGTGCGATTGTGGAGGCTGTAGGCCATCCGCTTCATCAATATACCGTGTACCACTTGTTAGCTAGAAAAGTAACTGGTTTAACAGTCAATTGAACATCATTGAAACGGAAAAATGTTTCAGTGTCTCAAAGTATCTTAATTTTTATCAGATTTTTAAATTGAGTCTTGCTTTCTTCTTAAATTGATAAAGTTTCACAAACTAAACTATACTTGTCACCAAAGTCCCGAAAAATATACATTTTTTTTTAACTTGAACGGGTTTGCTTTGGCCATAGTTGTATTGCTATTGCTATAAGCCTTTAGACATCCCAATATATCAAATACATAGCTTTTACTTTACTAAGAGTACCATAAAGCTAGCCAATCTTTCGTAACTCCTATGAATGTCAAAGTACGACCGACTGCGTTGCAGCTGCTTGATTATTTAGACATTTTGACAGCTGACCAGTCTCGTTACCTATGTCCCTGTGAAAGGCATCAAATCTTAAGGCTAATTGAATACAAAAGAAGAGATAACTAAGGAATGCACTTTATTTCATAAAGTTACGTAACTGCTGTAACCCATAATCTCGAGGTTTGGGCTCTCTTATCGGATTTGCTGGGCTTATCCATTCTTTTGTTTTGGGTTATCTTTGTGCTGCCTACGCCTTGTGACACACCTAGATTAGGGTTCCGCTTAGACACAGAATAAAGAATAGTTTTTCAGGGTTATCCCAATGGTTTAACTTTAAGGGGTAGTTTTAGTAGAGACAGATTACACGAGGATTAAGGAACTTGAGCAATCCCAAAGTCATTGAATAAAAATAAAACACTCGACATAGGTGTTTGCCACCTTTGCCTTAGTTGATAGGTTAAAAAATATTTCATGCTCCATGTCTGAGTTCAGTAAATTATTTTTTGACCGGAACAGTTTTTTCCTTAAAAATAAAAAAAATAAACACAATTTTTTTGTATGAAATTTGTTTTAATGTACTTAAGCTGCTTTGTAAGAGGCTGCTTAAGCCTAACTTCTCATTAAGGTATCAAATAGTCCTGTACAATTTATCTGTCTATGTAACTGAGGACAATGATAATAAACAACTATCAGAATGTCTCAACTAGGCTTGTCGAAGTTTAGCAATCTAGGGACTGACTCGTAACTACCAGCTCTATATCCATGTTTGTGACTGCTATAAAATTTAACTGCCATTAAGCACTTAACGATTTTATTTGAAAGGTTCTATTGCTGACAACTAATGTGTGGATGTTTGATGTGAGTAAACATGTTCAAATTGAGTTGTAGCAGAAGCAATTTAGGCAAATTAACGAATGTCTTGCGGTGATCAGCGCAATGTACTGAGGCCGTATAAAAATTCAATATCGCTATCTCTTCTAGTACAGGCACAAAAATATGTGTATTAAAATTAATTCTTTACATCACCTACACATTGGTTTTTGTAAGAAAAAAATAAATTTCTTTTTTGGAAACCTGAAATCCTTAGATGTCGTATAATGTGCTCAGCTAACAGAACCTAAGTTTTACAAGAAAACAAACTACTCATTCTAACTCCTACCTAAGTAAATTCCCAGACAAGTAAGGATTCTTTCCACTTGATACAGGATCCTCGTGCAAGGTTCATATTTAATGACGTCATTACACTAGACACAGGAGGCAGGAGCGAGCCATGCTTTGTCACTGACGGACTGAAATTAGCCTCACAAACTACGTGTAAGGCTTTGGTGCAATTTTAATCACTAGGTTAGTGCTGATTTGTTTCTTTGGAATATTAGGTTTGGTATTGTAATTTCTTTATATGGTCAAAAACTAAGAGGCAAAAAGAAACAAGCCGCTGTAAAAAAGTATTTAAGAAAAGTCTAAAATAGGTAAAGGTTTTTAACGTAGTGCCAGAAGACAGAGTGCCCAGCATAAATATTTGATATACCTTTGTATTGTAGTCTAACGCACATTGCTTTAATCTAAGTAATAAAAACTCCTGATTTATCTACTACATGATTCGTATTACTTTAAAACTTAAATTTCAGAACCGAATAGCGGACGGGCAGTATGACTTTATTTAAATATTTTCATGTTACTTAAACATATCATTGAAATGACATTTAAACTCTATGTCAGCATAGTTAAACACACTACACTTACTTAATTAAACCAGTTTTTCTATAGTTTGAGTTGTAAAATCTTTCTGTATTTTGACAAGCATGAACACTGCTACGTATTTGACATTACCGCCACCTGAACACATTGTCCTAATTTTCCAAAAGAATGCCATAATCAGTTTGCATAGCTGCGTGAGGTATTTGACGCGGACCCTCTAATTGAGAGGAGAGTGACTCTATAACGCACAATTGTTAGAAAACAAAGGAGTCAAAGGACGCGCCCGAAAGTGGTAAGGAAAGTTGGAATTCTTCAAAAATTCTTAGAGAATTAGATGGTTTTACCTAAAATTGTGAGGCTGTAGGAAATCCTACTAGGTGTTTTAGGTTGTAGATGCTGATTTAAAAAAATAGTTTTGTCTATTTTCAAGATAACATTATTTAATGTTTAGTAGGGGAGATGTGCTTAAGATGACATAGTCAGATAAGATGACATACTAGCAATATCGAGTTAAATATTCGCGCTATAGGTGTACCTGCGATGTTTTAGAGACGGTCCGCAGGTGTCGCTAGTGTTGCAGTTCAATATGGTGGACAGGATCGCACATTGCGCATGTAGCAATTTTTTTTATGAATTAGTGAACAAAAAAAGATTGATGACGTTCTGGTTTTGTTGGGAAATTACTCGTAAGGTAAGAATTATCTAGTTGAACTATTTTTTTATGAAATCTATCATTATATTATGACCAAAATATTGATACAAGCATATTCTAACTTAAAAATTGTTTTCACGACAATTTAATTACATTTGCATTCACTATTGGGTAAGATGACATACCAGACGTGGGTGTAAGATGGCATACCATGTCATCTTACCCTTATACAATAGGATAACACAAAAAAAACAAAAATTAACATTATTATTATTAATTATTATTCTTAACACTAATTCGCAGGTAAACTGTTTCTTTTTTTTGATACATAATGAACCTCTAATATTTTTAACAACTTTTGTAAGAGTTGACTTTAAGAGCCGGCTAAGGGTTAAGACGACATATCATCAAAGTCTAAGATGGCATACTATGTCATCTTAGGCCATTGATATGTCATCTTACACTCGTCGACCTAAGTGCGATTTTTAATTGTTTTTTGATTTTATGTTATGTTTGTTGTACTTAAACTGAAGCAATTCCAATGTTTATGAAACGTTTATGAATATACGCTAGATTCTGATCTCACATGACTTCATTTATTTGAAATATTTATCCTGAAAGAAAAAGTATGTCATCTTAAGCACAATTCCCCTATGGTTGTTTTTATGTATAATATGTGCTTATGTATTTGCAAAAGGAGAGTAGATATATAGATAAATACTTTATTAAAACACCATAAATAAAAGAATACAAAAAAAAAATATCTGCGTCTTATTTGGCTTAAATTGAGTATATGGTTGGGATAAATCCGTTATCTAGTAACACAGGCGTTTAGAATATATTCCGGATATTTTTTCATAAAAATGATGTAGTCAAAATTATTTCTACTACGAAAATGTTACCAGAATAATGTAATCTTGTGCTTATAACTTTAGTAGTGATTGAATACAAGCCTTTGATTTTATCACTAGTTCCAAACCAACAAAAAACCGTTGCTCATGTAAAACCATCGTTAACTATATTTGACAAATGCTTCCTCGTGCGTTTTATCTTTAAAACATTGTAGAAAACACTTCGGTGCTCGCGTGATAAGATTAAACTTAACAACGATTCTTTTTTTGGACAAAGTGTACTAACTATGCGCTTATCTGTACTTGGCTGCAACCTCAGTATAAGATGACAACAGTATATTAGGATAACTAAAACAGTTTTTTTTACGTGGGATAGGTTTACGTTTGACTACAGTCTGTCTGATTTTAAGCATTGCTGCAGCCTAGGGTGTAACACGCTTACCTAGAAGATACCTATTAACTCTAGATTTGAAGACCCCTGGATTGTAGTTTTTTTGGAGTCCTTTTATTAATTATTTTTTTATTATGTCAGTCGCCATTCTGCTCTTGTTGAATAATTGAAGTTGCTCAGATAAAAAGACTCAAAAATAATATTTGCATCTTTTCAAATGCTTCAGCATTTCAGAACTTTGCATTTCAATAACAGAACTAGAGAGTTTATTTAGTTTAGTTTATTTTTCTGGTCTAGGAAGCAAATAAATAATTTCACAAGTGGAACATCGTCACTCTCACAAAAAATACCGCGTCACTGCAGTGTTCTTATCGCTTCCTCTGTCGAACATTGGGCCTATTGTCGCGATTAGTTAATGATTCATTACGTTTGTTACCTAAGTTCGGCAGCCAGATAAGGAGGTCAATGACCCCGCAGGCTTCGTTTTGGGGAACTTTATCGGTGAGTAATTAAGAACTCTATCGTTGCGTACTGGCGGCTTTTCTGTTAAAACAAAAATAACATACTTTAAACACGTTTGTTTTAAATCAGTGAAATTACAAAGTAGTAACTCAAAAAATATCGTCTAAAACAAGAAATCTTCCTACTTGATTCGATGTATCGGTCCATAAGAACTCCTCTAACGAATTATTAATTCTGATGGAAAATTACGACCCTCGCGGTGATGACAAAAAGGAGTTCTAATAGACCGATACAATCGTGGTGGGCGCTTCGGTTAGGTTTCGCGGAAAATCAGAAATATTAAGTATATCATTTCTTACTTTTGCTAAGTTAATTACAGTGATAAATTGCTTATTATTTTTAGACAGTCGCAAATCTTTTAAATAGTACCTCAATGACAGTCAACTTCGAACAATTATAAAATATTGACGTTTTGGAACCCCAAATAAAATTCAAGTACAAAGCAAAACAACTGAACGAATACACAAAAACAGTCACGACAAACATTCGGAATTCAAACGAAGTACTACCGAGAGGAACACTCGAGGCAAACAAACCCAGGACAAATGCCTAGTCATGCTTGGATGTGCTTACAAATGATTACAAGAAGTTGGCGATAGTTTACAAGGATGAGCAAAAATCATGTTTGAGGGTGTTAAAATAAAATGCTTTATGTTTATTGCAATAAAAAACTCGAACTTTAAAAAAATTTAAATTAAGTAAACTTTAAATGAACTTATCAATTTAATTAAAATATGCTTACAATTATATTTAAACAATTTTTGTTTCTATTGCAGCTTTTATCTACATACCTATTTGTTTTAACTTTATATTTACTGATCTTATCGGACTAATCCATTAGGTGAATAATACAATAACTATGAGTGTGTGTCTTTTACAAGTAACAGATTTACTGCATGTAGGAGCATAATAAAAAATAAAATTGACATAAGTACACTAAATATTTTGTACATGACGAAACGAAATTTTACATAATTTTCTTGTACTTTTATAAAAGTACTTGTAAAATTTATAGAACAGGTCCCAATGACCATAAGGGTAGCTGGAGTGCCCTCAACAGTTTACATTGATCGGCATCTGAACAAATTCGGCTCTGGAGTCCCGACACACTGTCAATCACACCTCAATGGGACTCAATGAATTTTATTAAAACCACCTTTTGTAGGATGTATTTTTGATTTTTAGGCGCTTTAAGTAATGCCATATGGAATTTATTATTTATTTTATTTTACAAGCTGACAGATAAATCAAATAAGTATTGTTATTTAATTTTTGTGGTGTATACGTACTGTTATTTTTTATTATTAGTTGTAAGAAAACATAGGTTTTCGTTTAAATTTAGAGGCTTATCTACTTTTATAGCAACACAATTTTAAAAATATAAGCTGGAGATAAAAATAAACATTATAATAAAATTTTCTTTCCACCCATCAAAAAAAGTGGCACATCCTTTCGAAGTCATCAATAACAATTAAAAAAATAAATAGGCAATCATAAAAAGCCTATTCACCACATGCTAACAAATTAAGTTGCGGAAACATAAAAGAACAGAAGCAAAAAGCCATCGAAGCCTATCAATCAAACGTGGGCAGTATTTGTCCATCCGTGACTGCGTATTACATGAAACGTGTATGTAAGGCTCTGTTTACACATGCTTGTAATGATAGCAAGCTGAAGAATGAGATAATTTTAATATACGGACGACACGTTAATTTGTAGGTCCCGGCTGTTTGTCTAGTACGGCAGTCGCTAAGCCATGTCAGAGCCCTTAAGGCGGTTTGAAACTCTCGACACAAGAGTTGGCCACTCTCATTCGATAAGAAGAAGAATATAGGCTTAAGGTTAACATGAAGAAAAAAGCTTTGCTAACATAAAATAATAATGAACAAAAATATCCAGCATATGTATAAATAATTTTTCAGTTATTTTTATATGCTAACTGTTGCGATCATGATTATTTTCACACATTTTCAATTTCTTGAACACTTTGTAAATGTAAAAACTAGAAATGACGTATTTTTGTACAAGTACATAAATGCAAACCTATAAAAAAAACAACTGTATGTTGTAGGTATTTAACTAATTTCAAATGTATACAATTTGACAAATTAACTACTACAAAGTAATATAAAAAATTGTTCTTACGATATACATATTTTCTATGAGTATGCATGCTTAAAAGCTTCTTACATTCCTGTGTAAAAGCATCCTACTATTACAAGTACCTGTATATAGGTATGTGAGGAGTATTTGAGTATTGAGCCAAGGCGTGGGAATATACTAGCCAATTATCCAATTTGCAACATGGAACGGTCGTGGTTAACAGCTGATTTGTTTGATCATTATATACTTTTCACAGGTATATTGGTCAATTATATTGGAAGCTTTTATAAGGGAAAAGAAGGCTTTATGTAAAGGCTTGAGATAGGGCATTGGTTTTGATTTTCTTGATATATGGGAAAAAACAATGTTGTATTTATAACACTAAGGTTGTTTTTGATGAAAATGCATAGAAAAGCTTTGCTGTAACTACTACAAGAAATTAAAAATGAAATGGATAATATTTAATCTGAAAAAATGTCTCTATGTTTATCATTATTGTTATTATATGTAGCTATACTGTATTCTCTCTCTAACTCATATTTTTGTAATCATTAATCACACTTAGATTATGCTGTGTATACATGTTTTGGAATTTGTTATGGATCAATTCATTTTTATAATGTATACTCAGTTCATTTAAGAACATTTTCTGTTTTGTGTGCCTAAATAAAATAAATAAAAAAAAACTATAGATATATTACAATGGGTAGTGATTTATTGCAGAGCTTTCTGGTAAGATCTACCGAAAAATCTTATAAGACACAATTGTTATAATAATGAGCGATTTTCCAGTACAAAATTAATTTTAGTAACAAAGTAGGCTTACGCTTGACTACAACTTGCCTAATGTTAAGCAACGTTATAATCTACGATCTAGCGTGCATGCCTAGAAGAAACCGGTTTACTCTCGACTTGAAGACCGACAAATTATAGTTTGTACTATATTAGTTTTAGTTTTTTATTTATGATTTAAGTAAAGAAAAGATAACAACGCGTTTACTTTATGGATTCCCTGATCAGGTAAGTCTACGTAATGGCAATCGCTAGCAATTTTCGCATTGCACTATCCATCACCGCTAGTTTTCTGGAAACTTCCCGCGATTTTCAGATAATGACGCCCATCTAAAACACTCGAGTGGATCGCGTCATACCAAATTATGATTAATATCAAACTAGTTAACGGACTGTGGGCATGGTTGGTCAATGATCATAAAACAGCTTGATGGACAATCTTGAAACTCTCTTGATTAATGTGTCATAGCTTTGGTCGCAGATAAGAAACCGAACTATTCCAAAACCAAAAGGCTTGGAAATCCTCATCATAACCATTATCATCATGTGGTCACAAAGTCATATCGTTTCGTGCCTGCAAACTGTAGGTTGTTGTACGAATTTGTATTATTTCAATATTGCTTAGACACCTTGTGGTAAACTTTAATGACGGACAAAACATTTAGCGATCGAAGCGAGATTTAGTCCGCGAGAGGAGTAAATCTATGCCATCAAGTTACTATCATTGGTGCAACTATACCAAGCCTCAGGCACGGATGTCCGTATCTCTGAATATGAACCAGTCCTATCATTTGTTTGCTAAGACCGGTCCACTGCTACCGCTTCAAATTTATAATATTTTTTCAATGAGTCTTTTTGTACGGCGTCTCGCTGACAACAACGCTTATGGTTTCTGAGATAACATCTCTTGAGCGCCATTAGCCAAAGTGATTGACGCAGTTAGTTTGCTCTCAGATAATTTGTTTGATATTTGGAGCGACGATTGGCGCTCTGTTTAGCGGGTGCCCTTGCACAGGGAAGTACTCTTATAAGCTGAAAATAGAAACATTAATTAACAAGGGAACAATTGATATGTTGATATGCAGTTGAGAAATAATCTAATCTTGTGCTAAAAGACCAAACACTGAGCAATTTAACCAGGACATTATGCTCACTACTATATTGGATATGCTCGAATCAGATTTAACGTAAGCTGCGTAACAGAAACGTAGTCTTTAGGATCATCATCATCATCATCCTCAGTTCTTGTCAATTCACTCTTATCTTACTGGGTCTAACCTCCTCCTGTAGGTGTCCCTATATATATTTGTCTATTGTAATAATGTGTCTTTTCTATATATTTTTACAGTGACTATATCTTTTTGACCTGTAGCTCCTTGTGTATAATACACCCTTCACATTACAACAAGTAATGTTGACATGGTTTAGACAATAATGTGCTTCAATAACGACGCAATGATAGAAACATTCGATAAAATTGACAATAGCAATTACTTAAGTTAGAGGAAGTCGTAAAATTATATCGTTACGCCCAGCAATTGCATCTGTAGACTTTATCCAATTAGAAGTATTGGTATGGACTATATAAATACGTGTGGTTATATCTAGATGAAAATAGCTATTTTATTGATGCATAGAAAAAAATAAAATTGTATAAGTACTACCAAATAGTGATATAAATAGTCAGAACCTTCAAGTTATCTTTCACATGCAACCTACGAAAGCGCCAAGTTTTGGAAGCCTCTTTATTGGCTACCCCATCAAGACCTAAATTTTTACTAAATTTTGGGTGATCAAATTCGAATTCTTAAGACAGCGAGCGTACAATTTTGATACATTTTTTCATCATTTGAAACCATTACCGATTTTTAACTAGAGATATAGATCATACGTTTTCTAGGAGCATTAGAGAAGCAGTGAGCTTGTTGAATAGATAAATAGCGAAATGTAAACACAAACAATGATTCAGAGTAATTATCGAAGACACGGCTTGCATAACAACGTCTGCTGCAAAGACAATGAGACACTGTGTTGGAGATAGGGAATAATTTACCAGATTTTTACGTATACAGGTATTTTTTGACTAAAGTAAAGACATTATAAGCGATGAAGCTCAAAGCTAATAACAAATAATACAATGATAGCTTAGCGTTAGACGGATAAGTTCTTTAGCGATTGTTTCTATTGAAAACCCAAGAAGTTATTTAAGAATTGAAGCAATGAAAATTAAATTCTGAATATGATGCATTTAATTACAACCCAGTTCATTAAACGTGACATCAATAAATGGTGGCAAAAAAATAATTTATCCTTCTCGCACAATATAACTCCACAATTAATGCGAAGAGGACGGACTGATTTTTACCGCCATTTATAGATGTCATTTTACTGAACTAGGTTATACTTTTCTTAAACTGCTCTGGTTAGCTTAGTTGCTAGTGGCTCTGCCTTCTAAGCTAGAGGTGCGGGTTCGATCCCCGCATAGCACAAGTAATTATGCATATTAAAAGTTGTAATTATTTGTGTTAAGTCTGGTCTTTCTATGTATAATAAGTATTTATTTACAAAAAAAAGTATATAGGTACATATGTATGTATTATAACCGTAAGCTTAGTAAGGCTAGTTGGCGCTGTGTGATATGTCCTGAAATATTTATTATTGTATTTTATTTATTATACCAGACATTAATACCGCTATTGTGCCTGTAACCGGCTTCAGTCCCTACGCGAGTGTGTCGGTAGGGAGCCGGTCACTGGATGTCGTGACCGGTCGCAATGTGGTACAATTTGTAGACGATTTGCGGTCACTGTGACGAAATTGGATATTCTGATTGTGACTAATAGATGCAGATATTGGTATTGTTGTTGGTAATCATCGGGATTGGATCTACTTTGACGGACTCTGGAAGTTAGTGGTTTATCTGTAACTGCTAAGTAAGTGATCCGGGTTCATTATTAAACGACAGGGACGAACAAATAGTAAGTAAGGAAAATACAAATATTATAATATTTAATATGTATTCTTAAAATATTAATTATATACTAAGGCATATAGGGTGTGGATAGCTATGTAAAGTTTCCCTGTTATTTATCTTCAAGGCGCAAGTGGCTATATTTTTTATGCGGCACAATATAATTAATGATGATTAGTTGATTATTATTTGCGAAATATTTTGCTAATTAACTTCCAACTAATTAATGTACCTTCAGATCTGACAGATTATACTTTCATGATTTTTGGCTAGATGTTTAACATGTTCTTTGAAATATAGCCTTAATTTACCTGATATTTTAATACGGATAAAGCCTGTAACTGACCCATTAATTCCCCGTACATACAATGTAGCGTACAAATCGCTGTGTGTAGAGTATGGCACAACGCGCGATGACAAACGCATCGCGATCGGATAAACCGGGATTATGCAACTCTGCTGTTCATTTCGCTTAATAATGCGGATTATTCTGTGTTTTGCGGCTGGATGTGGCTACGCAAAATGTACAGTAAAGGTGCGTTTTCGGATGCCAGTTGTATTCTATGTATACGGATATACAATCTAGTGATCAAATGCTTTTGAGTCGTGGGGAGATTTGTTTACCAGGAATGGAAAACTACTTAATAATGTAGTGCCATGCTCACTATTCTAGTGTCAGTCCAGTTCTTCTGTACTGTATTCTTGTTGTTATCGAATGAGAGTGGCCAACTGTCGTGTCGAGAGTTTATCAAGCCACCTTAAGGGCCTCTGACCTGGCTTAACGACTGCCGTACTAGACAAACAGCTGGGACCTACAATTTAATGTGTCATCCGACCCACGGAAGCGCCCAAAATGGAATGCTACTTTTCGGTCACCCATACAAGGACTGACTGCGTAAACCTTTTGCTTAACATTTGTAATCACATGTGATTGCCTCCTCTAGCTGTACTGTATTGAAACTAATGCATTGAACTAGCTTATAAACGATTTGTAGGTAAATTATGACTAGGTACATTTACAGTCTCATCCAGCGTCTCTACAGCATGTATCAGATAGATTTACAGAGCGCGGTCGGCGACGGGATTAGCGGCGCGTGTTATCACTCCACTGCAGTTAGCTGGAACTTAGCGCCCAGCGCTGCCGACCGGGGAATTAGTTGTATATTTTAGGGAGAAAATACATGAAAATATAAACAAATCACTACACTCATTTACATTACACGTTTAGAAAAGAGTCAAAAGCGAAAGATCGGATCTAAAGTTGCTGCTTATCACGCAAATTGAAAAAGACCTTAGTCAACCTCGTATAAATGGATATGAACATAAAAAGTCTTCGTATTAATTAATAATCTTTTAGAAAAAACTACTTCTTGTCTAAGTATGCATTTTTAGACATGATTCAATTTCAAACACAGTGCTTTTGTTTATTAATAGGCCTATCAAAAATAGTTAATTCATATGTCTATTACTATGATCTTTACGCTGACATATGTATATGAGACTTGTATTTTTTTTTTAGCATTATTAAACAAATTTTACCAGACAATAAATGGATCATTTCATTCATTCGTATGTATATAATAAATATAGCCCTTAGCAGCCTTTCAGCCATAAATATATTGATCCATTGGTTATATAAGTACTAGCTGGTGCGCGCGACTTCGTCCGCGTGGAATAGTTATTACCATAAAACGGTTCTAGTGAGTTAACCTTAAAAGCATATACTGTTGCAGACATTTTGTTAGATCATTTTAAGAGGAATAATTATTTCATACACATTTTTTTGATATCTGAACCGTTTTCGCAGCGCACGCAACGGAAGCCCTCAAAATTGAATAATTTTTCCCATTTTTTCCACATTTTCTATTGTTTCTTCGCTCCTATTAGTTGCAGCGTGATGTTATATAGCCTATATATTATTATATAGCCTTTCTCTATAAATGGTCTATTCAACACAAAAATATTTTATCAATTCGCACCAGTAGTTTCTGAGATTAGCGCGTTCAAACAAACAAACAAACAAACTCTTCAGCTTTATAATATTAGTATAGATTAGTTCCATTGCAGGCACATGATGATGCGATGGCCGGCGATCACAGGCGATGACCACGGAAACGATACACCGTTGAGATGGAAGATACCACGAATGATGATAGATGCTCTGACATTCGTTACGATACATTTTGTAGCCCTCGGGAAGGTTCATTGAGATAAATAGAGTTATAATTTTTATAAGTTAGCCTTTTGATATAAGAAGTTTATATTAAACTTATTGATTAAAAAAAATCTACATTTTAGTAACTTTAGCGAGATACACGTTTGCCTGAACTTAAAAAGACCAGGATTTAATAAAATATGATCTATGGTACATCAACAACTACCTATTTAATTTATGATTAAGTAGTTTAGATTTTTAGAACGTCAAGTTAACAAATTTACATAATATGTTTGTATTCACACATTTACACAAACAATCTCCATCACTTATGTGTATTTTTAGTGCACTTAATTTAATATTTTACATATCCGTTTCAAATTGTCGATTAATTTATTTTTAAACCAACAATATATCCTAAAAAGGTTTATTTGTACCGACAAATGCACACTCATTGTAAACATTGTATTGCGACGGTATAATGAGCGTCATTATGCAATTCATTGCCATTAATTTCGAATTATTTACCATACTCCAAGTATCATTAAAAAGGGAAAAGTAAACCGAATTCCCGGACCGATAATTTGTGAAGCGCGCGACAACCATTTCTGAGACTTCCTATAATCATAAACGTAATAAAAAATGAGTATGGGTTTGTCTGTTTGTTTCTATTTGACGCCGAACGAAGTGACAATTTGATGATCGTGACAAAGGTCTTTCGAATCTTTTTACCCCAAAAACGCAGGCGATGCCACGGACAAAAACTAGTCGTTCCCTACTAAAAAACCTGTGTGGCATTTCTAAGCTTGTTTATTTCTTTAGGGACTCCAATTTACCACATGTTGCTCTCGAACTCAATAAAAAATAATATCCACATGATTTGACGTAATTTGTATCACGTTATGACGAAAGGTCCGTGTGTTTTAGACCAATTTCTCGACGACCGTTATTAACCAGTAACCGCTTTTTTACACAAAAAAGTTAACGAGAGGCGTCTCGATCCACCATTTTTCTAGTTAATAAACTAAAAGGAAACAACGAAGGGAGGATATAAATTATGAGAATTGGAACAGTTCAATCACAGAAAAACCTGTCTGAGCTAAAAAATGACGTACCTAGCTAATTTCGTAACGATGTTTGAGTAATATATTACTTTAATACTTACTACATACCTATAACAGTTAATTTTAACAATTGAAGTGTAAAACAATCTCGAAGATCTCCATAGAAAGCAGGTTTAAATCAATAACTCAGCATTAAATACCGATGATCATGCAAAGCCGGATTTTTAAATATTTGCTCATTTAATTTATATTCAAAGAGGAATCGTCTTTATAGCTCGTATTTCAATATTCCAAAATGGTACAATCGGCGCTTGTAGAAGAGGTTCTAATCGTTGTTGAATAGAAATTGCCTCGAGATGCAACTTTAATGCGCGACGGATGTATTAAGTAGGAATAAATTCTCAAATTTATGTTATCCCCTTTATGGCTGCGCTTAGCAAATGTTACATTATTGATTCCGATCACCAATTTTTCTTCATTAATGGCCACCACGGAGACGGGACCGAATCTTTTGGTGTTATGACTTGTATCGCCTATAATTTATATTACACTAAGCGGTAGAACTACGCTGTTTAGCGAATACAAACAGCCTACTTTAAATTCTTCTTCTATGATAGTGTTCCCAGAAAGCGGTAGCAGTTTCTGATTCGTTATAAGGAATTAAGATGATAATTAGGCAGTAAGAAGCCGAGATTCCATCGTTTTAATTCAATTTACTTGTTCTTTGTGTTTTAATTTCAACTTATTCATTGTTAGCGGCCGCCTTTGCCGGTTTTCTCGTTTTAATTAGCTGAAGGAAAGTAACAAGTTTAATTAGATTGACGTAGAATTAGAAAATAACTAACTAGCTGCTTTGAGCACCTTAGTCAGAGTTAATTAGTACATACCTATAATATTAATAATCTTAAGGATCTTGAATAAAGGAATCAAAATACAAACTTACTGAATAGAAAAAAAACTTATATTACTTACTTATTTTCCAGGTCTACAATTTTGATAATTTTCAAAGAATAACCTACCATTTATTAAGCCATATACATTTCCGAAAAAGATGTGACTACATTGAACGGTTTAATAGTATTTTAAAATTATTATTAACAATATACTGACGACACACTCAGATAAAGCCGTTATAAGCAGAAATTGATAGAATCAAGTCGAACGTGTTTTGTTTATCTTAACTGTCAAGTTAACGAATTAATTATTGTGAAGACATCATACATGGGTTAGTTGCGACTTGTAAGTATTTACTAAGCAAATATGGCAAGTAAAACAAAGAAGATTGTAGCGGTAGAAAGTATGTCCGAAAAGTCGTAAAATGTTACACGTCATACATAAACCTACGTGTTTAAAACCATTGTGAGGTCAAACTCGATTTATTTGTAAAAAGAAATACCACGAAATAAGGAAGGTTTTTTCGTAACTAACAACACATTGTATTTGAATTTTAAAAGGACAGTCCGGTCCGTGTAAACGCATAAAAAACCGAGCTTGTCTCTTAAAACATTTCGCACAGTGTTTCCTAAATTAAAAGTGTCATCTTAAGATTTAAGTGTGGAGTTAAGTGTCGTACCAACTAATATTTCACAGAGTTTATTTTGCGAGAATTCTTCTTAAATACCCAGTAGTACTGTGGAGCCCAGTCAGAACGTGAATTTATTATAATTGGTTAGAGTTAGACTGACATTACGTCTGCTGCAGGAAAGTTTGTGGTATTTGATTACTTTTGAGTGTTTTCATACAAAATCATAATAATTTTAGGTATTCTACAACAATACAGACAATCGTTCTTGTATTTTTAAAGTCAAACTTTATAAACTTAAATAAAATTACGACGAGTTGGTATAACTGCAGTGCAGAAAGAATATGTAATAATTAATTTTAAAATAAATGACGTCTTATTTTTTTCAGGACTGCATACCTGAAAGAATGTTTAATGCTCTATCATAAATAAAACAAAGACTTTCAACTTGTGTTTGAATAAAACAATTAGCACTCTATCACAAAATCAGTACATAAAAGTACAGATTAACCTCTCATTAAGCCGTCGTGTCCATGAGACGTGATATCCGCTGTGATTTTGATAACAAAAAAAACAAAAAAGAAATGATGTCGTAAGCATAGTAGAGGCGGTCGCGCACATTTTGTTGTTTATTGTTAGTAAGTCATTATATGTAAATTGTGAAGTCGTGATGATGGCTCGAATGATAGTGACGGAGCATGTTTTGCAACGACGGCATGATAATTGTTTTGTGGCTCTACGTGTGGGTGCCCGGGCGCACCTGCTTGTCTATCTCGCCTAGAGATCCCTCTCACAGATGTATAACTAGATTTAATATTTCATAAACGTGAGCGGGAAGGCACGCTCCGTGAATTCCAAGTTAAGTCGGATTTTGAACTTATGTTCGAGCTACTACTGTTTACTGCATGTTAATGATCTTGTAGTTTTGTCCATGTAGGAACAATGCTTCTAAAGGCTTTTAGGTTGAAAGTAATTGTTTTAAAGTACTTGTGTGTATATTTTTTTGCTCAAAGAAATTAATCTTTTGAGTATGTGACAACAACGAACTTAAAATCGATATGAAATGAAACCGAACTACTTTAAAAGTGGTTACGTCCTCGTTTGAATATCATACCTATATTAAGTGATTTTGTGGAGACGGTTATAAGATGTCCAAATTGTTTTCAACATTTTGCTGTTTTTTATGGAAATAAGAAATGTTCCCATACTTACAAAAATAAAACAATATGCTGATACAAAACGTGTCAAGTACTAAACGTTACCATTCACGGACCTTCCATTCATCAAGAAAGCATTCCTGTACATCAAACAAGATAATTGGTCCACTAACTTAATTAATATTCCGCCATTATTCGCTTATTTAATTAGCAAATACGATGACAGGAGCGAAGTAGTAAAGGTACTCGAACATTCCCGCATTTTACCACAGGATAAACAATACTAGTAGACGCCCGTGGCTTCGCTTATCATCAAAATAAAAATGTTGATTATAACAGTTTTGGAACCCTCTTGTATTTTCATAAAGAGGACTCCCCTAACGAATTAATTCTGCGGTGGAGTCATGACCCTCAGTCATGAGGAAATAGGACTCACACACACACACACACACAGAGAGAGAGAGAGAGAGAGAGAGAGAGAGAGTATTTTCATATTAAAAAATAATGCCATTCCGATGCATTGTTGCAACCTGAAAGAGGTGCTAACTTGCTCTCGGTTTCTAGAATGATAAATAATCTGTTCAATTTCTGGGCGAAATCAGGGGATGAAAATTCCAAGTCTACTAAAATTGATTTGATGGGAGAATTAAACTGATTGTCGTTCAAGTAACTGAGAGTTAATGTTTCATTTGCTACTTAATTGATCTGTTAATAGTACCTACAAACTAACGCACTCACAATCGCTTTTACATAATTGTCTAAAGTCTTACCTACCACGATTTCATGCAAACCAGCGAATTAGCATTTAATTACCCGCAATTGAGTTTAAAATAATTATCCTTGTATAAATAGCGACGTCATTATTCAGTTGTCAACGGAGCCCCGACGTTGTCGGTCGATAATCTCGCTCTACATGTGCTAATTAAGGACATTCTCCTGAACAATGATCCTGGCTGTCTCCTCTGCTTGAATGGCAACCGGCCTTTCTTACCAGTCAACTGGCTACCAATACTACCACGCTGTTAAGTAGGCTTTTAAACTTCTTTCAGATCCTTTTACCCTCTATCGCGTCTTCCTGTTCGCTACAATTTACAACTGTTAACTATTCATCGCTGGCTGTGAGCTAACCAGACAGAGAAAAGGCGAGCAGAACAAGCAATGGTTGTAAAAGTTTAATAAAGATGTGGTGTGAATCAGTTACGCGGGGGCAATTCAGTGATCTCCCAGTGATAATCGCGATCACGGCCTACAGACGTTTCTTTTATTTTATCGCGGACGGTCGTTGGAGATAAAATGGCAATAAATAATCCAGGAGACATGGTCGGTACGTGTGCTCTGAGCTTTTCATTTGTTGTATTATGCGCGTAATTATGCTTTACATAAGTAGTTGGTAAACGGAGACATTGTAGTTAAGAATGGGAGTTTGCTTTTGAACTAAGTAAGAGTTTTGATAGATGCTGTTTAAGAGTTAAGAACATTGAATTTTATTGCAACTTTTGCATTGTTTATGCTATTGATTGATAGACTTTTTTTTTTGGGTAAAACTTTTTTCGTGGGATAGTTTAGTTACAGCCTGCCTGATGTGTGACACGCTTATTAAGAAGGTACCTATTCGGTAACTCTAGATTTTAAGACCCCTATATATGATTAAGCAGTATTATTAAGGACATATTATATTTAATCCCGAAACGTCCTCCTAATTTCAAAGTCATTCTAAGTGACAACTTATAATGTTTTGATATTATTTATTATTTGAATAATATAGTTAACAATTAAATCAGATATGACTTTTGATTCTTATCGTCGTAGATTATGTCGACAGTAATATTTTAAACATCCTCTCTGTAAAACTGTCAAATGTGACAGAACTACAAGTTCTTATTACAGAAGCCATGCGTGATAAACTGCACTTATAGCTTCTTTCACTTGTAAGTCTGTGTAGTGTGTACCCTCTGTATCTTGAAACATTTAATATTGTATTATGTACAAGCTTATAATATAAGTATAGTAATTTTAAAGAAGAATGGACTAAGTGAGAAGAGATATTTTAAAATATTTTTTGTTTATTATGGGTAGTACTAATGGTTTACATAAGTATAACAAGTTTTCTCCTAAAAAAATTGCCAAAGACTTTTTTAACATAAAAGTTGATTAAAAAGTATTTTAGAATTTGTAAAAAAATGAGTAATGAAATTGACAGGGAGGCACATTTTCTTCATAATACAATTTTTTTGAAGCCTTAGAACTAAACACTCTAACTAATAGTTTACTATCTATCTGTTCAGACTTACACAACTATCAACTACTGACAACTGTCAATACTGTCTGTAGGTACAGACGTAAGTTATTTATAGTCATCCAGTGGCTAATGAAAACGATAATCGTCAGTTAATCAGCCTACTGTAATTAAGTTAATTTATAAACTGTTCTGTTGTAAATTATTGTTGTACCTGGTCATAGTGTAAAGAGATAATATCTGGTAGGAATTGAAAAAAAGATGGCGATTTGCATTCAGCACGACGAGTTTTTTCTCATGTAAATAAGGGATGTCGCTAATAAATTCGCCGTAATTAAATGTGCTATGAATTGTTTTGTAGCTTCGATACTTGAAAAATGTGTGCATGTAAATGAATATTCGTTTATATTAGACAGCTTACATGACGATTGCTTTAGAAAGAAAGACAAATTAATTCGAATGACAATACAGTGACTTAGAGTGTCAAAAAATGTTATCAGGGCAGGCATACTATATGATCAAAACAATAAATTCGGTAAATATGGTAATATTACAAAACTACCACATTCGGAGTAGGGAAGCTACACTGCCCTATAGTCGTCTCATATCCGCCTTTAAAATCCAATAACTGATAGTTACATCACCGATATGGGACCTCCTTGTTTTTTAATGCAAGGATTTACACAAGTAAGCAGATATGACACGCAGTCATGATGAAAAATAGGTAAGATTAATGAAAAGTATTTAAGCAAATAATAAATAATAATAATAATCGTTTATTATGCCAAAAATACAATGTATGTGCGTAAAAATACAATTAATCTTAAACTTACTTTAGGTAGTACATCTATGGATGACTGCGCAACACACTAAGTCTGTGGAGACTTGTGTTGTGCTGCGACAGGAATAAGTGTCTTCACGGGATAGAATGTCTCAAAGAGACATTCTATCCCGTGAAGACACTTAAAATTCACTATAAATAAAATATAATATGTAAAGCAATAATACCCTTCGGTATTGTGATTGTTTTGGCAACATACTAAAATCAAAATCTTATAACAAAATATGCTAATTTATCAGAACAAAACGAAAAAAAAAACATTTCCAATAGATCACAACACCGCTGGCGTATTTTTCATTTCCTAGAAAGCTGCCGATCTAATCCGGTAAGAATATCAAACCCCCCAATTTTAAAAGTTGTAAAGAAACATATGACGCCGTCACGCTTGCCGCATACAGATTTCTTATACTGGGTTGGTAGTAACAAGTAACATGAAACTACTTTGGTTCTACAAAATTTTTCATGAAGGGAAAAATGAGATATTGCATTCTTTTGATAGTCTGTTTTCTCAGAATTACATTTTATTGGTTTTTCGGTTAATTTTAGAAACTGTGCTATATTGTTGATCCTATGTGGTCATGATTATGAACCTATATAGACTCTCTCAACATTTGAAAACCTTATCGCTACAGTGTCTTCCAGGTGGCAGGCAACCGAATATAGTATTATTTTTATACATTTATATATGCTTATCTTTGTCTACAACTGGTCTAAGTAAGGTTTTGGTTTATACAAGTTATTTTATTAATTATTTGATTAATTTATATTACTATTATTTTATGTTATTTTCTTAATTTTTTTGTTTTCTGTCCTCCTTTATGTATAACCGTGTATAAAAATACAATGATGCATATTTGGTTCGTAAATACAGTTACATGTTGGAAGAAGGCTCTAACTCCGCGAGTGCGTTGTGTATCGTACGCCTATAGGGTCGGGTCATGTTGAAAGCGATGAGCTGAAGCTATTATTATAGTATCTACCTTCCTTATTCGTTTTGCTTGTAGGACACATTTTGTATAGGGGTAGATACATTATTGAAGTCTATTAAAATTTTTTTTTTCATATGGCTGCAACGTGTAGCAGGTGCGGCAACTAGGCCAAGATTCACGGGAACTAGAATGCGTCTCCAAAATCTCGCACTTTGTTCTCTTCTATCTAAACATATATCTATGGACCTCTCGATACTGTAGAATAGACCGAAAAACCTCCTCCATTTGAACTCAGTTACAACACTATATGTATTTTTGTTTTCATTTGTCTATCTAGTCCGCTACATATCTGTTCCCAGCCGACCACATCCCGTAGGAAGCGCGTGACAGGAATGGCGACGAAGCCAAGATTCACGGGAACAAGCCCCGACTGGGATGCGTTGCCATAATCTACCACTTTGTTCCCTTCTATCTCAACATGTGCCTATCTATGGTTCTATCGATATGTAGGGACAAAAAGGTTTTCTTAGAAAATTTTAATTAATCCAAAATATGCTTGAGCAAATAAATTACTTTTCTATAAATTTTGCGTACTAGTTGCATGTCTCTTTTTGGTCTATCTAAGGTTAATGTGAATATTAGTGGAGACACTAAAAGAATTTTACACCACTGGCCGATAGTAAATACTTACGTTTTTTTATATTAGATATGCTCACCCTTGCCTACAACTCGTCGGATGTTAAACAAAGTCAAAATCTTCGATCTAGCATGCTTACCTGGAAGAAACCGATTCATTTTCGACTAGAATATCCACAGCAGTAGGTTCATGTAATGAAATTGAAGAGGTCAAAAGGGCCGAGAGTTTAAACTATTTATCCCGACCAAAAAAGATCTTGTCAAATTACATATTTGGTCACGCACAAATCAAAACTTTGATTACGTACTTTGTTACCGACCATAATCAGAGAGACGGTAACTACAATCATAACGAACGTACGCTATTTTGTTGTCAATCAGTTGTGGACTCCACTATATGCCATCATATTATAACATATCTTCTGTTCGTATGTGAGTAGCTAACTCTAGTATTGGGAGTTCCCAAACCGCCCGAGGGGCCTCTGACATCGTTAGACGACTATATTGCGATTTAGCGATTTCTCTGTCTTAATTACTACATGTGTGTTACGATAAAAAAAACTCAACGTTAATTTAAAATTCTTCAATAGAAATTCTCCCAATTACAATTCATATTTAGAAAACAACAATCAAGGAACTACAACATTTCAAGCAACTAATTTGAATATAAATTCTAAATATTTGATTCGGTATCACAAAGTCTCGTTAGCCGAATCTAAGCGGCGTTTCGTGAATTATTTCCATTCTTTGACCACATATCTACATGCTATGGAGTACTTATACAGTATGATCACGTTTAAAATATACTAAAAACCCGATTGAACACAAATAGTATATCTTTTACTTATTTTTGTTTTCAAAATCGAACCCTTAATCATATACTACCTTCAGCTATTTAAAGATTGAGTTGCGCTTCAATGTTAGCAAAAACTTTATGAACAAACGTTAGGTACTGCAAGTTTTCTTTTTCCAAATAAATATATATATTTATGAACATCAAATAATACTAAACTATCAAATAATGCCATTTAAAAACACAATCCCCTGTATTCATTCATCGCATTGCAGTGGCGGCGGCCATCCGCGATCGTATCACAGCTTAGTTTTATGTGACTTATGGCGCTATAAATAAATATACCGTTAATTTGGACACCTACATACGTCATCGGAGTTATTTTTTGTGCCTCTTGCTATTTTTAATGACCTTAATGGGCCTAAAATTAAAATTAAGTGTCCACATGTCTTCCTAAAATAGCTGCATGACCTCTAAATAAAATGGGTCTTATTACAAAACATGGTTTAACTATTAGTCCAAAACTTTGCAACAACTAAGTTCATTTTTGTTGTTCGAAATTTGTCTGTCTACTGTCATAATAATGAAACTGTCAAAATGTTACCAATGATAATAAAATCAATGTTCCAATTTAAGGTTAACGCCATTTTGATTGTTTGTATTTGATGTTGAACAACAAGAACCAACTTTTTATTATTAAAATTCTAGACTAATGTTTAAACCACGTTTGTTATAAGACGGAATGTGTCTAATGTCCGTCTGTGAAAACTTACAAATACTACTACTACTCACAATATATTTTTTTATCTGTTTAAAAACGACTTAATTTATTTCTGTCGACAGTTCAAGATCAAACTTAGTAATTTAATTCAATAATCACTTACGAACTAAAGATAGCGTGTGAGGCGTAAGCGCGAAACTGTAGAGACACTCCCATAGTCCGCGGCGTTTAAAGTCGACAGATGAGATGTCAGCAGAAAATTGGATTTCGTAAAATAAATATGTCGCATTTGCTGTGAATTAACTGCTATTTATCTAAAACACACTCTACACGCATCAAGATAAGAACGAGTTTCGAATAAAGACAAACGCAAGACGTCCCGAAGGAAGTTAATTTTAAGTGCGATTCTGTGCACAAAAGATTATTGTCCACTATACTGAAGAAGAATCTGCGCAAAAAAAATAAAAACCTTTTTATTTCACTGCAGGGCGTGAGGATTAATTTTTCAACAGCTGACTTGTTACGTTTTTGAGTGACACTTGCCAGTTTTTAATTTAAACGTGACATTGCCAAATTGAGACGAAATCTTTTAATCCTTTTGTTGAGTTTTGTTTAAATTTTAATCCTGTAAACCTGTGCCTTTGATGTGCTGTTATTGTGTTGAGTTTTGCATTTAATTGTTTCTAATTCCACGACTTTCGTTTTGAGTTTACTTTTACTTTTGTCATCTTAATCTGTTTTTGTTGCTATGTGTTCTCACTTATTTATGAAGTGACGAATATATTTGTCCATTTTGTCCTTCTCCCTTTCATTTCATTCATTCGATTTTAACCCGTTATTACCTGTTCCCGTTTTGTGCTTCGATTTTGTATTAAATACTGAAGCTACAGATAATAATTTATTATTTTAAATAATTATGTATCTACCTACTATGATGATAAGGTTAATGTTGTTACATATGCATAGGTACAACAAATATAAACCATTATGACACGATAAGTCACTATCTAAAATCTCTTTTGTTTTAACGACTTAACATAGACACTTAAATTTAATTATTTAGATATTTGTTTACACACACTAACAGTATAATGCATTTCACGTGTGGTCCGTATTTCGCATCACCTTGCCGACGGCCTTTCGATCGTTTTACAATTCGTAGACACACGTTAAGTGGCTCTGAGAATGCACAACACACCAATAAAACTGGATATTACAAAACCCAAGCTCTGAGTACGGATATAATGTCGCCGCCTACACATCCCTTCCTAAAATATGGATTCTCGCTTTGTAAACTTTCGACCGCGTAACTTTCAAAAAGAACACATTAATGCCCAATAAATTTATGTTATAATCACTTGTTTATTTATACGCTGTAACGATTTTAATAGAATATTAAAATGAATAGGTGTTATGCAACACAAGAGATGAGAAATTGAAACGTTGAATTCTTGAGACACGCAAAACAAACGATGTAAACCCATAAATTTAATGGTTAATGCGTCTCGTAGCCTCTTAATCTTATTGAAATTCGTTCGTTAACTGTGTAAAATTGTCTTTTTATTGGGATAGTGATTTATTTGACAGCGAGAACACGTGGACGAGCCCAATAAATGTACCGTCCCAGACTCGACCCTTGTTTCGAGGTCTCTATAAAATAAATATTAAAACTACATCACCTGACAAGTTCCGAGAGAACCTAATACGGTCCATTAAGCTTCATAATTTATTCAATTTGCCGATGAATAATTTTTGCTGATTAATAAACATATCCATATTTTTCTGAATCGTATTGGTAGTTAAAAAAATTGGAAATTTGATATCACAAAAGGATAATGTATTGCATTATAATTGCAGCGGGTTCGAGTCCCCAGTGGGGCTTCTTTGAGATGTAAAAAGTGATTAGAGATAAGAGGATAAATGTTTATTATGAACAATAAAAATAAGAGGTTCGCCGACAAAGACTCGAATTAGAGTTTGATTGCTGAATATTGGTCTTAAAGGTTTTTTACCTCCGTCTTTAAACCTTCATTTGCGAGCCGATATTTAAAATAATAATTGGTTTTTAAAATATTGCCCGTATGTTACCGAGATATGAGCGGAACCTGGAGATATTTAATAAAGTCGGACCACCTCGCGCTATTTCTGTGAACTCACCAATATTATCGCAGCTTCCTGTGATAACAAATTTTAATGTAAAACCGTAATGAACGAAAGTTATGTTTGAAGTTTAATTAATCCGGGAAAGAGAGAATATACATTATAAACAAAAGAAATAACGACCATGTAGGTATTAATTATTGTTTCTTTAATCATTTAGGAGGTTGATTTCCAACCTTATGTGATTGGACTATATGCAGTTGTCTGCTCTGGTGGTGAGAGTTTTCGAACTGCAAGGGGCTTGTGACATATAAACAATGTATGTGAAAAAGCTTTAACTTAAACTTTACTTTAACTTCTTACATTAACGACACTAACCCTTCGCTTGCATAAGCGTTGTCGATACGTCACCCGCTCCCACAGTCCCGCGGAACTTGCGGCGAGGAAACGGAAACCAGCGCCCGTTTGTACGATACCACTGTGACATGGACTATGTAAGTAGGAGATGTTTGACATTCCAACATAAAAAGAGGTTTGGTACTCGATTCATGTGTCGTCCCATATAGTCTTGTACGTTGGTGTTATAAATTTGTAATCCATTTACACATATACTGGGTTATTGGTAACAAACTCATAACCTTTTATGTTATAATATGTAAATATTTTAAGTTTTGTGTGTTTCATTGTGTATTTATTCTTGTGTGCGTCTTCAATAAAGTATTATCTATGTATCTACTCATCTCTTGCTGCTATTCTCATCTGTTCTAGAGTGAGGATGCTGTCAAAAACGTGTAAAGTTTTTTGGGGTACATAGCGAACTTCATCGGTGGGTTACGGCGTAACCCGCCCAAAGTCGGGATTAACATGATATTTTCTGCCTAGTGTAACGAGACACCGGAACTAATAAACTCACACACGTATCAACATTGGAACCTGGAATTTGTTCATCACAATGAGTCGTCTATTAGAAGTAGAATCGTTGTCTACTGGCTATCCATGGGCTGGTATATCTATGGTATCAACGCTTGCTGACTTGTGTTTTGTGGTTAAATACGTTGGTTTTGTTTAGCTGGCCGTTGACTCCTGGAAATGTAAATGACTTTATTTTTTTTACGTCGTAGAGTAAAAGACAAATACTCTCAAGTTACATTAATAAATAATTTGAAATGTTGACAAGGATATTACGAGACATCAATTAAATATTGAAAGAAAAATAAGTTACAATATAAGGAAAATTATTTTTTAACAAAACCTATACTCAAAATTAATATTAATATCCGAAGACATGTGTCTTCCATGAAAGGACCTGGGTGCCCACCATGATGTATCTGAATTAATTTTACGGTTGAGACACGACCCTCAGTCATGACAAGATAAGACTCAAAGAGAAAGAGAGAGAGATTCTCCATACTTGACCAATACCAATAAAGATCCCATCATACTCGTTACTTTAGATTACTGCATGGCGAATTGAAACCGAAATTACCCTCACTTTCCCCGGCCTTGGCTAGTACTCGCATTGTCTGAGGTTGTATCTAATTGCGTTGTGTAATAACGAACAATCTAATGTAATTGCTCAATACTTCGATTCTTGTACAGGATGTTCTAAAGCATAATTTTTACTCAATTTTCTGTTTGTTTACGCTTAAACAACATTTTACAAAAAAATAGTACTATCCTGTTACAAACACAAAAACACAAATGTACAAAAATTTTATTTTTTATTTCTTACAAATAACAACTCATAGTGTTTTTTTTCAAGCATAATCATACCACAATGAAGCTTATAAAGAGCTTTGTTTGTTGATAGTTGATAGGAACTGATTTTCTTTTGTATACTATATTTAGTATATTTCTTTAGTAGTTTATGCTTACAACACACAAAAGTTTAATATGTACCTCGCTTAATAACATCAAGTTTCTATTACGAGGCTTCCATGAGAAGAGAAGCACATTCTGCGCAAACGCCAAGATGCTTTCTACGAGTTATTGTTTTTTTGAACACACCGTATACAAATACAACCTGCAATGACCACACATCTACTTGGTATTATTTTATTACAATACGAAGGTGCCGCCGGGGGCCAACACGCGCTGATCTCGGAGATCTTTTGCAAGATCCTGCCGCTTAGTATTAAGAACTATGTAATCGGACTTAATGACTGTTTAAGTATTGGAGATAAATATAAAGTGACCTAGTGCTACGATAAACGATTATTAGGAAATTGGCGTGACTCTTTTGACCATGATTTTAGGGCTAGCCTTTAGTGGTTATTCGAAAACGTTAAATTGTCGGAATGTATGTATATTTTTTTGTTTAAATTTATACATGTCTTAGTGGCAATGCATGCTTACAATATCTAACTATTTATGCACAATGTACATATAGTCATTATGTCTTATGTTTAGCTTCTTTACCAAAATTCTAAATTAATTCCTCTTGAGTCGTATATTCTCATGACTGAGGGTCGTGACTCCGCAGAATTAATTCGTTAGGGGAGTTTTCTTAGGCAGATACATCGAAAACACAAGATACATCGAATTCTAAATTATTTATCAACAAAAACTGTTACGAGACGAAACTCAAACGCGAATAAATAACACAAAAAATAATTACTCAACCGACGCCTACTCTTGATTTATAGTCGTTTAGTATGCATATTCACAATCAAAGAAAACTTTGACACTGTTTATCATACGTAATTACAATAACACGGCGTCTTTAATATTTTATTGGGACTCTCAAAAGCATCCGATAGCTCAGCGCCTACCTTCGTAATAAACCTTAGGGCAATCATAGTTTTAGGAAACATCAAATAAAACCATTGATAAACTTCTGTAGATATCGCATGGAATCAATATTAATAAATGATATTTTTAAAAAGTTAATTGTGTTATAATCAAGATACAACTCAACAAGCTCAATTTTACTTAAAGTACTGGATAAAAATTCTGTAATATATTTTTTTAAATAATTATTATATGGGGTAGGCGAGTTCTGGAGTGGAGACCGCGGCTCGGCAAGCGTAGTGTAGGGCGCCCTGCCACTAGGTGGACCGAGGACATCATGAATGTAGCAGGGAACAGGTGGAGACAAGAAGCACACAATCGGGCTGAGTGGCGTGCCTTGGGAGAGGCCTATGTCCAGAAGTGGACGACCGTGGGCTGATGATGATGATGATGATGAAATAATATTTAAAAGATTCTCAGTAAACAATTTTATTTTGCCTTATATTAGTTTGATTAGCAAGGTTGGTATTATGCTGTATCTATAAAGCAGTAATCTCTTAACACAAATAAAACATAATGATCTGATACTCCACGCGGTCTATTACGATTAATGCTTGGTATAATTACAGACATGTTTGTTAACGACTTTGGACTGTAGGTGTATTTGAATCGTGACTGAAGTGAAGCAACATAGAGCTTTGAGCGAAACAAAATGTTGTAAAACGGTTTTGATGTTGCATCCTGTTGCTAAAAGTTCGTGATGCAACTGAAATGATATAAACGAAACACGACTGTTACTAAAATACTTTTGGAAATTCACGAATACATACATACAGTTCGCTAATTCGCAATAAAATTTACGAGACAGCGAATTTTTTAACGATATTTTCGGAAATAAATTGTAGTCTGTATGTTACATTAAATTTATCCTCTAGATACTTATATTACATAATATATCAAATTTATGATAGTAAATACTACAATGTACAACTAAATGGACTTTGTATTGACATCCAACTGGATTGTCCGGTACGATTTGACCGATGAAACGGAAACACAGACCAAAGGAACTGCTAAACAAAGGGGAGCAAATAGAATCGCGGCTAAAATGTTTCTTTTTGAGCAAGGGGACTGACTATCTGTTTTAGCGCTTATTCGTGTCTAAAGCGAAAGACTGTACGAACTAGTAGTTCTATAAAATATCGCTGTAAGTTATTTATGGAAATGAATAAATAGGCATAGCAACAAACACAGAAAACAAAATATGACCTACTTACACAAAGATATGATACGAAATATTGACTCACACCGAAGAAAAATTGCTGCCAAGAATGAAAAAGTACTGTTTCTCAAAATCTCCAGAGACATTCAGAAAAATATGCAATAGCACCTAATTTTCCTTCCAATTGTACCGTCATACATCGCGCTAAATAAATAACGAGATGATACGCTTGCATATAAAACATGCTCTTGCTGTCAAAGGGCTATTTGTCTTTTTCCAAATTGTAGCAACATTTCACTGCGATGTACTCACATTTTATCTTACCTTTGTTTTTCTATTTTTGCCAGTTGATGTATGGGACGCATTTCCGCACTTTCGAATAACACTTCGGTATTCCCTTTTATGTGCGCACTGCTTTAAAAATGTATTCTCAGTTAGGGGGCTTCGGCGATGCGGAGATATGTAAAGGAATTATTCAAGAACGTATAGTTTTTAGGTTGAAATGGTTCCAATTTTCCCGATCGATCGACAAAACAATTGTTTTACCCGAAGAGGAGATTTTGTTAACATATTCTGAAGTTTTTGAGGTTCGTTGTTTTTATAAAGTTTCTTATGTATTTGAAACCTACCTTAATCAGAATAATTTCTTTCGATAGACTATACTCCATATCAATCAACCTCGAACGAACACATAAAAATGTCTTATTAAAAATGACAAACAGTCATACCTAACTGTTAGTTACATTTATCTCATTCCTCGGTTCAATCATCGAGCCAGTACGGTTTCACATCATCCAACGAACCTTATAAGACTCTTATCAGAACATAATCAAGCGACCACACGCGGCGTCGTTTTTGCGCCAACAATTTCTAATGACTCTAGCTCAAAGTTTATAAAACAGATATTAAATTACCACTGCAGCATATTAAAATTACCGTTGGAGATTTCAATAGACGTGTTGATATCGATCGCGCGCTTCATCAGGGCGACAGCGGGGGTATTATCAGCTTCGACTAGGAAGAGATCGCGAGCTCGGATCTACCGGTACTCGTATGCCAATTAGCCAATTAGAGAACGCAAACAACGGCCGAGCTCCGATACTCAGATAAGCCGGAGTTTTCGTGGCTTTGAATCGTGGACAATCATTAATCGCAGTCGACAATGTAGTCGCTACACGGCGTATTTTAGTCGAGGTCTCGACCGCTATTTGTCTGGCAGAGGCGTAAGCTTAATTCTCGAATTAATACGGCTTATGAAGAATGTTGTAATTAGATAAGTGTCAGATGACAGATTACGGAATGGAAACATTTTGTCGGGTGTAATCTAACATTTGTGGCTGTCATTTACTTAATACTTATGAGAAGGAAAAGATTTAGACGCCATGTTTGGTTGAGCTTAATTTAAAAAGAAAGTGTTATGTTGTGTAGCGTTATATTTTAAACCTAAATTGTAAGAGTGAGAGATTCTTGACTAATTCTCTGTTCAGGCTAAAGCCATTAAATTAAAAAGTAAAAATTATGACATTTAAAATTAGTTTCAAATGTCCATGTCATAGCTGTCAGTGTCTTTTTGGTGTGTGATGTTGGCAGCAATTTTTATCTGACTGGAATACAAACAACGTTGCAAGCAATATCTAAGCCTTTTTCTTGAAAAATCCTGCACCTAACCTAGGGAGGTTAGTTAAGCACCAAACAAGCAATCTTGCACCATCAGAAACAAGCACACCCAAGAACATTCTCACTAAGAGTAAACTTTAGTCATATAGCATTTTAATTAGTGGCAATTAACCAAACTCACCCCTATCTTATTTATTATCTGCATGAAATTTATCAAACGTGAGTCAGATCCGTCTCGTGGGATAAAACGGCGGCACCGGGCAAATCTCCAGAATGCTGACCAAATATTTAGGTACGCAGACGCTCAAATTTCGTCCACATTTCGGTCTCAGAAAATTAATCTTCATTACCAACTCCAAAAAGAAAGTCTCACATCTCGCGCTTAATTTGGCGAGTAATTAGGTGTCACGGAGATCTTAACGTGACGACTGACCGACGGGCCAACTGACGTGACGATTACTAACTGACACTTCTAACTATTAGATACAGTGACTTTGATTCAACCCGCTAAAAAAGTTCGTCAGTTTAGTCACATTCGACTTTGAAATAGCTCTGATTATTTTATTACCGCCGAGCATTATACTGAAACTTTTTATGGCACTAATATTTGAGTTTATCTATTTTTAAAACGTCGCTGTCTAGACTAAGCAGTTATACTGTAAAATTTTAAGCATTATTTGAACCACAATGGTTAAAAAGTTGCTAACATATAGTTTAGTGTTATGTGGAACTGTTGTGGCATGTTATAATGCAGATTGATTTGAGAATGCGTGAAACAATTCGTGTTTAATGCCGGAAATATTTTAAAGCTCAATAGATTAAGTTGGAGTCTTATAAGAAACTTGTTAATTACATTTTAATTATTGGATTTATAACGATTGATCTTTTGTGTATCTGAAATAACAATTTAAAATGAGATTTACTCAATAGGAAATACTAGCTGCGCTCGCGACTTCGTCCGCGAGGAATAGTTTATTTTAGGCATCATATTTATTTTTGGAAACAACTCAGCTTTATAAATTATAGCTGTTACCCACGACTTGAACCGTTTTCGCAGCGCTCGCAACGGAAGCCTTCAAAGATGACTAATTTTCCCCGTTTTATCCACATTTTCCATTGTTTCTTCGCTCCTATTAGTTGCAGTGCAATGTTTTATAGCCTAAAGCCTTCTTCGATAAATGGTCTATTCAACACAAAAATAATTTTTCGATTCGGACCAGTAGTTCCTGAGATTAGCGCGTTCAAACAAACAAACAAACTCTTCAGCTTTATAATATAAGTATAGATTATTTTCAAAGAAATATTTACTACTTCACCTCAATAAAACAAAATAATTGTAAAACAACACACATTTTAATTAAATTTTAAACTGTCTCTCAGATGTCACAATGAGCTTTAAATTTAAACTCGCCAATTATTTCCAATCCATTACCAAAAATCACAAAGTTGTGTGAAATTCCAGATAGGTAACTACGTCGGGTGTATCAAAGAGCTTAATCCCACGTTAACGAAGCCTGGGGAGTAATCCTTCGGCCGGGACACGCTCGGACACAATTAACGAGAGCCGACATTGTCTAGTTACCCTGTATGTTAGGAGACATAGATCTAGAACAGTCATCATCATCATCATCATTATTTTCATCCACAGCCCTTTTTATTTCACTACTAATTACTAACCCGTATCATCAATAGTATTTGAGCCATTGCACTGTTGACTATAGGCACTATAAACCTACCTTTCTATGAGCTAAATGAATCGGCCTGTGCAAAACTCGTTCAGTTTAGAACCTCTGATTGTACGAATATGGTCGACTCATCTTGCAGCCAGACAACCCACTCCTGGCTGTCAGGTTTTAGGTACACCATAAAAAAATATTATGTTGTAAATTACTTTTTTCAGGAACATGGATGTACACCATGAACGAATAGTGTGCGATGTAAAGGTTTCAATGACGACGATATTGTTGATTTATTTTTAAGACAATCACAGTAATCTTGAGGAAATGGCGCGGGTTGCTTGAACTATAAATGTTACTGTAATTATGTGCATGATAATTTTCAAACTGCAATTAAAACTAAGTATTAGGATTAGTGACGGTGCCATAGTTTAATTATTTTTAGTTTGATTATTACTGCAAATGAGTTCTGAATTAATAACTGATATCTAGAAACAAGTTCAAAGACGATGTAAAATCTTTAATTATAAAGACTTGTAACGGATTCAAAAATAATTGGTAGGTAATTATTTATATTATTTTCATTAGTATTCTACATTATTAGTATTAGTATTTCTACAGCAATACAATTTTAATGATGATTAAACTTTGTCCAAATAATATAATTTTGAACACTGAAAATAAGCCTGGTAATTAGAAATGTTGCAGACAAATAAATTCATTGACTTTGTATACAATTAAAACTAACAGTGGCGGGAGTCTAAAGGCATCTGAACTAGTAAACAATGCGATGAATATATTACCCACATTGTCCGGGGCCATCTCTTTTTGCGTATTTAATAATTCTAAATTCAAAATTAATTGTAAAGCTACAACTATTGTGTTAAAACAGGAATCGTAACAGCAAAGGTCATGACTTTTCTCATATTTTTTTAAGAAAAAAGTACAACTTTTGCTTGCCAGTTCTAGTCCGAACTTTATGCCAGTCCTGTATGTTTGTTACAAGAGATTTGGCTGAGAGTTTGTGCAAGCTATTGGTGAGTCCGATTGTCACTCTGTCAGACTATTTACGTGCCTTGTGGGTGTTCACTGAATAGGTTGTCGCTACGATTTGGAGGGCAGGGGTTTGTCTAGTAGCTTGTTTGATTGTGTTTGAGAATATTTACTGAGCTATATATCTGTATTGCATTTTAGTATGCAATATTAGCCATATTAAAGTTAGCCATTTACATACACTCAGACATTCATGTTGAATGGCATCACGGAAAACTGTTGCCACAGCCTCAATAGCACCTACTTTGTAGTTATTCTTCATCAAAAACGGTGTCAACATTATTAAGAAAGAAGTGACGTAACATCACCAGTCAAATATTGATTTACACAATCCAAATAGCTGTGATAGTACTTCACATCTAAATAAGTTATCATTATTATTGATAATAATTTTTTTTTTTATACATATGTGAATTGAATGAATTTTAATGTGTTTTTCCGATATTTTTATTTTATTTATTGTGGATATTTGAGAGTTATTATTTCATCACCAGACGTTAGAAATACATACACTAAGGTATGTAGCTCTATGCTGATCTTTAAATTGTATCTAAGGAACTAAAGTATCTTGTGAAATATCTAACATTTCACGCCAGTCGTAACAAAGTCGGTCTCAAAATAACAACTATTACCTAAAAACCGCCGATTAACGCAGTCGTAATCCCAATTAATCTTGGTCTTATTTTTCAACGCTCGAACTAAAATTAGGTGCCACTTACCATGACCGATGAAAACCTCTTCTGACCACACTTGGATGGTTCTGGTGAAATCGTTAAATTTTGAGATCATTCATGCGTCTTTCAGTTTCATAATTTTAACGCAATATCCGTTGATAAATAATTGATTTATAAAAAATGGAGAATTAGACTGAAACGTCTCTGCATCGACAGATCTTTTACTATCCATAATAATTAGATAAAAGTTAATTCCTTAAAATTACATAGTTTTATAACAATAAACATGACATATAATTTAGTGTTTGCAACGAAACGGCTTTTTGTCTAGTACGGCAGTAGAGGCCCTCAGGGCGGCTTGATAAACCGTTGACACCAGAGTTGGCCACTCTCATTCGATAAGAAGAAGAACGGAATTGCCACAGAATTCCACGTTGAGGTACAAACGGATCACAAGAGTAAACTATTGAACCTGTATGGAGTATGTAAAACGCGGCTACCTTTATAAATGCACTTGTACCCATTGTATGTCTTGTAAACGTAGATAAGTAAATTGTATGACAAACATTTAATGAGGTGTCTCGGATGTAAAGAGCAACAATCGAGCTCTTTGTACTAGCTTATTGTGCATATTCCTAGAGCAATATTAGTGGTTTAATAGGAGTATTGCTCTTTGAATAAAATTGGGTTCTAATAGAGTCTAATTTAAGCCAATTTGAAAATAGCGGCGATATAGGATACTATTTTGTTGAAATAAAACTATGACTTTTACAACTAAGCTAAGATATAAAAAAAGTAATCAAGATTTTTTCTGATTAAAATTTTTATTATTAAACCAAATAGATCGAATTTTTTTTTCATAATATTTGATTTTGCTAGAGTTCCTATCTATAGAAAACACAAAAAACCGAATCCTGTAATTACAATGCTGAATGATCAACATCCCAAACAATAAAACTAAATACTAATTTAGACTAATATTTCATTATAGTCTGTTTATAAATTACGTTGAATTGGATAGGTTATTTATAGTTTTTAATCGCTGGTTAAGAGGCCGATTTAACAGTTTATAGGCAGTAATGCTGCATCCGGTCTTACTTCTCGGAATAATAAATGACTGAGTTACGTGATGCACATTTTGAAGGCGAGTGTTATTGGAATGGATACTTGCATGTTGGGTTTTGTTATCATCATCATATAGCCAGATTTTTACCATACTGTTGGGTCATCTAAATACTTCTTAATCTATATATATAAAACTCAAAGGTGACTGACTGACTGACTGATATAGTGATCTATCAACGCACAGCCCAAACCACTGGACGGATTGGGCTGAAATTTGGAATGAAGGTAGATGTTATACCGTAGGCATCCGCTAAGAAATGATTTTTGGAAATGCCACTTTTAAAGTGGTGAAATTTGGGATGCAAGTTTTACTTTTTAATGCGTATTAATAGTCTATATAATCTAGCAAACTATACAAATGACAATAGGCAGATAGTTTAATAGCTATCAATGTTATTATTATATTATAATGTTATTATTTAGAGGAGTAAAAAGTCATAAATAGAATAATCTGAATTGCTGATTTTATATGAATTTTTTTCGTCAAAAACGTCTGCAAAACTGCTCAAATTGTGCAAAATTGTTTGCGTGTGGACAAGACTTGTCGGCCGGAGCTATGCGCGCGATGCTCGCCCTTGCTGTTATGTTAATACGGCGTGGAATTGCATGCGAAAAAGCAACTGTAGGCATTTTACCAAGCGCAAAGCGTATTCGGGTGAAATATCGTGGCTTTAATGCTATTTTGTGTGTATTTGGTATTACTTCATGTTGTGTTGTTTGCAGTTAGTCTCAACTATCTGTGACAAATGAATTATTTTCGTTATTGTGTTACATCTATTTTAATCTGCAACAAATTAATTAAATAGGTAAGCTATAGCCGTAAATAATTAACCAAGTTAAAACATTTTAGTAACGATAGTGATGAAACATCCTACTTCCATCGTACAGGTGGCAGGAGCGCTCTGGTCAAGAGCTGCTTCGTCGAGGCAAACATGGAAAAAAAATGGAGGAGGCTTTTACCGCACTATGCGGTCCCTATACTTAACGCAATAATAATAAAGAAAAAACACTAATACAAGTTATCTTGTATTACTAACATTAAATACATAAGTTCAAAAACTCATTTAGTGATGAAAAACATCTTTTGATTTTTTGAAACACTTGATATTTTTATGGAAACAACATAAAAAATAATTAATGTAAAAGTGAAAGGAAACTTTTACATGTATAAGATTTTGATGTTTGACCCTCAAATCTTTTGGCAAAATTTAAATTACACAAACAAAGCTGACCAATAAACGAAAATTGGCAAACGTCTCTGATCACTTTGGAGTGATTACAGGAGTCAATAGAAATAGTCCACAATTGGCTACCAAACCTAAGACTATTACTTCTATTGACTACAACAAAGTATCGACCACACTATCTGAACTTAACTGGGACCGCTTTTTTAATGAACCCGATGTTAACTGTGCTACTGAACTTCTCATCAGTGAAATTGTTGCCGCGACTAGAAAACATACTACCCACAAAAAACTGCGAAGTTCAGACGTTATCCTAAGACCATGGATGACTCAGTCACTACTAAAACGTGCGAGATACAAAGACCAGCTCCACACACAAGCTCGTAAATATCCTAACAACCCGATTCTCCAGAAACAATTTACCGATTATCGTAATAAATATAATCTTCTACTCCAGATTCAAAAAAACAACTACGACTCAAAACAGATTAGTTGCAATAAAAATAATGCTAAAAAGCTTTGGTCTACAGTCAGAGATATTTGCAACATCAAATCATCTAAGTCAGACTCGTCTGTTCTTCTGAATAGCAATTCTTCTGAACTGGACTCGCTCAATTCAGTTAATAACTTTTTCGCAACAATTGGCAGCGACCTTTCGAACATTACCTTGACTAAGCTTAACAAATCTGAACAGCAGTTAGCTGACCAAATAAAATTTAATAATTCTCCATGCCACTCATTCTTCATTGCCCCTACAGACCCCCTTGAAATTCATAAAATAATATCGAACCTTAAATCTGATTCAGCTCCTGGTTGTGATTCAATTAGTAATAAAGTTCTTAAAAGTGCTAGCCTTGTTCTTGCTCCACTTATTGCCCACTTATGCAACCTTAGTATTGAACAAGGAGTTGTGCCTAAAACATTTAAAATAGCAGATGTGACCCCTGTATTTAAATCGGGATCACAAACAGTAATCTCTAACTATCGCCCAATTTCCCTCCTACCCTCATTATCAAAAATATTGGAAAAAGTTGTCAACAGACGTCTCTTGGCATACCTAGAATCTAACTGTCTCCTATCTGCAAACCAATATGGATTCAGAAGGTCAAAGTCAACTGAAGACGCTGTTACAGCCCTTGTCGATAAAGTTAGTTCTGAACTCGATTCATCAAAAGTGGTGTTAGGAGTTTTTCTAGATTTGGCCAAGGCCTTCGATACGGTATCCTGGCCAATACTGCTAAGAAAACTGTTTCTTCTAGGCGTGCGTGGTACGGCCTTAGATTGGTTTCAATCATATCTTAGTGATAGAAAACAAAGAGTTCGGATTTCCGAACAATCCAGCGATTTCAACTCCATGTCCTTCGGTGTACCTCAAGGTAGTGTGCTCGGTCCTACCCTCTTTCTCGCTTATATTAATGACCTTTGTCAGCTAGATATTCCTTTCGCAACTACCCTCACTTTCGCCGACGATACGGCAATCATTTTCTGCTCTAATAGCTGGAACGAGGTTGTTGACGTGGCGCACCAAGGTATGACACTAGTAACAAACTGGCTTCAAAATAATCTGCTGACACTAAACGCTAGCAAAACAAAATATATCACCTTCCAAACTACTCAACGCTGTCAGCCAAAAGGTATTAAACTTAAGCTTCATTCTTGTTGTCCCCTTGCAAACCAGGAATGTGAATGCCCTACTCTCGAAAGAGTGAACTCAATAAAATATTTGGGCATAGTTATAGATTGCAGCTTGTCTTTCGAAAAACATACACAAGTATTGAAAGGGCGGCTCAGAAAGATGCTGCACATATTCAAACGTCTTGGTGCAGTAGCGGACGCCATGACTCTGAGGACAGTATACCTCTCCCTTTGTCAATCCATACTGACGTACTGCATTACCTGCTGGGGATCTGTGGTTAAAACCCGCTTAAAAAAGGTAGAGATTGCCCAGAGGGCAATACTAAAAGCAGCGTATAAAAAACCGTTCAGATACCCCACACAAAAACTGTACCAAGAAACCAATTACTTGACAGTAAGACAGCTTTATATTTTAGCCACGGCTCTTCGGTTTCATCGAAATGCCGCTACGACGGCTAAGACATCCAATAAATCATCGAGAAGAAACGCCTGGCGAGTTCCCAAAACCCGTACATGTCTCGCCCAGCGAAGTTTTGCCTATAAAGGCCCACACCTGTATCAAAAATTGGACAAAGTCTTAAACCTACTGAACACTTCCCGGTTTGTCTGCAAGAAGAAAATAATCTCGTGGTTAAGCATGTGCAACTACGATGAGGCAGAAATTTTTTATAAAACTTGACAATAGGGGACCTGCTTCTGTGCCTGTGACGGTGGACCTTAATTGGTCGTTCTCTTCCGTCAATGGCACTTTATGCAGGTCCCTATCTCAATATTTCAATTTATCTACAAATAAAATAGGAATTCTATTCCCGAAGTCTAAATACTATCTTGGTAACTGGAGGAAATAATGATTTCTAATCCTATGTACATATATATGTATGTACACACATATGTATAAAAAAAAAAAAAAAAAAAAAAAAAAAATTCACAATTAACAACAAGATATCACCAATTAATCACCCACTCTCAAAAAAAAAAAAAAAAAAACTTTACGACACTAAAACTGGAGTGAGGCTATCTTGCATAACTCCGTCCAACAAGTTCTTGCTCTAATCGTCTGTGCGAGAGTGACAGGTATATACATATACCCGTAATAGCCAATCCAAGCACACTCGACGCGATGGTCGTGTTTACACCTTTGCACTACACAACACATACACACACACACACACACTAACTACACTAACACATACACTCACACACTCCTTCTCCTAAATACTTCTTTATTCTTAATTATATCTTAATTATCTTATTATCATATATATTATATTGAATTGTATACATATATGTAAATAATATTAATACTTCTACAAATGTCCCGGTATATTTATCTCTTTTATCTTTCTATCTTGTATCTGTAAATACTGATGGACGAGCAAATTTCCCCCGACACAGGGTGACCTAGTGGGGGAAATATAGTACTTATAATTTGTGAGCTAATGTTTATTACTAAGTAATATATAAGCAATATAGTTGTAACCAATAGTGTGCAAAAATAAACGATTATTATTATTATTATTAAAACATCATAAAATTAAGATTGCCATTTCTCATACAGAATTCAAAATTCACATTCATATTTCCTTCAATAAATCATGTACAAATTCCGTGAAGAGATTACATTGTTTGTTCAGAAGGAGGGTTTACGGTTCATTGTGGATCATCTTGGTGCAATATTATAACATGTTTGCTTTTAGCCCACAACGTCTTTTTCAGCATACATTTCTTGAAACTCGTAAACCCTTTAAAGTTACGGTAAAATTTAAAAGATGTAGACTCTCAGAACGAATTAATTCGTTTCATTTGTGGTGTTTTAATAAAGTATTTATCTATCTATCTATCTAATTCTGGAAGGGAGTCACGATCCTCAGTTTTGAGGAAATACAGGTCAAATAAGTAGAGTAATTTTAGGTAAGGCATCTGATATCATTTGGTGTACCTCCTTCTCTGGCTGATATATAGTAACAAAAATAAGGACATTGATATACGTAAAATATATCACAATGTAAGTTTTGAATAAATAAAATTAGTCATCAATTAAATGTTTTCATATATTAATCAATACAGTTTTACAGAATTTTTAATGCAATTGTATCTTTTCTCATGTAAAATGTATTTATTAAAGCTGAACGGAAAAGGTGCAAACGGTATTGGGGGCCTATCGAAAGGTAACCGGTATTTCGGTACTTTACGGCATTTCGCTGAAATGGAACATCTTAAAGGAGGCGTATACAGCTTTTTTCAAAACGTTTCAGACTGTATAGAATTATACTTAAGAACGTATAAACATTGCTTCACTGATATATTAATATTTCTTTATTTAGAACAGATATTATGAGTTACAGTAAAAACACATCTTTCACTAAAGAAGTTAACCGGAAGCGACAACTTGGTGTCAAAAGGTCCTGTAACACTGAATCATTAAGCAGCCGATGAAAGAACCCCGAACAACTAAAAAACCTTCTAAACGATAAACAGTTTAAGTAACGAAACAGAAAAATGAATTTTAATATTATTCAAAAATGCTAATCAGTTGTTCATTTATTCAGAGCACGGAGACGAGCGTCACAGCAAGGACTCTCTTAAAAAATCTAAAACACTCATTATACTCCTTACAGCTGCATACTTTGAATGTAAATTAGCGAGAACTAAAAACTTTTCTAATAACTCACGCTTGAAACGAAAACAGATGATAGACGGCCGTATCTAATACAAAATTTATAGCCTTATTACTGTTGTTTTCTATTACTGAACAATGAATCCCAATTTAGGCTTCAGAGTCACATGAATGATCGTTCGAATTAGATACGACGTCTCGAGAACAGAATAAGGAATAAACAATCCAGACGACGCGAAACTTTAATTCTGGCCATAATTAATACAAACAAAACAGAAAACGAACGCCATAAATTAAACGAAGCGGAAAGGGTCCGACGCATATCGAAGGACCTTTTAAGAAACCTGTACACTCAAATTCCATTCCGCGGTCCATAGTTAAAATGCTCAAAGAATAGCTATTCATTAGCGGGTGCGAGAATGAGAATTCTTCAGGCACTCTGAATATTCCATCGGCCGGCGGAGAGGCTTGTATTGTCTTTAGAAAAATGCCTTAGTACTTGGAAGGGCCGGCGCTAAATTATGTCCGAGCGCTGGCAACACTCCCGGACACGGCAGCCGGCGCGCCGAGAACATCCTAGTTCATTATCTACTGATTCCATAGATTTTATTGCCTTCCCAGGAAACAATGGCCAGGATATTTGCCACGTGATTAATCTTCCTTCAAATTTATTCCCTCTTGGATATAGCCTCGGCACGGAAGGTTACCTTATCGCCACTCGAAATCTGATTTACGAAATCAATTAAGTTACGATTCGAGCGTGTCAACGCGACACCGACAAGCGAATTAAAGACACGCAACCATTAAGAGCGTGTAAAATTATTCAGCATCCTGTCGAAAAGGTAGCACAAAGTTTGCACTTTGCATATTTAAAGAAACGGTCGCCTTATCGGGCTCATCGGTGATTCTGTTCACAGATATTCTCGAGAAAACAGAGTACAGAGAGTCCAGAATTCTTACGGAGAGCTCGCATTGGGGCAAAATTAAGTGCTGTTATGTGTACAGATGTCACATTAAAATGCCTCGGGCTACTTCGCGTGGCGGAAAAATAAAGAGTCGAGCTATTGGCAGTACAATTATCCGATGAATCGTTCGCGGTGAGGTTTAACTTAGTGTCGATTTATCCAGTGTCCGCTGTAAAGTGATTCCGCAATGTGCACGCCTTAGAACACCTGCTTTATGGCCCCTTTTAGAAATACCGCGCGCGGGTGTCTGTTATATGTAGACAATTATGAGAACGATTTGCAATCAACTCCCTTTGAAACTTCAATCAATATAAATAACTTAACTTATGGCAAATACTTAATAGATTTATTATTTTGTAGGTACTTTAACTATTTTTGTTAAATTGCTACTTTTTGTGACGTTATTGTGAATTATTATCATAATTATTGTCATTGACAAAACGTTAGTAGTTGTTAGTATGTAAGTAGTAGTATCTTGATAAAAAACAAGGCTCAAGTGGTTTTTGAAAAAAATATTTAATTCTAAATAGACGCATTTGGCCATACCAGTCACTTCCGTAACGAGTTGATTAGTCACAAGCATTGAGATCGATTTAATTGTAGGAAAAGGTATTGAACTGCGACGGTACGAGATGGCATCCCAAGGCAAGCCGGGTCATACGTGAGTAATAAAAACGAAAATAAAAAGGGCCAGAACAACAGATTGACCAAATATTATAAAAAGTATGAAGTGTTTAAGAAAAAGATAACGATTCTGTCAAGAATTAACTTAGTAACTTAACTTAGTAAACTGTAGCAAAAATATTGTAGGAGTCGGTAGTATAAAACCAACAACAATGAGTAACAATAATGTGTGAAATAAAAATATTTTTTATAAATTTTTACCTTCTTCAAAAGTTTCGTTCTTGATTAGTTACCCAATATGATTAGCGTAAGTAGATACCAAAGATACTAAAATTTATAAAACTAACGCGAAGTTTGATGAAGACCCAAAACAAAATGATAATTAGAAACTTAAGACGAACAGTTTTGGTGCAGGTTTAGACTAATGAATGAAATTAATGTCAAGTTTATTAATGTGGTGGATAGTTATTACCATTTTAATGTAATAAATACTACTTTATGGTTAATGTGGGATTGTGTTCCTGAATTATTGTGGAGCGCTATCTGATAAATATTATTTTATAAATAAATGAGAATGATAACTTATCTCTATACATTCTGAGCATGTAGTCGGGTCGACACCAGAGTTAGCCACTCTCATTCGATAAGAAGATGAAAAACGTCTGTGCATCACAATACTGTACAGAAATATGCAGAATTTATTTATAGCCTTCACAAGAGCAAGCCTACATCTAAATCACCGATGATTCTACATCGTCATGTGTGTAGGTACCTACTCAATAAACAGGTTGGCTGTTGGCAGAGCAAATATCTAGACTGGTGCAAGAGCTAGATCTAGGGAATTACAAAAATACAAATGTAATACATATGGTATGATTGATGTTTTTGATGAATTTGTGTTTTATGGTGGTGATGGTGTGATTATTTTAATTAGAACCAAATCAGAAAAAAAAACTTTGCATGTAGAGTTGTAAGTTTATTAGTGACGAAGTTAAACTTTGTTCCTACAATATCTATAACCAATTATCCCAAATAACATGATTAACTGAGAGCGCCGCTGGTATTATATATTTTTTTTCTATATTTAAGTGAATTTTGAAAGGGTTAGACATTTTCTTAACTGGATTAAATATAGTAATAATCGTTTTCGCAAAAAAGATCTTGGATTGCAATCTCCTGGCCTAGGCTTGTATATTATGAAGCATGTAACGTTCAATCTCGCAGCAGACAGCTACCGTTCAGTCTTGCGATTTAATTGCAGCTCTGTTATCGTTGATTCAACGTTGATTTAATGTAAATAAAACTGGTTTTAGAAAAAGCAATCTCTCGACGTCATTTGATGGAATACGGATATAATCTATCAACTAGTACCTATATAGATGAGGTTCTCATATCAAAGAATAACAATTAACGATTATTCTTGTTTAGCTGTTGTAGATCACAGTTAAATTTATAAGCATACTAGTGTAAATTTTTCTAAAAAGTTAAATGAGCTAACATACCAATGTTCAAATATTTAAGCACTTTTTTTACATGATAGGCACACGCTTGACTACAACTTGCCGTTATAATCTACGATCTAGCGCGCTTGTATTAGTTAAGAAAAATAGTTTGTAATTTAGAATAGCATACGTTTTGAACAACGTCATATTATATTTTTAATTCACATTTCTCTTTGAAATTGTAAACAACAATCTTTATTATTCAAATCTTTCTACAAATTTACAATATTATAATTATAAATAAAACTAAATAATATTATTAAGACTTTTTAAGGACTGTAGAAGACATAATCATGTTTAAAATATTTTGACAAATATCTTTTGACTTTCAAAAATTTATTTTTTGCTTGTTCCTAACTGTATTAATGTAAGCAAGATCACTGGAAGGGACTAGCTAACATAGCACGGGTGTGCCCTCACCCAGTATGTTAGGTAGTAATTAAGATTTATTGTTACACTTATTCTGAATAAATAAATTTTGAATTTTTTGAATTTTGAATTATGTTTTAAAATAGTCCATTAAAATACAATAGTAATCGTTTAGATAAAAATATAAGTATAAATTGTAATGACAAGTACGCAGTGGTGTGATGTAAGATTGTGTGACCGTGAAGATTTAAACCGACATCAGATCAGTTCCTAGAAGCAAAGTAAGAAATATTTCACAAATCGTAGTTTCCAGGAAACTCAATTTAAAAAACTACAAGAATTCAGCTAAGCGTGAAGGAAAAATGTTTCCAATTCACCTTTGAATCCCGAATCCATTCTCACGTTGAAATAAAAACAGAATTGGCCTATGTCTTGATTGATTTTTTATTTGGAATCTGAAATTAATTGTCTTCGCTCACATAATTTCTGAGAATCTTTGGATTTATTTGACTCCTTTGTAGTCTATAGTTCTGTGAAATATTCCTATTTGGCACGAAAGTTTTTTTTTCTCTTTATAACGGTATGCTGTGGCGTAATAAATAAACTCTAAGTTTTGATGTGGTTGCTTACGATTAAATTACACGATTTAAAGCAAAAAAATATTGCTTCAATGCTTCCGGTTTCATATTATTTTACATTACTCAGCGTATGTTTTTTACTACCAAATGTTTCATCTCGCAGTATATGCTTATGGCTATTTCCCAAATTACATTAGAGATGGTATCGGTCGCGGAATCCATTACATTATTATCAAAAATATAATTTGAATCATCAATTTTATTGTGCTATCATAGACAATAGAGACGGAGACTCCTAATTATGAGTAAAAGATTTCGCAAACCATGTAATTAGCGTTGAACAACAAATATTCCATATAGTTCCATGTCACTTCCACAGTAACGGAACAATTTCAATTTTCGAAGTATCGATTTGCATCAATTATATTATTCCCTTTTTTTTGGTACAAGTTAGTTTTGGCGCCAAACGATGTTATTAACACCCGTAAGAAAAAGCTTCTAGTGCCATTTTTGAAATCAATTTTGAAATGAGTTATTTTGTAAAGTGCTACACTCGCACTATGATTGTTTAACTTAAACTTACCCTCGTACTATATTGTGTGTCATGGTGTTTCGTGCACTCATTCCAGCGTAAAGGAGAATCAAGCATGCACAAATAACAAACTTACTTTTGCTCATGTGTTGGTTTTTTTTTTAGAAATAATGTGGCGTCTATGATGGGATATCGTTGGTAATCAGGTTGCCACTTACCCAGCGGCGTGCATTAAGTGTTTTCAATTTCACTGTGTGGTTTACCGTTAACGAAATGCTGGTATCAATCATCGTCGTCTTTGTAATGTCGAGATTCGCATTTAGCTCATTATCGTCATTATTAGGCCTCTAGCCACTACATCGTTCATACTTTTTCTATTATATTGGTTGTCAAAGTTGTGGAAAAAGTTGTCGTAGTTCCAAAATCAGCTTTACCGTAATAATGTTCAGAGGAATTTAAATAATGCAAGTATCTGTATTGCAAATACTTATCTGGAAGTTTAAGATACATACTAATATAGATTGACTGAGGATTCTCAAAATACATACACGCATTTACGTCAGAAGATTCCATTATAATTTATGTGTTATTTCCACACGACTTGGTGCGTTTCGAACACTCTAAAAGTCAAACTCAACCAGTAACATAGAAAAAATAGCGAATGGAAGCTAATTGAATTTTAAGAGCTCGTTTTTTATTAATCTCGTGCGGAATGCAGCAAACGATTGTTTCGAAGATTTATGGTCTCGTGAAATAGAAAGTGACCTTCTTACAATCGTCAGACCATAATTTCACCAATTTAAACCTTATAATTTTAAATCCCCAGCTCTCAATTTGTTCGTTAAACTTTAATTGAAATGCTAGTTATTATTTTTACGACAGATGAAATAATTTCATTTTAATTGAAACGTTTTTATATCGTTCGCATAAATAGCGGATTTAAGTATCATATGCAATTAGTTTGCATAAAATAAACATGGTGTGTATAAATCGAATGCGCCAAGAAATAATGAAGGTTCGCAACGGATTCAAACGGCCAAAGTAATCACATTCGATGCCAATGGTAATGATAAAAAGTGCCATAAATTGTGTAGTAATTCCTTGGCGATAAAATATGTGAGGACGGGGAGCTCAATTATTTTTTAAGCCCCCCGCCGCTGCGGTAAAATCGACAAGATATTTGTCTTGAAAGGATTTAATGTCAATTTTCATTCCGATTACAATCAATTACAATGGCGGGTACTTGCGAATTTTCGCACGAGACTGAATACGTTTTATCTTGCCGCAGTCTATTCCGTTTGCAATTTATAATCATTATTCGCAAATGGTAAGGTGTTAATGTATGATTTAATAAGCATCAGTATCAAATGAAAGTATAGTAAATTACTCGTGAGTTGTAATGATAGTTTCATCGTAGTAATAAAACCGCTCACACGTTGTTGATGAGATGAGGCCATGTTAATTACTAGGGTATAATTGAAGCGATTATAAACTTCTAGTGTCTATAATACATATAAAACGTGAAAAGGTAATGAAACTTACATTGGTGGAGATTATAAGTACGTATATTATATTTATATTTATTGTGTTGTATATTGTTGCGGCTAGCATAAATAAATAATCATAGAAGTAAAACTTGATAGATACTTAAAATCTTAATCGAATTTATGAAACATCAATATAACATTATTATAAAAATAAAACTATTCAATGATTCAAAATAAATCGTAATCATTTGATGGAGTTTAAATCATTCAAAATACCACTGGATCCATTGATTCCTCATGATATATGTGATAAAGTGACGCAGTGTGTTGCTGTCCCACGCATCTTTACACTAAACAGATAATGTAGAAGAATTAGCAATCCATCATGGGACGGGAATAATATCTGACGGGCTCGCACCATGATAGCGGTGCTTGACAAATGCTTCTATATAAATAATACTCAGAGAAACGTATAAAACTTAACTCAGTTAAGTCACAAATACAACTTAAGTCAGTCAACCTAAATTTGTCAATAAACTTTATTAACATCAGTTAGGTATAGCAATCGTAGATCTGTGTGTCTTGTTTTTGAACGCAACCCGTACATACATACTAAAAAAAAAACAACTTACAAATGTACTCTAATAAAAAGTTCCGCCGCTCAATAAATCGGACACTGTCCAGTATTAAAATAATCCAACATTTAAACCGCATTAATGCTTATGACACACGTCAGGGAACCTCGAAAAAAGTTAAAGGCAGCTACCGATGTCGCCCACCGATAGTGTCGTCCAAAATGATGGTTTAATTCGATAGACTTGGCTCCTATGATCTTTGTGCCACTACCGAAACATAAATTCGAACCGACGTACAGACATATCGGACAAATGACAGATAGAGCTGTGATAGAGAAATGCGTGAAGGCTGGTGACAGTTGCTTCTAGATCGAAGATTGTGGAGCTGTATTACGGGCAAGTTTTCTTATTGTAGAAATGAATTTTAATCCAATAGTAACGTATAATGTACAACAAGTATGCATTACCTTTGAACACAGAAATCCTTGTGGCTGTGGTGTGGCTTCTTGTGATCTGGTGAAGAAATTTAAACTATCACCCTTAAAAAATTACAAAAACAGTTTTATTATCATAGTTTAACCCATCAAACACGTGTTCATATGCCATAAAAGCAGTCAATTTATTCCATCTTCTAAACCCATAACATCAATACACCCAAATTGCTGCTCCAATTGGCAGACAAGCGCTCGCAAAAAATGCCAATAAATGCCATTATAAATACCAATGGTAGGCATAAAGAACATAAACATTGTTCTTTAAAACTGTTTAAACATGGACCCGACATACCAATACCAGGGAACATCGAGACATACAATCACTGTTATTTAAGATCGCATTCATAATACCTTCGACGTAAATGCTCAAACAAAAGTTGGTACATGGCAAACAAATTTACCGAAATTGGTCTTGCTCTTGACCAGCGGATATTATGACCGGTTTCGTGAAGCGGTTGTATGGGAAAGGAATTAATATTGATTAAAGTCCTGAGCAGATGAGCTGTATGTAATTGAATCAATTACATTGAATTTACTTATAAAAAGTAGATTTATAATTTAATAATTATAAAAAATAGTTGCATTTATTTCTTAAAATGATTTTAAATCTCCCATTGGCACAGACCATTTGATCACAGACCTTAAAATATGTAATACAAGCCCGTTTCTATAGTAAATGCCCTATTTACTCCCTGGGCTACAAACCCAGCAGGTGGTGACCACGGCTGACCAGCGACACTTCTCACAAATGTAATGTCCTGTTTAAATTCCAATTGTAGCGGTTACAATAACTCGCCTCGAATAGCTTATAACGGAGGGCACTACGAGAAATTACATGTTACGGGTATGATGCAAAATTTATGATTATATACACAATTTTTGTATTCATTGCTGTTTTCATTCAGCTTACACTCCGTCATGCCTATTTTAGATGAAATACTGGTCATAAGCTCGTTCTTAGCAATATTACCCTCTGTATAGCGGGTCGGCGAACCAGTCTGGACGAGGCAGCCAACCGGGACGCGCGTGCTGACTCGTCCTTCTGATGATGGAAACCTCAGTTTTCCGAAACTTGTCGAGCTAATTTTTTCGACGTAATTATTAACGTAAGTGCTAGCCGGTTATTACAACTAAATTAATATTACCCTCTACTTAAGATTTTTTACTTAATTACTTGCAATGGAAAAATGGCTTAAATAAGGTTTTCTATGTCTAAAACTTCAAGTGCACACCAGAAAAAGTAGTTTTTATCAAATATTACCAAAACACTAAAACAATACCCAATCCATAATGTAGAAAGAAGGTAATTTTATCGTTCCTCCCCAAATCCCAGAAGGCTGGTAATGTTATGAATAAATACGATAAGAAAACTGTTTATGTTAAAATCAAACTTTTAGTTTTATGTTTCATGCAGGATATTCTCAGAAATAGGGATAGTCTATTCTAAGTGCTAATAAAAATAAAGTCGTAAATGTTTAGTGCGTTTGTTATTGAAGTCTTCATTGGAAGTATTTACCTATGGAGTGCTTTCTAAGTCTATTTTTAGAGCTAAGCAAACTACATGGTGATATAAGTAATTTTTGCCGCGTAATTGCGTTGTAGGATTTTTACAGTTCAACACATTTCACAGTCACAGGAAGAATTCCTAAAATTAATAAAAAAAGAGACAAAGCTCAGCGGTTCTGTAGGTACTTTGTGTACGTTATAATATTAAGGCCAACATAGAGAGAACTATTAAAAATAGTTTGTCGTAAACTCAAGTTGCCAGATTATCGACTACGAAAATCGTGAGGCACTTAAAAAACAATCAGATCCATTAGACTTTGATAGAGGCAATTTGTAACAATTGTACTCACATCGCAAATTGGAGCGTTTAGACATTATTTGACAACGATTTGAAATAGTTTATTGCTAACTTTCTGAGTTTAAGAGTATCATTATGGTCCTCAGTTTGTAACGCTTCGTAGTGAGAGGGTGGATATAAGTGCGTTATCCATGGGGTTTGGCTACCTAAGCCTATCTAGAGGGTATTAGGTAGTCAATAAATAAAAGGTTAGACTATTGTTACTAATAATTTAAGTATATTTAACTAGGTATTCAAAAGGTGGTAGTCTCACTTTACAATTTTGATTAGGTTTCTTATTTACTTTTAATTTACAGGTAGTTTAAACAATGATTAGATCTATAGATATATGGGCGCCAGCCTTAGCTCAAGGCGATAGAGAATGAGTACTCTTTAAATTACACAATTGTCCTCAGGGCCGAGGGGAAATGCCTACACCAGGGTATCTAGTTGCAACCAGTATGCGTTTTAGTCAGTCAACAACACAATAAAAGTATAAAGGCACCAGGCATTATATATGCCTGGTGTTACCGGCTTAGTGATGGGGACGGAGTCAGGGCGGAGACACCCGCCATAGAGGGCTGGAAGAAGCAGCAAGTTCTCCCAACACGGTTGGTGACCTCCGGCACCCCGCGCCCAAAGCACGATGTAGAAATGTGAAGTAGGTGTGTGTTGTGAAGTAAGTAGGATTTTGTGCGGCCTAGGCTAGCAGCCTTAGACCGTGTAGATGAGTTGTAGAAGGGAGTATTCTTGCGAGAAACTTAAAAAACCCTGTTAACAAACAGTTACATTTATTTTATGTTCCGCTTTAGAGGGTAGATGGTATCTGCACGCACCGCACTTATGTCTTAAAACTTACCCAGAATCTGGGGTTTTTCCTCTCACAGATCAGCGGCTGCGTGCTAGGATGAGGTCCGCAGGCCTCATCGACCAGCACTACCTCCAGCAGACAGCAAATATAGCAAACAGCCTACGACAAGAAACGTGGAAGATTAATCCCGGTGAACAGGTTCTTTCACTGAGCTCTTTTTCTCGAACACTCACCAACAACGAGGGAGTTCTTATGTACGGAGCGTGGCGAGTTGACCGAACTGCTTCTGCCGGGGTCTAGGGATCGAGAGCCCTAGACCCCGCTTACATTTTTCTTGCCGTGCGCGTTTCTATCTCTCGAGTCACCTTTCACGTCTCTCTGACAGGTTAGAAAATAATGTCAATTCGACACTTGACATTGACAGTCGCAACCCAAATCTTTGTTTTGCGACTGCGCAACGTATCGATATTTAGCCATTTTAGACTAAATGAACGAAATGAAATGAGGGGTTACACAAGGCCCCCCTCAGAAAAGAATTCACGTAGTGAATTCACGGCTGCCCTCAGCCGTAAACTACTGAAACAGCTACCGCAACAAAACCAAGTTTGCGGAAGTTGAAGACCAAAAATTAAAATATCCATTAAAAAAAATCCAACAAAGTGTAATAACCATTATAGGTTAATAAATCTAAAAACAACAAATTTCCAGAAGTCTGGACTACCAACCTATCCTATGTACAATTAAATAACCAGAAACTTATAAACCAAAAGTGGTCTTATATCCAAACCAAGACTAAATCTATCTTAAAAATACTTATTTCTGCAACAGCTTCACAAATTTTATAGTTTATTTAGTTTTTAATGTCCAATTTAAATATTTTTCTAATAATTTATTCATTTTATTATGTAACACTTGTGGGAAGGAATAAAAATAAATGTATATATCTGATTCTACTATGTTTTTTAATCCCTGCAAAACCCCTATAGGTAATCATATAATTACATAAGAGTAATATAATATTAACACTAGTTAGAAAATGTTAATCAAATTATTATGCAGTTTGCTGAATGTAGTCAAGCTTACTGGGAACAATATTGATATATTATCTACTTGTGAGTATGATATAGATAAACTAATAGATAAATCCCCAAGTATAATTTACACACCTAATGTGCATAAGCTTGTTAGTATGTCTGCTATGGCTTATTATTTGACCAGGGTACAACGCCGCCCTGTAGACTTATGAGTTTCCTATTTGTAACGCGGTAGGACGCGAAAAGCACCCTTCATCTGAGTTACAGATGCCAAGTGAAGGCGTGTCTAGTTAGAGACACTATAGTGTAGTGAACATATACAGTTCTTTAGAGCTACGTAGGTAGGTACGTAGAAGAGTTAGTAGTAGGTATTTACGCGTTTAGAGCTTATTTTTTTAGAGTCCGCGAAAACTGCTCTGTTATGTGTAACGGCACTGTTAGTTTAGTATCCGCTTTACATGTAGAAAAGTTTAGTATTTGTACGCGTTTAAAGCTTGCTTATAGAGTCCGCGAAAACTGCTCTGTAATTGCTTAGCGGCCTTGGCCCATTTAAGTTGTAAACTACATAAAGTAAGCATATATTTGTGATGTTTATTAAAGGGATATATTTACATAGATTACAATATTATATTAGATTAAAGATTGTTCCAAGAAGAGTAGGGAATGGTGTACCGGCCTAGTACATCAGACTGAATAAATAGTATGAAGAAGCAGTTTTATAAATAAATAGGCTGAAGCAATTTGGGAGGATATGGGGATATGCTCAGCACAAAAAGTGAAAGACAAAAGATTAAAGTTGAAGAATTAGACAGAAATTTGAAAAGAAAACAACCTTGGCTTCGGGTATAGTTCCCGCAGAGTGGCCTTCGGTTATTGACATGCAGTATACTTACATAAATATTTTTAGTTATTATCATTTATTCCCCCTATCAGGTATTGTACCTACATTTGCTACATTAAGTTTTTTGTTTACCATTTTTAATAATTTAGGTTAATTTGCGATAATTTAGATTTCTTAATTTAGTGGTGAAGAGCTGTTGTCAGAAAACTATGCTAACTAATAATAACTTACTTATCTATCTTAAAATCTATTTGATCCCCCCCCTCGTTGTTGTGTTTATTAATATACCTACTGCTTATGTCTACTTATTTGCAGTTTTATTTATTTTCCCTAACTCCTGTCCAAGTTAGGTATAGTTAGTAAAATAGTGTTGATTTAAGTTGTGTTCCTATTCTTTAAGGTAATAGGGAATTTTATTGTAATAGGAACGCAAAAATCATAGGCTGCTATCTAAATAGCAAGTAAATAATTACAGAAGAAGTTGATTCTCCATACCAATAAACTTCCAAGCCAAATTTTCAATAAGATAAATTGTTAACCACAAGTGAGCATATACAGCTCTTTATGAAGTGGTATACCTGTATAGATTATTACAGGTATCCAGAAAAGTATCCTGACATACAGAAACAAGTATAAGGCGTGTCAAGCTTAGGACACTATAGAGTGAGTATGTCAGTACTCTCAGAAGACTTTCCTATAAGAAGGTGTTGTTAACAATCTCTCATTTGTATAGTCCAATATTTATAAGTTTGAGTTATTATTAATTTGTGACCTTTATGTCCTTTACATGCCATGCTCCTATGTCACGACCCTGCTCATCTATCAAGTCATATACCATTGATGCTCTTTTTGCTGCCACAATGCACTTTATGTATTTTGGTGCTAATTTGGCCGAAAAGAATTTGTCCTTGCTACTAAGAGGAAATGTTCTTTTCCAAACGGTTTGCCCTACTTTTAACTCTAAAGGTCTTCTGCGAAGATTATAGTAGTGAGCGTTTTTACGATGTGCTGCTATGAGCTCCTCTCGTACTCTTTGGAATACATCCGATAACACACCTAGGTCGCGTGCATGATCATCTCTCGATGGAAACGTAAGTTCTGTCAGATCCAGCGGAGTTTTATCGTATAGTTCACCGGTTACTACCGCTTCACGTCCATGGATTAAGAAAAACGGTGAATATCCAGTGGCTTCACTCACTGATGTGTTTATCGCGAACTCAATCTGCGGTAGGTGCATATCCCAATCTCGATGGTTTTCTTGTATGAGGGCTGCTATTGCTGTCACTATCGTTCTGTTCTGTCTTTCTACAGTGTTGACTTGAGGACAGTAACGTGGCGTTAGATGAGCCTGTGGTATGCTGTATTTATGAAATAGAGCCTGTATCTCATTTCCAGTAAACTGCGTTCCATTGTCAGATATTACTGTTTGTGGGATACCATGCTTCATGAATACATCGTTTTCTAGATGTTTTACGACATTTGCTGCCGTAGCTCGGCGCAATGGAAATATCATAACGTATTTCGTGAAACAGCACATGACGACAAGTAAATGAGTATAGCGATTTCTAGATACAGGAAAAGGTCCTGTTAGGTCTATACTTAGGGTTTGGAATGGACGACAACATTTTTTAGGCGACCCCATTAGACCTGGGGTTAATTGTGGTGGTATTTTATGAGCTAAGCACGTATCGCAATTCCTTATGAATTTTGCTACGTCTTTATAAAGTCCAGGCCAATAATATGTCAGAGCTATTTTCCTATGAGTTTTTAATATCCCTAGATGGGCAGAAGTTGGTAGACAATGATGACTATGGATAATTGTTTCCCTCTGATGTTGTGGTACTACTTCTTTCCATTGAAAGTCTTTGATTAATTTGTTTGCCAACTTTGTATAACGGAACAGTCTGCCGTTTCTCAGTATGAAATTCCGACAGGATAACGGCTTCTTCTGTATTTTCTCCACTATTCCATCATACCACACATCGCCAGTTGGACTTGGTACCTGTTCTGTTGTGATTGTCGCAACTTGTGGCACGAATCTGGACAATGCGTCTGGTACTACGTTGTCCTTTCCTGCGCGATGTTCTATCACGAAATTATATGGGGATAGCCTACAACCCCATCTTGCCAATCGACCTGTCGGGTTAGATAAATTTAGGAACCATTTTAAGCTGGAGTGATCCGTTATGATCTTAAATGGTTTGCTACCCTCTATGTACGGCCTAAAGTGTTCTACGGAGAACACCACTGCCAGAGCTTCCCTCTCCGTTGCAGAATAGTTAGCTTCAGGTTTTGTCAGGGATCTGCTTGCATAGGCTATTGGGTGTTCCTTGCCGTCTATCTCCTGGGATAGCATTCCTGCGATTCCATATGCGGATGCATCACAGTGCAGAGTGAATGGCTTCGCGAAGTCCGGGCATGCCAGGATCGGTGAGGTTATTAATGCCTGTTTGAGGGTATTGAAAGATTGCTCAGCCTCTTCCGTCCATTTGAAGGGTGGAGCTTTCTTACTCGTGCTCGTGAGTTTATTAAGAGGAGCGGCGATTATACTAAAGTCTTTTATGAACCTTCTGTAGTAAGACGCTGTACCCAGAAACATTTTGACTTGTTTCTTAGTGGTTGGGGTAGGAAACTCTAGTATAGATTGTACTTTTGCAGGATCCGTATGTAAGCCCTTTTCATCTACTATGTACCCCAAGTATTTCAGTTGTTGTCTAAAGAATTGACATTTAGATGCTTTGATCGTCAAGCCAGCCTGCTTGAGTCTGTCCAGAACTTTTTGTAGTAGGTCTAAGTGTCCTTGAAACGTGTTATGGCAGATCACAATGTCATCTAAGTACACGAACACGTGATTGTCAAAGCCGTCTGAGCCAAACAGCAAATCCATTAATCGTTGTTGGGTAGCTGGTGCTCCCGTTAGCCCAAAACACATCCTTTTGAAATGGAAGAGACCTCGACCTGGTACTGTAAATGCTGTCTTTTCCCGTGAAGATGGTTCCAGTTCGATTTGCCAGAACGCCGAGCTTAAATCTATTGACGATAAATATTTTGCGTTTTTTAAGCTGTCCAATATTTGACTTATGTACGGCAACGGGTACGCGTCATGTTTCGATACTTGATTTAGTTTTCTACTATCCAAACAGAAACGCCATTCTCCCGAGGGTTTTGGTGTCATCAACGTTGGGTTGTTCCACCCACTATGGCTTGGCTCCACCACATCCAATTCCAGCATTTTATCTAGTTCTCTATTTAGTTCTTTCAATTTCTCAGGAGACATGGGATAGTAGCGTTGCTTAATGGGTTTTGCTTCCCCCGTGTTGATAGTATGTTGTATAAGGTTAGTCTTCCCTAGCCCTACCTTTTCGTACGCTATCTCATCATATGCCTTTATCATACTATCTACTAGTTTAATTTGTTCCTCTGTTAATGTGTCCCTCGTTTGTAGACAGTTTATTGTGGCTACCTGCTTTACTTTTACCTGAGCGTGCCATGGTAATGTATGTAAAGTGGATGGTTTTATGTTAAAAGCCTTCCAGAAATCCCATCCAAACAAGACCGGGTCTTTTACCTCAGGTACCACTCTAAATGTGACAACCTTAGTTTGATTTTGAAGTGTCACTAGCAAAATTATATGCCCAATTATTGTTGAGTATGCGCCGTTTGCCGACTGCATAGCATTATCACATGTGTCTGTGTTTAAGGTGGCTCCTAATTGCAAAAAGTATTCATGTGAATTATTACCCAAAACTGAAATCATGGAGCCGGAGTCCATCAACCCGTCAACTGGTTGATCGTATATATGTACTGTTAATCTAGGTCTGTCATCAAAATCGCTATCCTGGATCGAAGCTACTTTGTAGGTGTTAAAGAAGAGTTTAATTGTATTTAACCAGGCAGCCCACTCATCACTCCGATCCTTACATATTAGTTTTTTGAAGTTGATGGTTTTACTTGACATGTTGGACAAGGCTCCCTAGAGCCTTTCCTTGCGCAGACGGGGCATTTAAGAACAGTGTACCCCTTCAATCCGCATCGGAAACACACGAGTTCTTTCGGGGCCTTACAGTTCCGTAAAGAGTGCCCTTTGACGCGGCAACGGACACAGAACCAAGACGACGAACTTGGTGGCGATGTTGTGACAGCAGCTACTTGTGGTACTGAGCCTTTGTATACTAAGTCTGAGGCCAAGGTTTGTGATGAATTTCTAGGTGGTTCCTTAAAGTATTTAACACTTAATTGGTGCCTTTCAAGTTCTTTACACCTGCTCCGCAACTCCTGCAGTGAATTTATGGGGACCAGTACCAGTTTCTCTGCGAAAGTTGGACGGATGTTTCTCCTAATGATTCTCAATTTTTCTTCTTCCGGCAAGGGGGTCCTAAGCCTAGAGAAGAAGTTCAACATCACTGAATAGTAAGTTGAGAAGGACTCATCGGCCCCCTGAGTGCGTGACTTTAGTTCCTCCAGGATGCGATGGTCGAAATCATGAGGCAAAAATTCCTCCAACAACTCCTGTTTAAGCTCTTCCCATGAACCGATAGTTGACCGAACCCCTCTGTACCATAATAACGCCGTGTCTGTGAACAATTCTGCCGCCGAACGATAAACCTTTTGGTAAGACAAGGAGCGGGATGCCACTAATTCATCCAGCCGCTCCAAGAAAGTGAGGATACAATTGTTTCCATTGTATTTTAGATTTAAACTGTTTATGTTGGTTGGGGGCACATATTTTACTTTATGAACACAATAAGATGTTTTCTGTGCAGAGTCAGAGTCTGTCTGGTCTCCTGCTGTTACTTTATATTTGATTGGTGTCACCCTGTGACAAGGTTTAGACTGTTCTGAATCAGAGGACTCTCCATCTGATTCCGAACCTGACCCAGTATGGGCATAGTTTAACATCTCCTCCACAGCTTTTGATAAAGACTGCTGTAGAGATTCTAGTTGCTTTGTGTCAAGCTTTTCACCTTTCAACAACCTATCAATGCGCAGAAGAAGATGATTGCCTGATGAACATAACCGATCTAACTGAGACTTGCCTATAGCTCCCTTAGAAACATTCTCCCAATCCGACAATAACAAACTTGACTTTGTTTGTACGGAGGCAAAGTCATTATCATGATCCCACTGTTCAGGCAGGGTCATAACCTGAGGCTGATCTTTAATCAACTTAGCCACCTGCTTCCTTAGAGCTTGGACAGTGGTAGCCGGGGTAGTGTCTCTAATTAAAACTTCATATTCCAACTCATCTTTTTTCAACATAAAAGTATTGATTTCCCGAGCCATTGTTTAGATTGTTTAAGTTTTACTCGCCAATCAAAAGAATAATTGTTATAGATGTTATGTATTATTGTAATCAAAGTGAAATTATTAAATGTATTGTTATCAGTATATTGTATGTACCAGTGTTGTAAATTATTTATTTAAAAGTGGGTAATTATGTATAATTTGTAATTCCAATAATAAGTATTTAGTGTACTAATTGTGTTTTGATTCTAAGTTAATAACTAGATTGTATAGTTTGTTAGGTCTCTATATGAAGTTTACTAGTGTACTAGGTAGATTCTAAAACTTACACACTAATATTGTGTAGTTAAATATGTAAATTTGTCTTTATTAATTGAATTATTAAAATCATAGTCATTTAAGTTTTGTGTTTAGATAAGTAGATTTTGTAAAATTATTAATTATGATATCCTGGTTGCAACTTTACAATTTATCACTTTTTGGTTATTACATACACATATTATTCAATAATTACACATTCAAGAACACATAAGTACTTACAGCTAAAGGAAATAATAAAACAACACAAATTTCTTTATAATTGCATACTTATTGTAAGTTAGTATTTAAAGTTTAAGCCTAAGGTTGCAACTAGACCCTTATACCAGTTGGAGTGCCACTGTATCGCTTCGTAGTGAGAGGGTGGATATAAGTGCGTTATCCATGGGGTTTGGCTACCTAAGCCTATCTAGAGGGTATTAGGTAGTCAATAAATAAAAGGTTAGACTATTGTTACTAATAATTTAAGTATATTTAACTAGGTATTCAAAAGGTGGTAGTCTCACTTTACAATTTTGATTAGGTTTCTTATTTACTTTTAATTTACAGGTAGTTTAAACAATGATTAGATCTATAGATATATGGGCGCCAGCCTTAGCTCAAGGCGATAGAGAATGAGTACTCTTTAAATTACACAATTGTCCTCAGGGCCGAGGGGAAATGCCTACACCAGGGTATCTAGTTGCAACCAGTATGCGTTTTAGTCAGTCAACAACACAATAAAAGTATAAAGGCACCAGGCATTATATATGCCTGGTGTTACCGGCTTAGTGATGGGGACGGAGTCAGGGCGGAGACACCCGCCATAGAGGGCTGGAAGAAGCAGCAAGTTCTCCCAACACGGTTGGTGACCTCCGGCACCCCGCGCCCAAAGCACGATGTAGAAATGTGAAGTAGGTGTGTGTTGTGAAGTAAGTAGGATTTTGTGCGGCCTAGGCTAGCAGCCTTAGACCGTGTAGATGAGTTGTAGAAGGGAGTATTCTTGCGAGAAACTTAAAAAACCCTGTTAACAAACAGTTACATTTATTTTATGTTCCGCTTTAGAGGGTAGATGGTATCTGCACGCACCGCACTTATGTCTTAAAACTTACCCAGAATCTGGGGTTTTTCCTCTCACAGATCAGCGGCTGCGTGCTAGGATGAGGTCCGCAGGCCTCATCGACCAGCACTACCTCCAGCAGACAGCAAATATAGCAAACAGCCTACGACAAGAAACGTGGAAGATTAATCCCGGTGAACAGGTTCTTTCACTGAGCTCTTTTTCTCGAACACTCACCAACAACGAGGGAGTTCTTATGTACGGAGCGTGGCGAGTTGACCGAACTGCTTCTGCCGGGGTCTAGGGATCGAGAGCCCTAGACCCCGCTTACATTTTTCTTGCCGTGCGCGTTTCTATCTCTCGAGTCACCTTTCACGTCTCTCTGACAGGTTAGAAAATAATGTCAATTCGACACTTGACATTGACAGTCGCAACCCAAATCTTTGTTTTGCGACTGCGCAACGTATCGATATTTAGCCATTTTAGACTAAATGAACGAAATGAAATGAGGGGTTACAAGTTTAAGATAAAAAGTCGGTCAACTAAAATGCAAGTAGTGTATGTATTCACTGGTGTACAGCGAGCATAGAAAACTTGTTTTTATTTTTACAATAAAGCAATTACTCTATCAAATTCTCTGGCAAAGTTAATTCATATCAGTACATTAATTCCGTGTAACGTAAACACTAATACGAAATGTTGTTACTAAAATGTGTAAAAAGGTTGCTTAATATAATTTATGTAATAGACAAAATGGCAGTGGTACAAACACCACAAAATTTTTAGATCTAATAAAGTCATAACTGCACTGTCCAAACAATGTATCAACCATTAGCCCCATAACCTTTCCTAGACCAAGAATTAGGTTCAAACCCACACGTGTGTGATAGCTAGTAATCAGTCGTGTGTGTGCATTGTTTACATCGGGGACGCGTGATCTAAGATTTGGACGGCCCACTTCGGAGGATGGAATGTTACGCTGGGCTAGAGAGGGATTTGGATATGGTAGTTTGGGGATACAAACTTTGGAGTAAAATTTAAAGGATTAAAAAACCATAAGAGGTTTTCTAGGAAAACGTATGTAGCCCAAGATATAAAGAAAATAATTTGTCTAAGATCAGCTAGAAATGAAAATTAATATAATAATAAACAGACAAATACAGACATAATAAGTTTTACATTTTCCCGAAAAAAATAACAACAAGACCATAATAAAGAGTTTTGTTTGTTTTGTTTTTGACAGAGATATGTTAGATTCATCATAGTTTAAAAAAAAAATATAATCTTTCGACACCAGAGTTGGCCACTCTCATTCTATAAGAATACGAAGAAAATGTTTTTGAGGACTTATTTAATTTCAGCCACAAACTACTTTCTTTCTTTCCTACCTCCATGTGAAATTGTGAACACACCGCGCGTCCAATCAAATCTCCACGGTACATATTTCACAACGAATTTGTCAAGACCACTGACTCTTTGTAATTATTCATCTCGTACCGAATTGATATTACGACCTACAATCATAGTATTAAACTAACTGATGTTAAATTGACCGGAACTTTACGTTCGTTATACATTTCTGAAGATGCTATCAATCATGTTTTGGGAGTCTATTTCAATTTCCCCATATTGATTGCAAAGAGAGAGCGCCATTAGAATGCCGGCTTTACAATTCAACTGTTTTCTTGATTGATTTTATTTGAGTAAATGAAAATATTTTTGTAAAGTATTAAAAAAGCTTAGAGTTTAAAGACTTAGATTTTATTAAAGTTGACGTGTTTTTATAAGTTAAGATTTAATTTGATTGATTGTGATTGATAAGTGTTTAATATAATTGATAATAGGGTAGCAAATATTTTTTTATGTGCTCAAACGCAAAAGTACTTCATATATAAATACAATAAAAGTTGACTTAACCATTAGTAAAGAGTGTTTTCATTTATATGAAAGAATCATACGATAATTCATTAACATCTACATACGTGAGGTACCTAGTGTACCTATGTATTAGAAAGTGGTTTATCCCACCAGTAAGCGAAGCGAAACGCGGCGGAACACTCACATGACACGAGATAGGAATCTATTATAAATATAATATGACAATAGTGTATTAACAATGAAGTAGATGAAGCAACTGACATTGTGCTCAAAACACTATGAAGTCAGTATGGAATTTTGCTATAAATAAATGAAAATATTATTTTTGTACGTTACAATCAGTCGTGTTAAAATCTTAGATGTAATAACTAAATATGTAGGTATGTCTGAATGTAATATTTGACTCTCAACCGATCTATAAAAATCCAAAAAAAATTGTCCTAAACTATTTATACACGAAATATATTCGAAATTAAAACCGGAAAATAACGTTTTTCGAACGATAACACAGATTGTCATCTAGATATTTTCCGCTAACTAATATCCACTATCACAATATTTCCGCTTCATATTAACCTTCCAACATTCCTTACTCAATCTTACAGTATTGTATCCGTACTGGATAAGGATCAAGTCATTCATTCATCATTTCGGGACTTACTGCTCGGTGGGAATATTAGTGATAAACAAACTGCTCTAGATGGTTATCGTGAACTCTACTTTGTTAATAGTTCGAGGCGTCGGTGCTCATTGATATTTTACAGGGAGCATTTATTGAATGTACTGGTGAGTAGGTAGGTTACTTACTTTGTTAGCAAATGATTACAGTTACTGTGGCGCTGTCTACTGCGATGTTCGTTCGCGATTATGAGAGTTAAGTTACTGCAGTCGCAGTTGGTTGTGACTGTGGCGAAAAAACTACTTTCTAGCATGTCTATCTATACTAGGATCCTATAAGACTAAATAGTAAGTAGGCTCTGATAATTTGTCACAGTACTGTTGTAGTTAGATCGTGTCAGTCACTTCGGACGGTCAGAAAATTCTCGAAGCAAAATCAAATCAAAATCAAAATTCATTTGTTTGCACGAATATTGTGATACATAGTAGATGTTACATAAATTTGTTTTATCAAATATTCTGCCGATAGGCGTACGAATGTTAGTATTACGGCTAGTCAATTTATGTGTATATATTTTCTTTTTTTCTTTAACAAAGTAATTTACTTTATAATAACATGTGGTTAGTAGGTACTCAAACAATTTTTTCTTGAAACTTTACCAGTTCAGGTCTTTGATTTCATTTGGAATTTGGTTCTATATAGTGACGGCTATGCAGTTTACATTGTTAGTGGTGACTTGCAATCGTCGCTTTGAATTTGTTAGTATATTTTGCCGACGACACCAAAGTTTGCCACTTTCATATACAAACTTATTTATCAAGAAAGTTGTATTACATACACATCAAACCTTTTAATGATGGTCGGATTACTTTTTTTTAGTTCTAGTAAATGCACAAATTTTGTATACCTACAAATTGACAAAGCTACAGCAATTAAACGAAGAATCCACCTTAATTCCGTTTTACAAATTTTTGTATATCTTAAAAAGCCAGACACCTACTCTAAGACCTTTTAACGCCTTCACAGCCTTAACCCTTTTTTACCCATGTCACCTTGTTTCCGGCAGAGAAATAAATAAAAAAGTGCAGTCAAGAAAGTATGTAGCTTGGGTTTATCCCTTTTTTGCGCCCCATCGACAACTTCAATGAGTTTTGAGCTAACGAGCATTTCATTAAGGATGACTGATGGATGAAGATAAGGGATACGTTTTAAACCTTATTTCAAAACTCGAAATGTAAATTTAATTAGAGTTTGAATTATCAAAAAATGGTTAGTTACAAAAACATACACAAATATGACAAACAAAAGCATTCAGAAGAATTGAAAAACGGCTTTTTTTAAAAGTCAGTTAAAAAGGATATACATTTTCAATATAAATTAATGTATAACGCGAACCAATAGAAAAATTCTATATAAGTACTAGTTTTAGGCAATATTTGGAAGCAAAGAAGCGAAGCAAAAAAGTTTCATGCAACAATAAAAAATAAAATATACTTGACACATATTCACTTATGCAGTAAGAGTAACATGACCGAACAAGAAATGCAGATTCATATTAAAACAGTTCACTAAGGGATCCGACTTCTCAAAATGTCCACATTGCAGAGCAAAGTTTATGGAACAAAGCTCTCTTGCCACATTATAATATATGTTTGATATTTATACATCGAAAAGGGATAAAAAAGGGTTAAAATTATTGATCGCGTTAAGATTTGATTCGTACAGGTGCAACCACACCTGCCAGTTAATTACTCAAACCTAATTAGATTAGGCAAATTAAGTTATAAAATTAAGTAGATTTGTTACTAAGTACCTTTTTGATGCAGTAACCATAAAATATAACGCCTTTGTACTACCATAATTTGCATAAAAATATACCCTTGTCGTAGTAATAGAATATAATGTGTGTTACAGTAGGGAATAAACAATAACTTGTTCTGAATAGCCAACTTAATTAAAAGAAACATGCACCTTTGTTAATGTTAAATATTTTTTTAAATAATTAAGCCAATGTACTAATGTGAGTTTTGTATTAATTACAGTTTTAATAAGTATCAAGTTTTCTAATTGTTTTAAATAAGAATAATTTATTTACCTTAACAATTAACTGAAATAACATATTTGACTTATCTAACTAGGAATACTGCGATTTTGATATGCCTGTGGGTTCTGCACTAGGAACATCCTGTGTCACAGAAACCACGGTAAATACTTAGGAAATATGAAAAAAAATCTGTAACTGAGTACTAAAACAGGAGATAAGTAACTTCTTAAACTACACTTAACATTTAGATTTTTTTCATTTAGCTAGATCTAGACTAGAAATGAACCTTGACGAATGTATATACTCGTATCTATGTATGTATCAAGCTAAGCGTAGTGCACACTAGTTGCATTCAAGGTGGCATGGCAGCGTGGGAGCAACGTCTCCATAAAACATTATTGTAGGACACAAACCGAGCCGCTGCGAACATGATTGAATTTTATTGTGTGCTTACCACCTTACTCAGCCCATTCTGCATACTCCACGCTGAAATATTACGACTCTAGCGACGCTTTTCAATTCCTTAAACTCATAAACTAGGATCAAAGTCACCTTTAACCGACCTCGGTCCAAAACAATACCAACCCGTTAGAAGCTTTACCTACTATCTGCTTAGCTCGAGCGACATTTAATTTCGCAACAAAATTTATAGAAACCATAATTCAAGTTGTATCATAACAATTTTATAGCATATCGATTTCAGAAGGCGGCTGAGAGCCCGACCTGCAACTCCGCGGCTGACCACAACGGGTTTATACTATTGGCACATCTCCCAATAAAAGCGACGCCATAAATGTACCCCTTGAGGTCGATAAAACACCATCCTGTCCGTATGATGTCACTATAATATGCATAGACTCCGCTCTATTTGAGGTTTACGGCGAGCTCGCAGTGGAATGCCCCGCTTCCTAACAAGTAGCTCTCTACCTTACTCGATTGACAATTCCAAGGGGTCTGGATTCGTTTTTACGCGCTTCTGAATAATATATTAACTGTGGGGGCGAGATTTATGAAGGGTGGCCAGGGTTTTAATCTTACGAAACGACCATAACAAGACGCATGGCCAAATTACTGAATCCGTTATTAGGTTGCTGTAGCGATTTAATGGCCACTCGAATTTTCTAGTACCCTTTAATATTTCAATTTAATAGATCAAATGGACAGATTCGGGCTATTTTGTAATTTGCATGCGGCGGGTTAACGCGTTCTACGGTCGATTAGGTGAGCATTAGTGGTTTTTGCGCATCAACTATTTAACGTAGCTCTTAATTTTAACGTGTCCATCACTGGCGGGAGCCGTCTGACAACTATGTATATGAAACCGCTCTATTTAAACGACTTACTCATTTACATCTATTTTAAGCCGATAAAACTTTTTGTTGTGTCGAATTAAATCAACGACTTTTATGGAGCAGCAATAAATGTAAATCGTAGAAGAAATACAAGGACCGCTTTTGCAAAATAAGACAAATCCCAAGTCCATCTTATTTCGTAGCAAGTCAATAAAATGCCGTTGACACCTCGCTGAGGTTTATTTTAGTTTATGATCTAGGAAACCTTGGGTTGTGTTTTAAGTCCGGGATTATCTTATGCAATAAATATAATAATCCAGATCTATAACATTTTTATAACTTTCAATATATTATAAGCTTACAAGCTCATACATAATCTACAATTTTATACCTCCTGAATTATTTATGCGTAATTTTTGTTCCGTACATTTGTTTTATACGTTTTTATGGCCATCTAACCCCATACGCAAACGTCATGTATGTATTGATTATAACACTTAAATATATATATTTGTAAATACTCATGTACAATTGCATGTATTACTGATAGAAATTACCAGACTCAACATGCTAAAATTTCATTGCGACATACCTGAACACCACATCGCAGTGTGTTTGCTTAGAAAAATCGTCCCACTCCCATCTTAAACAATGTAATTATCCTTTCTAACCTTAAGATCAGTCTCCAGCCTGCAAATAAGTAAAGAACAGAGGTTCGTAAATAATAAATGCACACACCTAATACGCTCGGGGCCTCGCTAGCTCCCTTTGTGCTGGCTAATGGGTCTCATTTGCTTTCCTCGGGCACGGCGATGTGATCTTGGCTCGGGGCTGCCATAAAACGACGACGAAATTCCTGAAAAAAAAAGAAAGATTTTTATATAAAACTAGTGTATAGTTCAGACTTGGTCCACCCTGTTATATTATAGGTATATTGGGATAAGAGGTAATATGCAATCTCTATACTACAATTTTCTATAATCCACTTTCATCCTCGCGTCTTTAGACGTTTATGGAGGAATTATTAACAACTAATCAATTTATATTTACTGCTTTTCACCCATGCTTAGATAAAAGTGGTTTAATAGGCAAATTCATTTTAGTTACCTACCAACCAAAAATTCACGTCAGAAAATAACTAAACATTTCTCATCTTTTAAATCGTTTCAAAATTACCACACCTAGTAACAGCCAAACAACTCATCACATGTTCCACAAATAGTAGCAAATTCCTTCAACTGGCAACACTGCTCTGAATAGCGCCGGACTCGTGTCACCAACGATAGTGTTGTCGTGCAACTCTTAATTAGCACTGAACTGTTGTGGCCTCCACTGTACACTGTACACTCACGGAGCTTGCAAAGTAAACCTCGGCTATGAAAGCGCGGATTTTGAAGTATATTTTGTACTAATTAGATGATTGTTGTAACTAATTTTATAAATGAAATAAGATTTAATCAATGACATGTAAGAATTTACTTACCAATAAATAACTTTGACTTTGACTTTGTTCTTGGAAATCGTTAGGGACGTACACTAGTTACTAACACGGCTATGTTATTACTAGTTTCAACTTGTAGTGTTAATCCGGAATAAAGAGTAGCTTATATGTCTGTCATCTAATTTTATCAAAATAGCTGTTGTGCCATTTGAAAATGAAAAATGAACAATATTTTTTTGTAGGAAGTGTCATAATGTACAGACATTTATTTTATTTTATTTATGATCATTGTTGTTTAATATTATTGAACAATGTAATAATGTATAGACTTCCAAAAACCTAGCCTTGTAGTCTTGAGATTCCCCGTTATGATTAACGCCATGTTGTTAAAACTTAGAAATCACCAACAAATAACTTCATGTGACATAAATCGCTTCACTGCTTTCTCTCACTTGTCCTGCTATTTGCTTTTGTTATTCATCACAGTAGTGTCCTAAAAGCAAATAAAGCTACTTTTGCAGTCTACTGCACTTCACATTCTGGTGCAAATTTGAATAACGCGGTGAGACTGTTTCTTCTGACTTTGCACCGGGTTGAAGGTCGAAGAAATACATTCGAGATGAAGTAAGGTTATTTACGTATTCTGAGACCACAATGAGGTTATATTGGGTTCATCTATTCTGGTTCTAGGAAGTTGAATTAACTCCGTTTCTCAAGCCACCTCACTAATATGTTATGAAAGCTCCCGCGGGTAATTTAAATGCATATTTGAGAAGAAGTTAAACCCATTAGTAGAAAAACTTCAAGCCCTAACGGGTTTTTGTATCTCATTAGATCTTTGATAACTATAATTTCACAACTAAACATGTTGTAAGTGCCATTAGAACTATCTACATTGCCTATCAAAACCAATGGCGTCAATAGAATTTGATAAAGCAATAAACACCATCGAATAATACCTATCTATAGAAAACTGACACTCCAAACTGGACTTGTATAGAAATTGTCTTCAAGACATTACTGGTTTTTGAATATAATTAGATTTTCGATAACTATGATTTCACGACTAAAATATTACATTAGCGCTCGCAGCTTATCAGAAATCAATAAACAGCCATACGATTCGATAGAGCAATAAAAGCCGTCCAACGTTATCTACCCACCTAATTGTTTTTCCGACTGCTATTATGACATGTTTAGTCAACTTTCTCGTGGATGCGTCTGGTATTTCGAAACGGAGATCACGTATACGATACGATGCGAGTACGCCTGTGTAAATACCAATAGAGGAACATTATAATTATGATAGCATCTCGACTCTTCCAGCCGGTGTTCGAGCATAGTTTGGGATGAATATCGGCGTGATCTGAAGACTATGTCCACCGACGCACGACCCACGCCCGAACCCCGCCCCGATCTCACATATTGTTTTTATGAATCGTCATCTGAATTGTCGATGAGCTATTGATATTATATGTGATGGAGCCCGGTAGAGATGAGATCTAGCGAGGTCGAGATGAGGTTGACTATCGGCATTTTTTTTTGCCGGATTTAGTAAATACTTTTGTTTAGTAGTTCGTGACCAAACACATTATTAATTAGTTAAGTGCTTGGTAACATAAAATTTTGATTTACATGCATAGGTCGGTTGACTCAGCTAGGAACCTCAACGCGCCATCTCTGATCAAATCTATAATATTGAGTATCCATCGCATACCCAAGTTGATAGTCCAAACCGTTAGCAAGGCAAGACGAAACGTGAAACGTTCCAAACTCAAATTACGCCATGAATAGGTTTAGGAGACGAAACGATCAGGTTTATGGGGCGTTTGTAATGGCGTCATAAGCGATCACGGAGACAATATCGACACAAAAACGTTCAACCATTTGTAAAATAAAAACCGTTCGATAGATTTTTGTTTCTACAATTTCATTTATTGACATGGCCCGAAACATTTATCGGATTTAAGAACATGGCCATCGAAATTCGAAATATACCTACACAAAACTCGTTCGTAGCTATCTCCTTACTTAGTTGCCCCTTTGTATTTCGATCATCAATTTGAAGAAAACAGAACGCCAGCCTTTATTTGGGCTTTGTAATACAAAATAGTATGAAGTTCGCTGAGAGATTTACAAAAAGCAGAATTAATAGCGGGATCATTTCGCATTCGACTCGTGCGCAAAAAGGGCTCCCAATTATGCGCAAACGCAGCGTCCACTTAAACTCGTACACTGGCTTCTTTATCTCGGTAAAAGGACTGCAAAAATGCGTGCCTTGAAAAAGTATCAACAGCGTCACAAGAAAAACTATGGAAAACTTATTCAGCTTGATATGCGTTTGATATTTTTACATTCCTGTCCCTAACGTCAAACAAAAGTTAGTCCATATGTCATTGTGTCAGGCCAAGCCGATGCATAATGCATTGTTTCCATTACAGTACGAATTTTAACATAAACCCGATGTTAACGTTTATTTTTTGAATAAAATGTGATTTTTTAGTCGTCCAGTGAGTCAGGCAAAAGCGAGGCGGACGGTTGGAATCTTTTTGCTTTATGCCCGCTCTCGATAATAAAAGTTGGCCGTAATGCGTATGCCAGTAGTTATTTGTATCTTGTAGTATATCGAGAAATAACGAGTCATATTTTCAATTATGTAGATTCATGCGGGAATATTTTGTAACGAGTACTTATTTGAATGACGGACCATTGAGTTAAAATTATCTATTTATAAAGTGTTTTTTAAAATAGTACCTACCGATACATAAAGTGTAGCGTATGTACGTAGCTGTTATATATTATTACCATGGTGCTTGGTGTTAACGCCAAATAACAGTTGTCAACTAGCAACTGATTCTAATCTTGCTTAGAAATTAAGTAATTAGCTACTAGGTAAGGAGTGTGATGCCAAATTGTCATTTTAGCCCCTATACAGCTAAAGTGACAGTACCAAGATTTATTTAAGTTGACATATTGTATGATTACATACCTATTATTATGTTTGACATGATTTTAATAACAAAAAATTTCATTATATTATTAATAAAACTAGACATTGTAACTTCTAAAATTTTATAAAACTAAATGTTATAAATTCAATTTGACGAGATATTGTAATTTGTGTAGCATATTCTGTGATATTAGTACTTATACCTATACCTATGTATGTTACAACTTTACATTATCAATAAATATTCTTTATCTTTATCTTTGTTACCTAACTTTGGTGATCGTGATGAATATCGGTGTCTACTGAACCACGGGCGCTTCAAATATGATAGAATCTAGTTGTAAGCTCGATACATTCCAAGAACTTACGTTTTGTTTACAGATGCTAGTTTCACATGTAACACAAATAAAGTGTGTTTTGCTATTCTGTTGGTACTCGTGTCTCAGCGCTCAAGCCTGAGTTTGATGTTTGAGTTGTCACAAACAGGGATGCATCTAAGTACATAACGTGTGTCTATATGTGCCTATGTATGACTGTCTTAATGAAATGGCCAAAATGTTATACTTAGAACAATTTTGATTCAAATCTAGAGCTACAACATATAAACGTATATACCTATACATTGTTAGTAATGTGATAGCAGACTAAGAAAAAGTGTAGACTACTTTTTGTAAAAAAAGTGTGGACTGGTAACATAATAGTAAATCTTTTTTGTCCTTACTTATAGTTTGTAAATTTTCATTTTGAATGTATTTATTTCTGACGTGAAAACAAAGAAGTGTTGTAAAAAAGTTTTAATTTGTGTTTGCAAAAACTATTAAAGACTCTTACTATTCTTCTTGTATAGTATTTAGTTAAAACCATTGATTGGAATATGTTTTCTTTCCGTATGCAAAAATATTAAAGTGCATACTGTGTAACCCAGAATGTAAAAAGATTCTGTATGAACAGTGAGGCAATCTAATTAATTTAAAATAATAGCTCGCATCAGAACCGGTTGCGACGCGGTCGGATCTCATTTCTACTTTACCAGGAAGATTGCTCCTATGTAAATTCCTTTTAAGGTACACTGGTCCAGGTGGAATTTTGTACTTACTGTTGTATTTTTGAAAGGCGAAAGAATTTTGTGTAGACTAAAAAATATGACCGATGAATTACATATTTACAATTCAACCCCCTTTAACATGATTACATACCATGAAGATTTGTTGACAAAAAGTTCTATTTTGTTTTTTAAGATATAATGTAAGTAACATTATATCTTAAAAAACAAAATTGCATATAATAGTATTCGATTTCACAAATTAAATATTTCAATGTATTGTAATAATGATTTAAAGCAAGCAAGAACTAAATGTCACAAAAAATCGGTAATTACATTATATCTCGTCTTTTTGGCTTGTGTGGCTAATGGCTTACGGAAACTTAAGTACAGTGTTAACCGATGTATGAAAAAAAACTAAAGGATAGAACCGAAAGTGCTGCAAGATGCTGATCCATCCGGGTTTTAGACAAACATAAACTTGTCCATGTAAAAAAATACACATGAAGACTTGAGAAATTTGTCTGGTATACACATTATGTTACATTTCACCTGGAAAACTAGCCCTTAAGTACCGAGAGCGTAGATATCTCGGAAGAGAATCCAGCCCTAAGGTTCGGACCACCGAGCGCGCTAGACGGAACGACATCATAATTATTGCTGGCCACTTTGCTATCTTGTAAACATTACCAATTATAATCGAGTCAGTACGTTGGCTTGCACATGTATTGAGATTCATCAAAATTTCGTTTGGAAACTTAATTTTTAGTTTGCAGGAAGTAAAGTTATATTATAACTAGCAGTACTGCTGAGGTATGACCTTTTTTTGACGCACGGGATACATCAACGTAACTTATATCACCTTTGTATTCTACGTGTTTTTCAAATTCTTTATGTTTATATTGTTGTGTTTTGTGTGTTACAATAAATGCTTTCTTTCTTTCTATACTATTGCGATTGATGGCGCTGTGGGGGCAATGTCCCGAAATATTTATTAATTTTTATTTATTATTTTGATCTACTAGATATACGTCAAAGATGATTGTCACCGTTGAAAAGTTTCTTTAGCTACCTATAGATTTTGAAGATGGTACAAAAATACTCCGCTGAGTAGGATTTTATATCATTATCAAAAAAACCAGATATATTATCATGTTCAGTTTGATATTTACAAGCAAAAATATAACGGCTCACCTCTGTACAATCACAAAGTTATATCTATGAAACAGTAACAACTACTGCATGTATGTATGCTTTTGAATCTGTTGCATATGTGTGAGTGAATGTAAGATATTTCGTTCAATCCTTCAGAACTGCTACTTTCTCTACATTTGACATTACGCCGTCCCACCGTATAATAAATTGTGTACACTTGATTATACACCGTTGACGTTTCAATTTGATAGTTTCCTTATCACTTTCATGGGTTATTGATCGACTCACCGGTGCGTATCGTCGCGATCTCTAGCGTATAAATAACCCAAGGTATTGTCAAAGGAAGTGCATCGGTTATTGTTGCCATCGCTTTGCTTATCACGCCATCTCTCGGCTGCCACGAGAACTGCAATTTATCTCGGCTCGATCCCAGTCTTATTTTGATATTGAAAATTGTTGGCGGATTGACGGATCTCCTGACCTTTAGTAAGTGGTGCTTTAGTTGGTATTCGCAATAAGTCAAGCGTCTACGTTGTTTGAACTTGAGACGATAAATCAAAATCTTTTATGATCCCATTCTTGAGCGATAGTCTTATCTGTTACAGCAATTTGAACATTTGAGTTTTTTTGTACCGCATGAATATGTATAATATCGGGTAGGCATTATGTTTGTCCGTTTCAAAAACAGTGATATCGTGAATGCACTTTTCTATGCTTTTCACTGCAAGACAGTCGTAGTGTGTAATCCAGTAATTAAATTTGATAAATTACCGTTTAAGCTGGAACTAAGCAGTTTTCATGCAACTTCAGAAATTGCATCGCTGAATAGTTTTAATTTATTTCTAAAGACTGAGCACTAATTCATTCAATTAGAAATCTAATTATGTCTTAATTGTTAATATCCCCTTTTACGTTCACATTTAGAATTCCAATAAGACGCGTCGTGTCTTCATTGAATAGCAGCTAATTCTCGCTGCTAAATTCTCGATGTTATTAAGGTGTTTTTGTTAGAAGCACTTATCGCGGCACCCGCTTGATTAAAGAATGTCAATTCGTGCGATTAGAGTACCGTACGATATAAATCGGGACGCTATCTAATTCATAAATCGATGGCAATCGATTGTGAACATGTCACAATGAGTGACGAGCGATCAGCATAATCGGTTTACAGGCTTCCTGTCCCAATTGTTATTATAATGCTTTGTACTACCTTATATTAATGTCATACGAGATATGAAACGTCACGCATAATTTGTCGGTACATGTAATAATGAGGAATAGTGGCCTCTAGTACTCTCATGACAACGATTCGGAACAAAGTTTAGTCATTTATTAAGTTTTCCATTTAGAAACAAGATACACAAGTTTGTAGGATATGTCTCAAGGCACGGTGGTAAAGGGTCACGTATACAAGACATGTAACGCTACTTCTATTAATGTAGAAGACATAAGTTTTAAACACCTTTTAGCATTAAAACTCATCTGAACTTAGAGTTTTAATCATAATGTCTTGAAATAAGGAAGATGTTTTATAGCAAAGTGAAACTACAAACATGAAATGGAAATAGAGATGAACTCAATATAAAATGTAATAACCAATGCGCATATAAACTTTCACATACGAATCAGTATTGGAATAATTTAAACAAATCTGACCGGACCACACAAGATTTAAATAATTTAGCAATTTATTGTCGTTAGAAATGATTTGATGTTGACTTGTACGTACATTAATAGCAAGTGACGGCCATATCGTAACCAAAGACGACATTGTAGGTATAACATTTTATTTGCAGTGGCCATATAGATATCTTTTTACAATGATTAACGACCAGTATTATAACTGTTAATTTGTTTTGATTGACGCTATTTAGCTTTATAGCGGCTGTATTAAATGGGGGCTAATTAAAAGTTTTTAATCGGAATGTTTCTAGAGCCGGCGTCTATGAAGATTGTGGTATCTTAATGGCTGTCCAGAGACCAAACAACCCCTACCTTGGGTATGATTTATAGAAGTTTCCGATCACCTAGCTAGAGGTTGTAAAACGGATTTATAATCTGTGTGATTTATTGACATGGTAAAACTTTTTACATCTTCTGCCTCACGTCGTCGCGTTTACGACAGTTTTCCCTTTATAGTTAATCGAAGTTTTTGTATTGATGTTGTCGCTCCGGTATTTTATAGTCTGTCTGCTTTCGCACGAAAATCATCTTCATTTACGTGTGCACCGGTTTGCGTGTAAGTGGCGTATAATATGCGATTTCCAATTGCAGATTCAGCGGATTCCGGGGCCCATTCAGCGCTGGGCTGAGCAAGCTGTTATTACCTGTTTATTGCTGTAGGATTTATACCGTTTATGCCGTCGTCACGGACGGTACTCGTACAATTATCCGACTCGCGATCTCCCCATTGTTGTCGAAATTTAAAACAAATTTCCTGTACAAGGGGGGTCGCGTTTTTCTGCCCTGCCAAATTGGATAAGCACTGTAATTACTCGTTTGAGTTCCGAACGCTGGTTTGTGGCTATTTCTTGTGTATATTTGTAGGAGTTTATGAGGCAGAACGCGTTTTGAGGCGCCCGTGGTACCTTCTTAATGATAATAACGTCTTTATCTGCCGGGGGAGACTAGTCTTCCCTGTGTTCTTAAAAAGCATGGCTTTTTATGTTCAACATGCTACTTTAAATTTGAGATTGGGTAATTAGGTTGGAAAAGCGAGGGGAGATTTTGAAAACGTTTTGTTTAAGATTTCATCGTGCTGTGATCATCAAAGTGACACGGCTATTTATATTTTGAACGCTTTTTAATATGAATTCATCGCCTGTTTAAACTAGTTGTAGTTCTCAGGAAAGGCAATAGATGGCGCTAGTGGAAACATTAAATCACAGTATAAATATTAAATAGTTGTAGTTCTTCGAAAGGCCAATAGATGGCGCTAGTAGGAAAATTAGATCGCAGTTTGTTACTAAAAATGAATATGAGTGACTAAATTAAGAAATAAAGTTTCTTTGTCTTCTGATCCAGCAGATTGTCGTTTTATTTACATCAATTCTTGCAAAGTGATCCAGTAGGCAGTACTGGAGATACTGTCGTGCTGTTGTTACCTCATTGTAGTAGGTAGCAAGGGAGTCCATAGTTTTACATGGTCCTTCGGAAGCCGGATACGGCGATTTATTGGATTTTTGGAGCGTATCAAAGGGGCGCTCATCGGTCCAGCGAGAAGTGCTGCACCTGGATGAAAATAGTTACGACAAGGTCGTAACTATTCCCTGTGACTGCTGCCGGGAGAGTAGCAGATCTGGAGGTGGCCCTGTGGACGGCCCCTCTCTTCAAGGAACCAGAGGAGGTCTGAGGAATGTCCCTCACCCCAAAGTGTAGTGTTAAGTGTAAGTGATAAAATAAGTGCGAGTGACCGGACAAACTGTGAGTACTTTGAAGTTATTAAGTGATAGTTTAGATCAGTTAGAGTTTGTGTGTTACAATAAGTAAAGTAGCTCAGGGACTTAGAATAGTTGGCCTAAAAACGAGGGAACGGGGAATCCATGCCCGATTTCACTCAGAAGAAAAAGTTGCTCAAACACTTAGAAATTTTTTAACAATATTTCATTAACTTAGAAAAATTTCAAGACTAAAATTATTTTTCAAGTTTTGAATTTTGCTGCAAATATTTGATTTGTATTTGGTGTATGTTATCAATGAAAATGGATAACTTGATAAATTTTCAAGATGATTTGATGTACAGAATAAATAATGCGCGTGCCAACTTCAAGAAAACTCCGAATGACAGATTGTTCCGAGAATATTTAGACGGTAAATTGGAATCCTTGGACCACCTGTGGTTCGAGTTTCTTGCAGGGCACAAAGAGTTGTATAAAAATTACAGTTCTATAGAATTAAAGACTACATCATATGTCAAAAATGATACATACGAAAAATGTGAAGAAGTGTACATGGAATACAAAATGAAGCTGAAAGTTAAATTGTCAGTATATTCAGTTCCAAATACAAGCAATGTTAATGAATCTGTAAAATTAAATCAAAAGGTTAAATTGCCCAAATTGATTATTGAATCTTTCTCGGGAAAATCTTATGTTGAGTGGACTACGTTCCGCGATTTATTTGTTTCACTGATTCACAATAACAAGGACTTAGACGACATACAGAAGTTAATGTATTTGAAAGGTTATTTAACCGACGAAGCCAAACAATTGTTGAGTAACATTCCAATTATAAACGATAATTATGCGAGAGCCTGGGATCTGCTCCAGGATCGCTATGATAATAAAAGGTATGTCACTAATCATATCTTAGAGCGACTGCTCAATCAAAAAACCATGACTCAAGAATCAGCTAGTTATCTTAAGAGTATTCTTGACACAACAAACGATTGCTTGGCTGCGTTATCGAATATAAACATTGAGACCGTTAATTGGGATATCTTGATTATCCACCTAATTGTTAAAAAGTTGGATCCTGAGTCCAGACGCCAGTGGGAATTCAGTGTATCTGATGGTAGTAAGTCAGATGAATTGCCGTCTTACCAACAGTTACAAGAATTTCTCACGAAGCGATACAGAGCGCTGGAGTTTTTGGATTCAAGGCCCAATGTTGTCCCAAGAAGTCAGGTTCATAAATTTAAGTCAATGCATATATCGGATGTTCAGTGTGTGCTGTGTTCTGAGGGACATATGCTTGTTAATTGCCCGGAATTTAACAAAGAGACAGTAGAATCGCGTTGTAACTTCGTGGAAACTAAAAATTTGTGTTTCACATGCTTGGGTGCTAATCACTCGTCCAAAACCTGCAGGAAGAATGGGAAGTGTCGTTTTTGTCCTGAACGACACCATTACTTGCTACACAGCGACGCTTTAAGCAATCATGCAATTCAAGTCACTGAGTCAGCTTCCTCCTCAGAAGATATTGATGAGACGACAGAAAACGTTGACGCAGTAATCTCTTGTAGTGCTCATAACGAATGTCCGGCGCTTTTACCAACAGCCCTAGTAAATACCGTAGCACACAATGGTAAAAATTTCACTGTGCGTGCATTTTTGGATCAAGGTTCGCAGCCGTGTTTTATAACCGAAGCTATGGTCCAACAATTAGGACTAAAGAAAACACTTATTAAGTCAGAAGTGTCCGTTTTGGGTGGACATAAAATTAAAGAATCAAAGGCTACAGTTAACGTCAAGATTGCATCAAAAGTGAATCCAGAAGTAATATTTGACGTTAAAGCACATGTAATAAAGTCAATTACTTCTCTTCTACCTACAACCCAGATCAATAAATTCGAAGATTGGAAGGAATTGAACAATCTTGTTTTAGCAGATCCAGAATTTCGCACACCAAACACAATTGACATACTATTGGGTTCCAAGGTATATGGAAAAGTCTTGCAAGATGGCATCATAAGAGGGCCTCAAGGTAGGCCGCTTGCTCAATGCACATCTTTAGGTTGGATAATATCAGGAGAGCACGAACAGAACAGCAACGACAAGTCTGAACTCAAAGTCATGCACATTACGGAAAACAATAATTGTCTAAAAAGATATTGGGAGCTGGAGGATAATATACCAATGACCAAAGAAAAGCCATATAATGATAAAGAAATAAGGTGCAAAGCTCTCTTAGCAGCAACCACCGTTCAAAATGAAGATGGCAGGTATGAGGTACAACTTCCACTGAAAATAGACAAGTCTGTAGCTGAAAATTCTCTGAAGGTAGCTGAAAAAAGATCAATAGGATTAGAAAGAAGACCTAAGACTAGTGACCTGAAAAAGAGAGAAAATGAATGTACTACCGGAGTATTCGTCACAGTCAAGCAAAGTAATTTGAAAATGAGAACTTTTCCAAGCCGATGGTTATATGGCAAGGTAGTTGATATATATGCACCCAGGCCGAAATAGTTTAGAAAGAGTACTAGCACTCCAAGTAAAAAATGGGTTAATTCAGCGTGCAATTAACAAGTTATGTACTTGCCGATCAAGAAAACTTAATTGTAAACTACTTAGTCTACTGAGATAGACTTCATCATTTATTTATTTGTTAATTAATATTGCAAATTTCGTATGAACGAAGCTTCACTCGTTCATAGCGGGCGGTATGTTTAAACTAGTTGTAGTTCTCAGGAAAGGCAATAGATGGCGCTAGTGGAAACATTAAATCACAGTATAAATATTAAATAGTTGTAGTTCTTCGAAAGGCCAATAGATGGCGCTAGTAGGAAAATTAGATCGCAGTTTGTTACTAAAAATGAATATGAGTGACTAAATTAAGAAATAAAGTTTCTTTGTCTTCTGATCCAGCAGATTGTCGTTTTATTTACATCAATTCTTGCAAAGTGATCCAGTAGGCAGTACTGGAGATACTGTCGTGCTGTTGTTACCTCATTGTAGTAGGTAGCAAGGGAGTCCATAGTTTTACATCGCCTTTATTTTCAAAGTAAAAAATAATGTATTGGAAAATTTGGGTCTTTGAGAATATTTAAATTTTAATATAGATATCACGCTATGAACATGTATTTTCTCCCACGTACCTAACATTGCTACTGTATATAACCACCTCGTTCCCAACTAAGGCCGGTGGTCCATCTCAAGATAAAGGCAATGTTTCGCAGAGATGTGAGATTATCATCACACTGGCTCGGGTGTGCTTCGCAAAGTGACACCGCATGACGGATGATGCCTTTATTCAGTCGATCCTGGAGTGGAAACAAGCACAGGGTGAGGCATTTCCAAGGTAAACGAAGTCACAAAGCATGCGAGTGTTTCGAGTATATTGTATTTATAATTTGTCTTTTGTTTGCTTTTATGGATGCTCAATTGTTTAATCGTAGTATGTTATTGAGAGAAATTTAAGTTTACAGAATAAATAATCGATATGTGGCTGGAAAAAATACTTTTGTCTCCAGTTTCATAGTGTAAAGTTACTTGGTAATTTTGAATATTTTTTAAATTTGTAGATGTAAGAGGAAAAAAAACGAAGGAACGATAAATAACCATTAAGAAAACATCTCAGATTTAATATTTTCAAAGCGAAGATGGAATTAAACTTTTTAATAATTCATTTATGCACATATTGTACCTACTCGTACTCATGGTACATAATAGACTCTCGCTGTTTGTGTATACTCGTATGTGTGTTGTGTTTATATATGGGTTAAGTAATGTATGTACACAATCACACATAACAATTACCCATTAAAAATTTGTTGCCTGTAAAGTCGGTATACGGGCGAAAGTTTTACGTGACAACGACTTTGAGTGGTAAAATAATTTTAATGTGAATATTCATTCGTATAGTAGGAAGAAGGATGAAATAATAGTAACAATTTAAAACATTTATTAGTTGCCCGCCAGTTAGGCGGGCTAACTGTGCTCGAGTGGAAGGGACGCGTGCCTTTCACTTTTTATGTCTGTCTCTCTCGCTCTTAGGCGGGCTAACCATGCCCGAGTGGAAGGGACGCGTGCCTCTCACTCGCTCTCATTGTGAGCGCATAACGTGAGCGGAGCGTAACGCAGTTTCTTGAAGTGTCACCCGGCAAACCAATTTATAAGACGTTGTCACGTCAAAACAGAGAGACTAAATTTACTATCAAATCTTCTACAAGCAGCCCAAAATAGCCCAAATCTCCAGAGTAACACCGTCCAGACAGGAGACATTGTATGACGGATGGTATTGCCAAACATACAGTTAATACGTTTCACGGCTGCGGTCCTCTTGGGAACAGTTTTGATCCACCGGACCGGATAGGATTAGGGTGGTGTTTGGTTGTGGAGTGATGATTTTGATTAGAATAAAATTGTGCAATATAGGGTTATTTTGCGGCCAGAGAGAAAGTCGAAAATAAGGTATAATAAAATAATTCTAATTGGAATGGATAATGTGATACAAAAGACGAAGAAGATGAAGAAAATACCAAAGTAGGTATACAAAAATAATTGAGATACAATTATGTTTAGTGGTGTTTTAATAATGAAATTTGTTTTTTTTAATAACTAGACACAACTAAAAGTTCTCATCAATGTCATCAAGTAATTATACATGCAATTTTTACAAACCCAATTATTTTTATTTCGTAAATCTTTCGTTTAAGGCGTGTTAAGTCAAAGCTCTGTTTGCTTAAGGCGAGTCCATTCATATGCAAATAGCTATTATACCGATCGCGATAGATATTTGATGAGTTTATTAAATTGCGAGTAATGAGTGTGGGTGTTTGGGAATTTTGAGCGAGCTTGTAATATTATGTTATCTATTAAGCATATTTGATTTTGATTTATTGATGGACACAAAAAATATTATCTATCTTTAGACAGACAGTTCATTGACTGTATAAATTAACGTGTATTAAACATGGAAGATGTATTTAATTGCAAATATCAATTTTCAATCTGAATAACATTGAGTTGAGTTTTATACGTACAACTTTTTTTTGATATGGTAGGAGTTAAGATGAACTTAATCCCCTAGGTGTTTATTAGGAAATAAATAGGGTTTGTAGTTTTTTTTTATCCGAGGACATGTGTCTACCATGGAAAGACCTTAGCGCCCACCACGATGTATCTGCCCAAGAGCACTCATCTGACGAATTAATTCTATGGGGAGTCACGAACCTCAGTGATGAGGAAATACGATTCACAGAGAGTGTTATTTTTCAAGAAAAAATATTTACATGATAACTCTCCTAACGAATTAATTCAATGGGGAGTCACGAACCTCAGTGCTGAGGAAATCCGACTCATAGAGAGAGAGTAATTTTTGAAGAAAAAATATTTACATAATTTAATTGATTATTGTAAAAATTTTATTTGCTCCGAATTTCTAGCCTACAAAAGTGCTACGCCGTTCAAAAGATATAAACGCGTCTACGATGAGAAAAATCTTTTAACACTTAGTACATTTTACTCTGTTTATTTTAATTTTATAGTTACAAACTTATTGTATAAATATGACAAAGCAACCATTCTGTCTGAAGATTAATTCCATGTTTTCTGTTCTTGCTGCAACGATGCCCTAAAAATTCTGAAATAAAATAGAATGTTTTATAAAAGTTGTTACTACTTCTTTCTCGCTGTAATGTTATAAAGTTTTAATAATTAAAGTTTAAATTATGACTTTAAACAAATTATTGAATGCTGTAGACTTCTAAGTTCATTAAATATAGTTAAATTTCTCACCGCGACACACGAGTAGTTTTAATCTATCTGTACAATTATTTGAGTGCTTACTTCTAACAATTAATGTATGTACGTAATGTAAACAATAACTTTGGAAACATTTCTAGTATTGTTCCGCATCAATTCCACACCAGCTTCAAACAGCAAACAATTCACAATATTATAATCCCTTTCTCAATCACCGTCAAGTTGACGTAAATTGTTCAGTGACACATCCCAAGTCAACGTCATTACTGACGTTTAATGCGTCGTGTTCGACATCTGACCGGTCATGTCAAGGTTGACAGTGATGGGCACGGGTTTACAGCTCGACTGCAGTTTGACGTTTATAAGCTGACAGAACGGTAGTATAATATTATGTAGTGGTAAATTTCTCTGCGGTGGAGTATGAGTAGAACGTTTAGACTGTTGATTGGAATTGAAAAATGATCAAAAATATCATAAGTTGAACCAATTTAAGGTATAGTAACGTTATAATAAGTTCTCGGCCACATTGAAGAAGTATAGCAGTAGTTAAGTATTTTCAGAAGACGGTGGTTGTAGTGTTTGTACAAGTTGTACAAACATTGTTTGTGTAACTTAGCTCCTAAGACGTAATTATAATTAAATTAGAAACACACTGGGAGATGACTCTGGCCTCGTAATACAGCCTAACGGCTACCACGAGGTCAGAGGATTCGAAACATTTTGTGACAAAATTTCTTTGGCAAATAAATAATTTTGTATTTGTATTTAAGTGGCGCACTGAAATATGATGGAAAAAAACATAGTAATGGGTTTGTTAAAATTTTTGCTATTTTCACCGCAAGATGGCCATTTTTGACTTTTCTCAATACCAACAAAATCATTCATCTCAAACCCTATCGCAGACCTCGTATCACAAACACTACAACTAACAAATGATAAACGCGTCTCTAAAACCATTAATCGTGCACAACAAACAGAACGATCAACACATTTTGATACCCACTTCATAACACGAGATGTTCATTCCAGAAGATACACAAGCAACGTGTATTAGTAATAGTTAGTACAGACGTATGCAATTTGTCTATATGACGCTATAAATTGATTGTTCTCACAGCGGGGCGTCCGGCCGAGCTGTGTTAATAAGTGGTTTTAATAATAAGACTCTACATGACAACACTTTGGGAATAATGTACTGCTTGGTTTGTTTGGGTGATAGTGTAGGGATGGGACAAGGTGTTTGATCGGATATTCGGTATGGAAGTTGCTAAGCAGAAAGTTACTTTTGCTTAATAATACACAAGAATTAAAAAAAAAACAATAATAGGTAACAAACGCGAGGAATTTATATTTTTTACAATTCAAATATCAATAAGATTGATAATGATATTTTTTACGATAAGATTTTTTTCTAAGTTTTAAAAATCTATCTTGATACAATCATACACAAAAAATATTCCAACTGTGCATGTATAACATTGGGGCCCTAACCTGCAAGTAGTGTATTACAGTTGATAAACTTTACTAACTTAGTGTTTGCCGTTACTGCCTACAATAAAGTCTAGTAATACGCCTTCATTATATTCGTCTCTCGTTTCTTCCCATCGTCATGAAAAAGCCACAGCACATCCCTATCATATTTCTAAACACAACAGAGTTATGAGCTGAAGACTCCATAAACAGATAACGCGACTGTATGTAATGTTGCATGTTAAACGCTTTATTATAACAAGCCCTGACGTTATTTGCATTTTTAAAAGGCATTTTATGCAAAGTTATGTATGCGGCTTTGTATTTCTTGTTTCACTTGGATTTGCAAATAGAGTCATTATGTAATTAAGATTTTGGTTCGAGATTCCAGTGCACGAGTGATGAATTTACATTGCCTAGTTTTATCCTGATACATGTGCCGATATAGGTTCTTGTAAGGTTATTAAGTATTGATTCTATAGAAAAATAACCTTTTCTTAGCGTCGACTGAATCTTTTATAAAGTATATTGCAATGAGTACTATGATCAAAATAATATTATTATTAATGTATATTTCAACTTTCATACTATACCAGTGAATTAACAATAAATCTAGAGTCAAAGCAACTAAAACTAAGCTTTGGCTATTTTATAATTCGGCAAAATTGTCTCTCTATTTTCTGAGTAAAAAAATGCAAAATTACCAAAAACATAACTTTTACACACTCACGGTTTCTCACAAACCAAAAGCATACCAATTTAATTTCAGAACAGTTCGATCGTAAGGGTTCTCCCGCAACAATTCTCCAAAACAATTTTATCAGCGAAACCATCGGCTGCCGGCTAACATTGTCCAACCTATCGACATAATACAGCATAAGACGGTCATGAATCGGGATAAAGGGAGCTTATTCATTTAATTAATGTAATCTACCTGGAGTCCTGTTTCCAAGTTTTAAATTATAACCCAGGGTCTTCAAATATAGAGTAAATAGGTTTCTTTTAGACAAGCGTGCTACAATGGCGCTTACCATCAGGCAGGCAGGCCAACCAGTATAGTCAAACGTAAGCCTATTCCGTGTTAAAGACAAAGAAAATTCGATTTGGTTTTTTAGCGCGCTAGATCGTAGATTATATCGTTGCTCACATCAGGCAAGTTGTAGTCAAGCGTAAGCCTATATCATGTAAAAAAAAAGATCATCGGAAAATGGGTACTGAAAGTATTTTTTTTAATAAAACCAAATCAGCATGAACGATTCTGTAGCAAGACTGAACATACGAGTACGTGTATTGGAACTGCTTGGCGACAAATTTTGCATGGTGGTAGATAGCCAGGATCTAAATATAACCAAACAGTGCTTAGCATACATACGCCGGCCGCGGCGAGGTGCGATGCGGGTGTGTTAAGATCAGTCTATCATTGTTCAATGTGGTTGGTCCAACCACCATCTCGTAATTGCATTTAATTTGAATTCTTGTCACCCTTCCCGACTGATTCAATTAAACTTGTTCGCTTCCACTAGAGCGGTTTCGGATAGAGGAAGGGTTCTGTGGCCGAAAGACACGAAGTTGAGAGTTACTGATATGCGTAGCTGTTTTTAGCCGATTCCCAAAAATAGTAGATTTTTATTGTTTTTAACTTTTATTTTATTTTAGTTAGTTTTGATATTGTTTGTGTTCATTTTTTTTACCTGAAATACAGAGCTTCGCATTTGACTACAGCCCGCTTGATGTAAAGCATTGCTACAGCTTGGTTGTACTACTTTATAAATATTACATTAATCACTTAAATAATATTAAACCATACACAGTTATCAATTGTAAAAAAATATTAATGTTTATATTTATTTGTTTCTTTTTCACTTTCAAACAGCTGTACGGATTCGTATGGAATTTGGTAGCTTAGCTTAGGGGTGTTTGTAATGTCTATGTACTTAAGTTTTTGTCACGGGCACTTGTTTCGAGTATTATATTGTAAAACTACGCTTCCGACAAGCCTTCAGAATTAATATTCAGAAAAATACAATCTTAAAAACACCGAAAACCAACTACGTAATTGAAAACTTCCTCCATTTATTGGACTTCAGTTAAAAACTCATGTTAATGCCCCATGTCACGCACGACCATATATGGTAAAGTGAACCAACATGTTGGTCGTCCCATGAAGGGGTATCAATTGCTACTATTTGGTACGGTTTACGTGTTTTTGTCTATGATCTTATCACAGTCGGGGATACGGGCGTGCGCCCTTTTATTGAACTGCCGTTTTGTGGATGGACAGAGTGGCGTGGAGGTCTTGTACTGTTATTTTTAATTTAGTTTATGAAAAACATTTGTCAATGTATATTTTATTGCCATATTACTGGAATTGGCTTCTTATTTACTCTTTATTTAAGAAAATGACAATTTTAAGTTACATCATCCATAGCTGAGTCACATATACTGTAGATATGTTTAAAAAAAAAGTTTAAGTTTTGCTTACTGTCTTAGCAGTAACAGCTATGAAAAACTCGTATTCGAGTTTTCAAAATTTGACTAAAAGGTTTGATTCAAAACGGAGAATTGTTAACAGAATATAATATGTATAACTGATTTCAACACTTCCCTGACAACAACAAAAAATAAATAAAAATTATACTCCACATATTTTTTGTTCTACGAGTATTAGAGGGTGTGTTTAATGAAAACAGGACAGGAATCTAAATTTAATGTGTATTTCTCGTGGCTGTCTCAATATCGTTATTCGATAAGTTTATTGAATAACCAGGGTGGATTGAAATTTCATATCGATGACGTTTTTGGGGCCTTTTGTAATGGGAGGCCGGGGCTTACACTGAAATAATGGAGATAGTAGATGAATAGCCGATATGTTGCGTAAAATGTGGATATTATTCGTTTATAATTTACGCAGTGGCAAGCGAATATAATTTTTTAAACAGAAAACAAAGTAAATCTGTTTAAAACGAACTGCCAAGAGTAAATTTGCATTACTGTAAAAATAAAAAATGAAAAATACATGTTATGAAGATTTCTGAAAAAAAAAAAGTTATAAATGTACAGAGCCAAGTTCAAAATAATTCATTGAATGCCTTCAATCTCATAATGTAACGTAGGCACGTAATTTATAGTCAATTTTCAGTCTGTTGAATTTCCAGTCTGTTATAATGGAAAGGAGCATAAGGTATCAAACGAACAATCCTTAAAACAGTGTCCATTGCTGTTACAAGAATAAGACAGCTATAACGTGACGTAAGCTAATCTACCAAAAGCAAAACTGCGAAAATAAAGACAGACTTAAATCAACAAAAACAAAGGATTAAGGCAGTTTCCGTATCGACACAGGTTCAACGAACTCTGAACCCACTGTAATGGGCGGGTACGTCACTCTAAAGACTTTCACGTCAATGTACAAAGAAGAGTTAATTTACCTTGTGCACTTAATTTGTTTATTAAAATAAAAGAGAGCTTGTACCACGATCTCTTTACACGCTACTTTACATAAGCGCTACAACTGAATCACTACTATTTACAACCGTATCACAAGACAATAGAGTTCACATTCGTTAAAGTGTAATGTAATGATATTGGAAAAATAGAGTTAATGGTAAGGGCTTAGTACTCGCGTGAGAATGTCAGCGAACTGATGGTTCCGTACGAAATGACGTCGGGGCGCGCGGCCAACTTGCATACCGAAGTTGGTGAAATTCTTTACTTTTTACAAGAAAATGTTTACTTTTGACATACATACTTATATTTTTAAGCCTGGTTAGTAGATTTAAAAAGTAAATAACTTGAGTAAATGATAGAAATTGTGTAAATTTTTGATAATTGACCACAAAAATCGCATGTACGAGTACAATTAACTAATCTAAAGGGACGTTATACGTGCATAAATACATTGAATTTTTCGAAAACCTTTTCTTCCTACAAGTATGACTGCTCTGTTAGCTTAGTGGGTAGTGGCTCTGCCTTCTAATCTAGGGGTGCGGGTTCGATTCCCGCATGACACAAGTAATTATGAATATTAAAATTTGTAATTACTTGTGTTGAGTCTGGTCGTTTCTATGTATAATAAGTATGAATTTACAAAAGAAAATGTATATATGTATTATATCCGTTATCTAGTACCCATGATACAAGCGTAAGCTTAGTATGGGACTAGATGGCGCTGTGTGATATGTCCTGAAATATTTATTTATTTATTTATTAAGAATTATAAGTTTTTTTTGCGTGACTACAGCCTGCCTGATGTTAAGCATTGCTGCAGCCTAGGATGTAACATGCTTACCTAGAAGATACCTATTAACTCTAGATTAAGTATGTGCATACACATAAGTTTTATTGTAATACATACTTTTGTAGAACCTTTAAAATAAAAAAAATAATACAACCTCTTTTCTAATATTTTCAAAATTGATCCCTAACACCTTTGATTCGAGTGATTGTAAGCACAGTACGCGCGCATCAAAACGTTGTTTATCTTTAATTAGTTTGAATAGCTGCATCAGGCGCGTGATAACTGCTGTCCACCCACGTGGCATTGTGCTGGAGATGCTACTGCTAAGCTATGCAATGGGGAAAAAAATGGATGAAGTATATTCTATTCTTTACATAATTGACACGTTCAATTGTAGGTCCCGGCTGTTTGTCTAGTACAACAGTCGTTAAGCCATGTCAGAGGACCTTAGGGCGGCTTGATATTAGATAAGAAGAAGAAGAAGATAATTGAAATTCATCACATTCACGATGCACACCGCCCTATAAGTATGTATTTAGACTAATGCTTTATTTAAAACTTAATATAATAAAAGGACAAGAAAACTTATTTTAAATGTAGTTCATCAAGAATTTGGTACTAGGCAACCATGCTATAAGGTGAGGTTTTTGTCTGATATTTATGTTCATAATTTCAACTTCAATGCCAGTTTCTGATTTAAAAAGAACATTTTCTGAAAAAAATTGTAAAGACAACTATTTACAATATTTTTTATTACCTTATTTCCCAAGTAAACTGACCATATCCTAAATGAAATTCCGACATGTTTGAGACCCATGTACCTTATGAATATTAAACTGCCTAAATATCAGTACGTAGTGGTATCAAATGGACTATAAAGACGTATAATGCCTGGAAGCGGCACATATTCATATGTAAATGGGAGTGGAAGAGCCCTTGGGATCTATTGTGTTCGAATAACCTTTCATGTCAGGGTTTTAGAGAATTCTGTTAACTATATACTGGTATAAACATGGTTTCAAAATACATATAAATGTTACGTTTGTCCAATTTCACTGAACCAGAAAAATAATGTGGGGAAAATACGCTCAATGCAATGCAATGCATTTTAGTAGGTACTGTAAAAGAAATCATGATAAATTTGAAACTTTGCAAAAAAGTTACCTGAAAATAACTAAAGGAACTAATTCTCAGACACATGGTTTGTTAGCTTCATACTATTCTTTACTATTTTTTCCGTAACTATACAGCTTGAATTAAAAAAAAAACTTAAAGTTAAACACTTAGCATTAAGAAATAGACTTCGAATTGAATCATTATCCACCCATACAGAAACTAGATTCAATTGGTTGACTACTAAATCCAGAGCCGAGATCCTGTCTCATTTATATGGTATCACAGCTTGTGCGAAGGCGAAGCTGATGTCACAATCCACGCAAACTGGATAGCAAATGTAAAAAAAAAAAGAAAAAAACACGTAAAACCAAAATTACTACAGCGGTTGCTTCCTACATAACAACATAATCAAATTCAGACTCGGCTTATTTTGAGTCGTATGCCACTGCAATAAGGGTCACCTATGTTCTTACCCGTTGAGTGAAATAAGGCAAACAAAACCCATTGCGCTAGTTCCATTGCAGCTCAGATAGAGGGTGAATAACCGGCATGAATTTTTAAAGAATTTCGTGTAGTGCAAACTGTCTTGCTACCTATGAAGATGAAGCTCGTATCTCGGGGACTTGAGAATATTAAAATTCCTCGGGAAGACCGGCTAGTAAGGCACAATGCACATTGTCAACGCATAAAGATACAGTGTTGCTTTTATAACGGCATTGTGCAGGAACCCTTGGCAGCTTCTTTGCCGTTCCTAAGGCGTATTTCCACGTTTTATTATTCATGTAACAAGTGCCATGGAAGCACCTGTAATGTTAATAATTGAACAACTCCGTGACGGGAAGACGTAAGCAGTCACGTTGGACAATGTTGTTTATTGTTATTTTTTGTGGTGCTTCCACTAGGTTATTTTCAATTTTCTTCCGCGTTTACAAGCAGTGTAAAGAGATTTTATGTGCACGTAAAGTTGGCTCTATGAAAAGAATGACCGTATCAGCCAAAATGACTCCTGAAAACGTCTACCATCTGTAATGAGGTTTATTTTGTTTATAATATCGTAGAAATTGTATGAAATATTGTGTGCCTAGTTTTAAGTACAAACATATTACCTTTATTGCCATGTTTCTTTTGTTTGTATTATGTATTCTGTGCTTTTGTTTAAAAATAAATGCTCTGTTATTATTTTTCGCAAGCGTTGCATTGTATTAATATAAATTGTAATATTTCGTCAGCGGTGCGAGAAATTATGCAAATAAAAGTCGTATATTATTGAAAATATACTCCCATTTCTTACAGGATAGCATTATGCGTTGATGTGAAAGCTTGTTTATGGCTTATTGTTCTCGATATTATACTTAGCATTAAGATTCAGTTGAACTGCACTTGATATGAACGAGGTGAAAGGTCAGGGAAACGCGAGATGTTTTATAAAAGAGGTCTGATTTAAGGAGTACAGTAAATAAAATCGTAGTTGTTTAAGCTATGTTATGTTTATTATTATATTTCTCTTACTTCACTTAAAGTTATGTCACCCAATGTGTAAGTTTATTTCAGTGCATTTATTAATACATAAAGTATATACATGTACATTTAAAATAAAGCCAAATATTGCTTTAACATATTTTTTTCTCTTTTCAATATCAACATATTTATTTTAATTAAAAAGAAAGATTTATACAAACAAGTAGGTTAACTAACTAATTTATTTAAGCCGTGGAACAGGTTTTATACCGGTATGCTATATCTAATTAAAAAATACAAAATCATCGCCTGCACGCCTATCAAAACTTTAATCGGCTCCATTATTTAGCTACTGTCGTCGTAAAATATGGGAATATTCTAATGTTTATCCAATAACAATCCAAGGGATATATATTTTTATTATAATATGTGTTGACACTGCGTGTTTGACGAACAGAAATATTTGCTAATTGGATGTTATGAGAGAGCCCAAAAATTATGTCTAAAACTAGTTTTGTTTTAATTTATATTAAGTAGGTACTTATTTCCTGTTAAAATTTGAAAATATCTATCTAATTTTAAATTTAAATTGATTTGTATAAATATAATACAAATAAATCGTTACAAAATAGCAATCCTTAATTTAAAACCATAAAATTTTAAATTAAATATCAAAGTTATGGTACATCGTAAATTTTGACACCCGACAAAGAATTGAAAACACCAATTACCATATTGCCAATAAAATCAATAGATACCTAAAGCATTTCTGTGTGACCAAACATTTAGTTAAGTACCATCATAAAATATTTCTCGAAATAATAAAACTCTAGAACAAATATTTCAGTAGCGACGGCATATAGAATTCAAAGCGATGGAGCCGCGAAGTATCGTATCTTCGCTAACAGGTCTTGAAGTTTTCCTTTATCCGTTACAGTTATATTCCATTTGTTCGGGAAACCGCTGAAGTTTTCCAAGACTCGGTAAAAACTTAGCAGCATTGTGCTGTATTCATAATTAGACCACACGCGATCGTAAGTAGGCGGAGGCATTTAAATTCCTACCGTTCGGGGAAAAAATTCATGAAGTTCCAGCGTTGTTAATACTTTCTACGTTTTGGACAAAAAATACTTTGAACTGTACGCTATGCGCTGGGTCTTGTTCGGGGAAAAGTTCAGCTGGTAGGGCACGCGAGGCGGGGTATAGCACAATGTTACATGTTCCTAAATCAGTCTACTTGGGTGGGCGCAGTTTGATAACCATTATCTTTTTGTAGGCTTTTAACGGCCAGTCTTTACCGGAGTAATAGGGGGCATCTCTCCTCGTTTGTTGTTTTTCACGCGGTCCAAGTGCTTGTGAGCATGTCTTACGTTTTTCGCCATCATTTTCAATTTGCAGTCGCCACGTCGCCGGGGGAGATCAATGCAAAAACTGTCCGAGTTTGGATGACAGGAACGTTAAACTGACCACTTCTTGCGCTCGTAACTTCTGTCTTGTAATGGAATTTATTTGGAAAATAAAGAATCGTAAGAAATGCAGTTGATGTTTTATAATGTGCTGTCAACATTGAATTATGCTCTTAATACCACGATTTTGCTTTTTAAAATAAATCCTTAAAATTGTTACCTATGGTAAGTGTATTTTTTTTCCACGGATTCGGTTTGTACTTGACCATAATTTGCCGGCTGGTAATAAATTTTAAAAAAATGCTACAATTTCGTCCATAAATGATAACCTAATACACATGACATAATTAAACCATACATTGTGGGAGTTGTTTGTGTGAGCTAATAAATTACGTAACAGATTGAACATTGCTCAATTTTGCACATCTTTTACATATTGTTGGTACTTTACACATGGTTCTACAACAACAGTCAACATATTCTATACAATAAAACTACAAACATCCACAAACATCACAAATAAACTTCAAGTTTCCTCGACGTTGTCTTCAATGTGCACCTTCAACTCTACATGCTGCAACTAGACTGACAGCAGCATGCGGGTGTCTAGAAGTGGCACACAGTGTACGGAGCGAGTGGCGGATTCAATTCATGTTCAGCGAATGTGCCACAGTAGAAGAAACAGTAAACCTACTTGAATGGACTAATCTATTCTATGGATGAGGTCTGCGTAAAATCAACGCAGCTGGCAGATTCAAAGAAAGGCATATACCCAGCATTGGGATAGAGAAGGCTGTAGATGATGATGATACTATGATGGATTAACAATGTAACTAGCGCGCTAGATTGTAGATTGCAACAACGCTTAACATCAAGCGGTTGTAGTAAAGCTTGAGCCTATCAAGTATTTATTAAAAACTACAGAAAGTACCACTGCACGGGGTGTTGTGTTGCTTCTTTAGTTAATTATTATATGACGATTCGATCAACTGTGTTTCCTGCGAACAACAATTCATAATCTATATATAAAAAACTCAAAGGACTGACTGACTGATATAGTGATCTATCAACGCACAGCCCAAACCAATGGACGGGTCGGGCTGAAATTTGGCATGCAGGTAGATGTTATGACGTAGGCATCCGCTAGGAAAGAATTTTTGGAAATGTCACTTTTAAAGGGGTGAAATAGGGGATGCAAGTTTTAGTTTCTAATGCGAGAGAAGCCGCTACCACCGGGTACAGGTTTTGGTAATCATATTACACCTTAGGGAGCAGCATTGCTTATTATCGAGCTGGTTGTAACGCAAATGCAAATCTAAGAATGGTAAAAATAGCCTAAACGCTTATCGTGTATAATAAAATACAATTACAGTCAGAGTAAATTTTGTAGCTAATCTTAACCGTTACTTGGTGTTGAAGACATGCTTGAATAAATTCCAAGTTATTCACTGAATCAGTAATTTCTTGCACTGTGGTGTTGATCGCAGCGCGCCTCAGTAGTGCATTCTTCGGTTTCACCAACATATCGTTTTTAAAACCGCTCCCGCGACAGATGGCTTGGTACGTGACTCTAATGTAAAACAACGTGGTTTCCGGAATACCGAGACAAAATAACTTGAAGAAGCATATCTATCTATACTAAAAGGTAACTGACTGACTGACAGTGATCTATCAACGCAAAGCCCAAACCACTAGACGGATCGGGCTGAAATTGTTATGATGTTATGACGTAGGCAACCGCTAAGAAAAGATTTTTGGAAATGCCACGCAAGTTTTACTTCTTAATGAGAGCGAAGCCGCGAGCACCCGCTAGTTTATTTATATAAAACAAACCTAGTAATTTTTGTTTCTCTCAAAGAGAGATATAGGGTAGGTATGTCCTTTGTATTTAACTTATCTATACTAATATTATAAAGCTGAAGAGTTTGTTTGTTTGTTTCTTTGAACGCGCTAATCTCAGAAACTACTGGTGCGAATTGAAAAATTCTTTTTGTGTTGAATAGACCATTTATCGAGGAAGGCTTTAGGCACTTTTTTACGTTGCAACTAATAGGAGCGAAGAAACAATGAAAAAAACGGGGAAAATTATTCATCTTTGAGGTCTTCCGTTGCGTGCGCTGCGAAAACGGTTCAAGTCGTAGGTAACAGCTATAATTTATAAAGGTAAAGAGGTTGTTTGCAAAAATAAATATAATGCCCAAAATAACTATTCTACGCGGACGAAGTCGCTGGCACAGCTAGTTAATAAATAAAAACAAAAAAGTTTTAGGTGTTAGTAAGTAGTATAATAAGGTGACAATAGGGAATTATTTCCAGATAGATTGAATGGACGGGATTGTTATTTTTGTTCTTTTATATTTGCACTGGAAACATAAAATCGCTCACGTGATTCAGAAAAAGTTACTTTACTGGCTGACTTCAAAGTGGCAGGTGTTGTAGATTTATTTGTTAATAGTGGTGCTTAACATTAGGCGGTCTATAGTATGTAGCCATATATGTTAAAAAAATGTATATATGTACACATGTGACGGACGTTCAGGTATAATGGGATGTCTGTAAAGTATATTGCCGTTACCTGAATACGAGCGGAATTCAAAAATAGATAAGGAAGGGGGCTATTACGAGTATGCACTGTGGCTGTCAAAATTGGAGTTTACGGCGGCATTTGAAAATCCCCGTTTCGTGTATTTACGGTAATGCGATGCGATTTTTACGTGATCTTCTTGTTTTTCCTGGAAATGGGAAAAAAATTGCTACAAATCAAGTAGGGGGAAGTAGGCGACGTTCCTCATACTAAACATTCTTTTGTCCTTCTGTGTTTATTTATAAAAATAAACACGATGTAAGTAAAAAAACATCTACACACTTCTATTCATCTTCAAATCAAATTACTTCATTCTACACCAATTACATTAGAACAGAAGTAAAAGGAAAAAAAGAATTTAAGATTGGGACAGAGGACGGCCTTATTCTTTTATGTTATCACATAATATAATTATGTATAATAGGCACCATATCTTTTAAGTCAATAAATCATTTACGAAAATACGACACCATCGCCACATTTTCGCAGTCCTCAAAAATAAACAGAGCAGACATAACTCGACTTTTTTCTTCCCAAATCTGCAGAGGCCTCAGAGAGGCGGTCGGCGACGAAGTGCGAACTGTTGTCGCGGACAAAATGGCGCGCGGCGGGACTAAGCCTACGAAAAATTTATACTATGGAATTCTAACTCCATAAAAATGACGCGATGGAAATGCTTCCACTTTCATCTCTTTCCCACACAACACTCCAACACAACCTTTGCTGAAATGTGTAATGTTGTTTCGAACTGCGACTGCTTCTTACTAATCTCGATTAAACTGAGTTGAGTCGCAGTTCGAAAATACATTACACATTTCTCAAGAGGTTGTGTTCGAGTATATCAAATCAAATCAAATCATTTATTTCAGACAGATGTCCAATACCATAGTGGGGAACCTATTGTGTGACGCCTGTTTCAATATCTTGCTTGAGATTGATTACGATGCCGAAAATAATCGAACGCTGCCAAGATTTTGGACACAGTTGGTCGGTTAGGGTGAAGTTCATCAATTCTGCCGTGGTGGCGGGTGGCGGTTACCCATCTCGAGAAATATTTTTTTGGTTCAGTTACGTTTCTATATTATAAATTATTCGTTGAACGAAGCACTTTGCCAAATACCTCTAGGATCCGGATTTGCCGGCGTATCCCGGATAAAGATGGCTCGTAATCACACCGTACTAAATTCTTTTTTTCTTTGGCTTTTTGACACAGTACTTGCTAAAATGCATTTTGACTTAAGGGCTTAGTGCATCGATTACGTATACAAATATGATATGGTAGGGGATGGTGTGTGATTTGCTAGGTATTAACTTATAAAAATAACCCAATAGGTATTAGTTCTGCTCTTACGACGTAAAAGTTATATTCACATATCGGTGTGACAGCAAATATTCTAAATCTTGTAGGGTTTAGGAAATCTAGCAGTACTATTATACTTCACATACATACGATTTGCTTATCATAATCTACTATTTTTTGGGATGTGTTATACAATGAAAATTGTCTATAGTTAGGTTGACTTATTTAATAAATGGCTGTATTTTCGTTGAAAATGTGAGTTGTTCTATATTGAGTTCAAATTATCATCAACCCTCACAAATTAAACCATCAAAACTATTTTCGAGATAAAAAACATAATTTGAAGATATTTCATCAGGCAATTAACAAGCGCACATATTCTTAGCCTTATTCAGGCATTTTTAAGCCCACAAATACCTTCGCACTAAATATTCGGCAAAATACCTGAGCTGGTTGTATAAAACAACACTCCTGCGCAGATAAGTGAACTTACGTGTACGCTGTCAAATAGACTCTATTTATTGCTGTTTTCTTTCAACAATTTAAACGAGACTCCAACAAAAATGTCGTAACATAAAAGGTTACTTTCTTTGTTTCACTTTCGTTGAAGAGCTTCTTTGTTCCATGTTTTCGGTTTATTTATAGCGTGTTTGTGTTTTTTAATTAGTGGTGTAATAAGTAATGCCAGGTAAGTCAAAGTTACCTGGGCTTACATCATACATATAATATATTTATTTATATAATATGTATGTACTAACTTTAAGTACAGCTAATTTTGAGTGTGGTCGTTTAAATATGTATAATAAGTATGTATTACAAAAGAACAGTATATATTATGGATTATATCCGTTATCTAGTACCCATGATACAAGCGTAAGGTTAGTATGGGGCTAGATGGCGCTGAGTAATATGTCCATTAATATTTATTTATTATTTATTTATTTATTAAAAATAACTTTATCCAACTGAAAATAAGTAATGACGTGAGAGATAGTGTTTGTACAGACAGATAAAAAACATACCTAGTTTATCTATAAAGTTAAATAAACGAGTTGAAAGTAAACTCGATCTCACGCTGCAAATGACATCTATCCTGCCGTAGAGAATACATTCATAGATACGCCATTGTTTCAAGTAGCATGTAAACTCTTCAAATAAGTAAGCTCCTTTTTTAGAGTAAATAATAATACTGACGATTTCCATATAAGTCTTTTACTCACTAGTTGTATCTTGACCAAAAAACCTTTCTTAACATAACGTGTTTATGTTAGTACCCATATGTTGATTAAAATTTTGCATCACATCGTTATTCATCGTCGTTTTTAGTGCCTTTACGAGTAATCAACCTGTAAGTATGTATATTTTACTGTTGTTATGGATAATGTCCGCATCGTATTATTTTTTTCACATCAATTCTGGTATATGAGGGAACAAAAAGTAAGTGTTTCTTAAACTTTAAGTAGTATATTTACCTAAGCTCCTGTACGAGTAATCTACATTCAGTGGAGTAAGTAATCCACAAAAAATAAAATCAGTGCTCAAAGACAAAAGCGCACCCGTTTGACAGCATTAGATCAGTAAAGTGTACCACTACGTTCGACGAATTGATATAAATCGAGTCGACGATTTATCTTCCTTAGACCGTAGACTTATCGAGGTTCTCACTAAACCCAGCTCTGTTATCATTCGATAGATTTGGATACTTTTGTTGCTCGTGAGAATAGAAAGTTTGGGTGTTGGAACTTAATTATGGTACAAATACTAAAATAAACAATAAAATCATAAAATTAACAATAAAAACCTATAGTTAACTAATGGTAACAAATAGTTTTCCAGAGATTCTTTTTTAATTTACTTAAATGTTTTTTGAGTTAAAATTATCCTCCTAATAACACTTGGAATTAACGTATCGACGTTTAAAAATAATAAATTATAAATGAAACGATGCAATTGAATAATAAACTAAGCAATAAAATTGCAACACTAGATTCAATAAAGATAAACCATAAAAGCGGTTCCATGGACTGGATTCCATTTGTCAATCTACACTTGGCCATAAAAATGTTTAACTCAATTAATTTCGCATTTAAACTTGATCGTTAACGTTTTAAATTATTGTATTTTTATTTTACAGAGGCTTGTTCTGTTACGCATTCGTATATTTGACTTTTGATGTGACTTTTACGACGTCGATTTATGAATATCGAATTAATTTGCGTCTGGCAAATATACTTATAAACGGAGTTTTTTTTATTGATTCATAATTGCCTTCGGATCTTTACTCAAAATTAAATCGATTTTAATAAAAATGGTATGCTTTATCGTATGTCGTAGGAGGCTTCCAACTTTTTCATGCAATTATTTGCCGAAAAATTACGCTACGCAAATAATGTTTTCTTTAATTCACATCTTCACATGAACATCCTATCTTGAGCTGTCAGTTGACTGTTGATACAAAACACTTGGATTTAAATATTTTATCTTATTTTACCAAGATGGAGATGTAAGCTGCGTATAAAGATAATGAAAGGTAAACTTATATAACTTCTTGTTTAGTTAAAGATAATAAAAAAAAAATGTTATGGCACTTGTACGAGTACGTTGTGGTTTAAATCAGTTAGGCGATAGTACAAAATTGAGAAAGATTGCAGAATCTCTTATACATTTAGGAGTATAAAACAAGAAATATATCAATGCTAATTAAAAAAAAATTAAGTGCGAGTAGACAAACAGAATATTACGCAAAATTAGTATGATATCCGAGTATACCTACCTTTAAGCACATGTAAAAAGGTTAGATTACAGTAACTGTGATTGAGTTTTAGGTTCAAACGAACGTTAATTTATATTCCATTACATACATAGACGTGTCACGTCTCCAGTTTATGAGCCGATAAATAATTTACAAAGATCATAGAATAGAATAGAATAGAATATAACTTTAATGTACACCATAAAAACACAAAAATTACAAAACAGAAATAAACATACTTAAATTAAAGTGTTGCACATTGGGCAATCATAATGAACAATTCATTTCCATGGTCAGACACATTGTTTGCAGAAACATAAGCACTAGCTGTAATTATTTAACAAACTAAATAATCATTTATAGAAAATATTAACCTTCTACAAGAATTAAAAATTATATAAATTATATATAAATTATACGGAATTCCTGCATTTTAATTTCATTACATACCGCAGACAATTAATGCGTTAGCACGGGCACATTCTATCGTAATTATTGAATTGCAATAACAAATTGACAGCAATTACTATCCAATTATCAGCATACAACTACACTCCGTTATCATGCAAATTAGTTCTTTGATTATACAGGGTGTTGCTCAACGAGGTATTGTTAATTTAATTTAATTAGAGACGCCACATTGTATTATAAAACATTTGTTCCAAAGCTTACCTTGGAATTGTGAAAAAAAACAGGAAGTTTTTTTTGAGTACCTACTAGAAATAATGGCAATAATTAAATTTAAGAAATTAATTTAAAATTATTTTTATAAGAAATGTATATATGTAAGTATTATATCTGTCATCTAGTTTCCACGATACAAGCGTTTGGCTTAGTATGGGGCTAGATGGCGCTGTGTGCAATGTCCCGGATTATTTATTTTATTTATATGTATTTCTATATTGTTTTCATTTGTAGACGTATATTAAATATTTTGTTAATAGTAACACGTTGTATACAAAACGCAACGCTATCTAGCGTGCTTTTGACTAATGTTGCTATTAATTATTTCTGACTTTTAATCATACAATCACTAGAAGAACGTTTATCGGAATTGAAAATCTATAAATGTTAATTTTTCCATCTTTATGCCTTTTTTACGTTAGACTACAAACAATAAAGCTCAATGCTCGCACTTAGTTTTAGAAATAAAATATAATAACTTGAAACTGAAAAAGAGAACGGAAAACATCTGCTTTAACGTAACCTCTACCAGGTTACGTTAAAGCAGATGTTTTCCGTTCTCTTTTTCAGTTTCAAGTTATTATATTTTATTTCTAAAACTAAGTGCGAGCATTGAGCTTTATTGTTTGTGACTATGTCTACATAATTAAAGCAAATTATTATTAAAGAATATAAAACAGCAAAGACGCACTTATAATACTAGTTAAGTAGCACTACTGAAATTAGTTTTTTGATTTCATGTCATTACATTTTTTTTAATTAAATTGGTTTGCATTTGACCATAGTTTACCTGATGGTAAGTAATGGCTAATGTTTATTACAAGTTAAAATTACGTACTTACTGCAAACCACACTAAATGGGCTGAACTTAACACTAACGAAAGTCACACGAAACTTGATATATTTATCAGCGCTACCAGTGATATTAGCATACAGCACCTGCGACTGATCGCAAACCAATGAGTCGCAAGCACAAAATTAAATCAATTTGTCTCGTTATGCATGTAAAGTGCACAGTGCACGCCCACGCGACAGCTTGCAGCGATTTGTCGCATGTCGTCGTCGCACGCGTCTCTGACTAATTGTGTCGATAAATCGACACGCGTGTTGCTGTGGAGAGGAGCGGACGGGGTTTACTGATTAGTATATTTTTTTACGATTTTTGATTTGAGGGTTTGTTTTTTTTTTTCGTTTCGAAGAGATAATAATAGCAACCAAATGTGCTTTTGAAAGGATGAATTAAGTTAGCGGATTAATATGTTAACATTTAAATGTGTTTGTTAGTCTATTTGTTCCCTTTACATACTGTAATGGAGCGAGGATCATCATAATTGTCGTTATAGTAATAATCTAGTCCTGTAGTAATCCTGAGCGTAACATACATAACTTTTTTCTTGTTACACTAGTCCACTAGTGTTAAATAAACTCCTTTGAGTGACACTATCCGCGTCTGTCTTTTACGGATTCACTCTAATGCTAATCTCTAAAGAGTCTGTTATCCATCCCTGGCGCAAATCACATATATATACAAATAAAATACTCACTCCACCAGTCCGTCACCAGTAAGAGATTACCTACATAAATAGGTCGTACAATAATTATACAACATTACCAGCACATGGCGATAATGCGATAGACTTAACAAATGAGTGCTGATTGGATGCTTTCATTGCTTCCGATTGATACGGGCTAAACAGCAAGCTATTAACGATAATAAAAACCAAAGCTGGATAGACGGAGGGAATTTCGCTCATTATTGCGACAAATGAAAAAGGGCAAAATATAACGCAATAAAAAAAAATATGAAATAATATTTATCTTTCAAGTGCAAAAAGTAGTGGTAGAAATTGCGAGTCCTAACATGAACCACAATATGTAAAAGTAATACAATAATGTGTTGTTTTAAACGAGAAATGCTAGTAAAGTTATCGTTACTCAAGTTCCTATGTATATTCTAATTAATTCCAACGCATTTAAAAACTTAGGTTTCAGTACAATGTAACCTAACATATTAGTTGTTTGAACATGAAGTAGTAGTAGTAAGTAGCGTAAGTAGTGCATATTATTTTATAAATAAATATTCCGGGACATTGCCCACAGCGCCATCTAGCCCCGCACTAAGCAAACGCTTGTGTCGCGGGCACTAGACATTTACCTTTATAATATTTAAGTGGGATAGGTACTACAAAAAAACGTGTTGAAGAGATGACGTCCTCTATTGAAGAGGAAAACTATTTTGATGTTTAACAATCTTAACGATTCCTATAAGTTTTACTTAACTCTCGCTTTATTTGTTTACCTAATGTTGCAAAGTAATATCTATAATATTGATTGAATTTGAAAGTACTACACGGTGTTGTTTAAAGGCATGCAAAATTAGTGTTTTGTCGTTTATTAATAACTACACTTCGCTTTAGCTAGATTGCTTCAATAACCCATAGAATAGTTATGTACAGACGTCGTGTTTTCAAGCTGAAAGTTGTTATATAAAATATTGGGAATTAGAACATAAGCCCTTTAAGCTGCACAACAATAAGTTCTTTAACACTTTAGTGTAACAATTCCTAGTATTTTTTTCTTATATTTTACATTCTATTAAAATGTTGTGTCGCTGGTATTTTCACTAGTAAAAAAACTTATTGTATTATTTACATTAAATCGTCTAACAGGGACTGCGTCCTTCCATCTTTCATCATTCTCATATAAACAATCGGTATATATTAAATTTCGATGTTTAGTTTATTCCTTCTGTTAGCCCCACCTTTAATCTCTGCCATAGTTATGACGTGGTATTCCAATCAAGCCGTGATTTCCCAATCTATCGGCGGAAAGCTCTTTGTATCTGTAACAGGCAACCTGTATGCAATAACCACCCTTGTTGCTGGCGCATATTAACTCTGCACTTGCTTTTGACTGTTAACGAATATGTTTTTTTTTTAATTAAGGGAAGGAAAGAAGAAAATAATTTTTCGTTTCATGGAGCTTGTGAAGAAATCTATATTATTATATAAGTACAAAGTCATATAAAACTGGCTATTTAAATAAAGCTTGCTTGTAGAGACCTTCTTGGTTTCACAAACTTCTGTTTTTTATTTCTGAATTTTCAGTCTGATTGAAATTGTGTTTCAATTTAATAAAAAAAAGAGCAACTAATATGTTTTGCTATTCAATTCCAAAACAAATGGCCACCTGTTTCGTTTTGTTAGACAAAATAGTTTGTTATACAACACAATTAGAGTACATATTTAAAGGGCAATACTTGGTTACCCTAAACCTTAGAACCAGACAAAACAAAACATTTATTTCTATCCAATCCACACAAAGAACCTACTATGTTTATCTTACTACGCAACGCACTACCCGAAACCACTCGCAATGTCCAAGGGTAGTAAAATTAGATGTCTGTTACTATTGACAACAGTACACGAACTTTTATAAAATTAAATTAAAAAAAATATGCAGGACATAAATGGACTTATGAAATAATTAGTTTTATTTCTGTGAAAAGAATACGAATCTAAGGCACTTTCCCGGTTCAGTTGTCTAGATAGATTACATTTAAATTTGTGAACCATTTTAGTTTAAGTTGTGTAATTATTATAGCCACCAGACTTCAGATTCCGTTTTAATTGCAAAAAAAAATAGCTTATATACCCAAAATAATAGAAACATGAACAACAACAATATATAAAATACCCACATAGTATGATCCTTTTCTAGGAGATGTTTTTGATCCAACCAAGCACAAATTATCTTATGAACTAGTTGTGTTAGATGGCCACGGATTTGCTTGCAGTATTTTACCTCTGAACCATACATAATATGTATGTTACACTTATAAAACTACTACACAAATATTACAATGGTCTGTGTGGTGGTCCGTCACAGTGTCATAGCAGATTAAACAGACTAACAAACTAAAGTTTAGGTACTGTTCGCCACATTGCAACAAGTGCTCATGTAAATAAGAAGAAATGGGGTAATGCAATGTTCCCTGTAGCAGGCGACCGTGCGTACCGCCCCTAGTTCCTTACACCAGCTGCTTCTGTGGCTGGGTGGACTCCTGTGGCTTTATTCTTTATTCTGTGGACCATGTTTTGAATGTTTTGGACACGTGGGTTTTGAGATTTGTTTGCGTATTTCTTAAAATATCATGTAAAAGTGAACAATAATGATCTAAAACCTTTACGATTAGCTCAATAAGTTAATGATTATGTTATTATCAATTGTGATAACTTTCTGTTCTTGATAAGACATGTTGTAGTACCTAGTTGAAGTAATTTACGTAGCACCCTGTTGAACTAATTTTATTTTAATAAACTAACTTATTATACTTGCTGATTATCATAGTCAACAATTTTGTTTCCATTGATCTGAATACACTTTTAGATGTAGTTTTGATGTACAAAGATATTTTTAAATTAATTCAAATCTTAAAACATACTCATAAACTTCTCTTTAGGAAGTAACTCGTTTCATGCCGAAAGGGTTCACCGCAAGATGTAACCAAGTTGTGTATTTGGGCCTTTACTTTCATAAGTAAAGTAATTTTACGTGTTCCGTACACGTGACTTACTCCAGAGTCGAAAAGGCTTGCTTGGGAATAAAACTTTGGATAAGTAGAAGGTAAGCACATAATACTTTGGGATCTTTGAAGTGACATTACATTGCTCTTGTAAACTTTAGTTGTTCGTTATATTTTTCGAGAAGTATTAACCTGAAATAGGATTAACAAAGATATATTTTGATAAATGAGTGAGCACTTGACTCTAAATTGACCGATGGAAAGCAGTCACACTCTCCATCTTAGAGCATACTGGTCTAAAATAAGAACAGACTATATGTTTTCAAAATTTTAGACCAAATTTTTATTAAAACCAAATTTTAGAACAAGACACACGACTACGAATTACCGAATTTATATGAACGCACACACAAACATACATATTACTTTTTTGTGTCGTAACTACTATTACTGAGATAAAAAAATAAACATATCTTATAACATAAGTAATTGATTCTACTTAAATATTTTTAACTTTGTTGAATTCACAAAAAAAAACATTAAGTAAGAAATATGTTAAAATTTCATACATTTACTTCAAATTAAAAAACCTTGCGGCAGAATACAACAAAAATGAATGTGAACCTAAAAGTCAGCATTATATCTGACCATCTATTCACTCCGCATTTCGTATTCACAGACCATACTCCCAACCTGCTCTACTATTTTATGAACTCCAAATAAGCTTAATCCGCTGCGATACCATCTTTTAACTTCATTTGAATATTACAGAAAGTGGGAAAGGCCACTAAGTCCCATTATTTCAATGGTAGCCATTTGTTCACGAGACTGTGGTTTGGAGTCTATAATCTCTTTACACTTGACGTCCGTTACTCATAGTTGTAAATGCCTGACCTGTTAAGTTCTAGCATCATAGATTTGTTGTAGACAGAAAGGTGGTACAGTGCGTATGAGCAATATAAGAACTCTGATGATTTTGTTGTTTATGTAGTCATATGAAAAACAAAACTATTATTTATTAAACTTGTGCTCTGGGAAAATGTCAAACCAACTCATGGGAATTTGTTTATTTATTCTTAAACAAAAAAAACACTAGTTCAAATTTGTAGGTCCATTTTTCCATCTGTCCATCTGTCCATCTTTCGATGGATATTTTTATTGAGCTTTTTAAAAACAAATTACATTGTATTATATACATAGGTATATATGTACATAATAAATGTTGACCATATCATTGCTGCTTTTTTAAATATAATTTACACGATATTCATAGAAATTATAGAGGTGCCGACTATTCTATATTTTTTTACTCTGCGCAATCGGTTTTTGACGTAAACGTGCTTATCTATCTAGCGGACCAGTCATCAAGGAAAATATTTACCAAATAAGAAATCACGAGTCCCAAAGAAGGCGTAGATACAGATAAGTGGAGATAATGTCTAATTAACACCCAAACGTGAAGGTTTAATGGAGTGATTTGATATAAACGGGAAGGAAAAAAACGTATTACCATATAGAGGCCGTGTGTTTTCGTATCAAACGTTGTTCTGATATTGGTGATATCATATAGGCGACTCATGCGTTACTTTTAGATTAACATTATTAAATAATAAAGTTTATTTTTTGTATAAGACGCTATCGGAAAATAATAAGATGAGATATTTTGATTTATTTATTATACATAACTATTATGTAACTGTTAAATTTAATAGATATTAAATGAAAGTTGAAAATAAAATTTTAATGAGCCAGCATGAAAAATTTCAGAATGTATGAATATATCTACAGATAAAGAAATATGAGTAACTGGTACACTATACACATTTAACCACTGTATAATAGATAATGCTTTAATAACTCGATTATAAAGAGAGTATAATAAAAAACAATACTAAAATAACCTTATACCAGGTACTTTGTAATTGAAAACCTCGTAAGTATGGTAATTGGTAATTGACAAGCTTATGGTATAATCGTGTAGGTCTAGACCAACTGGAATATCATCTGAGAACGGCCAGCTGTCTGTGGACGATGACTTCTATCGATTATGCCAACTTTTTCTTTGAATGCCTAATGAATTTGTCACAGTTGAAAGGGTAAAATAAACCAACACTGAAAAGTTTTTAAGTTATGTTTTTACGGTATAAATTTGAATCAAAATTTGTTAAATTTCTGATTTAGTTTTAGGAAAACAGTCTTCCATGACAATAATAAGCACATAAAATAAAGATGAGATGTTAAAATGTTATCAACTAATTAAGTAAACGAGTGTGGATCAGCGGTTCCAGTGTCAGCTTTTCATCCAGACGCACCCTGGTTCGAATCCGGCCCTACCAATGTCTTGTTTTTTTAAGTTATGTGCAGATTCGAGAGTTATGTGCAGTTATGTGCAGCGAAGACGCTTAGCGGTGAAGGAAAATACCGTGAGGAAACCGACATGTTTGAGGACCACAATATCCGAGGACATGTGTCTTCCGTAGAAAGACCTGGGTGCCCATCACGATGTATCCAAAAGAAAATGAATGCCAAAGAGAACTCCCCTAACGAATTAATTTTGCGGGGGAGTCACGACCCTCAGTCATGAGGAAATACGACTTCCAGAGACAGAATTAGGTAATTAATTACATTTGAGCTGGAAATATATGTATGTGTAAGTATGTGTATTTTTGTGTTTTTTCATTATTTTAGTACCAACTATATGTACGGTACGGCAAATAATATTATATGTGATTGTGGAAATCAATTTATTAAAATCTTTTTAAATCACTTTTATTTTTCACTCAGTATTATAGTCGCTATGTAACTCCAGTCAAGCGTAAGATTTACTCGTTGCCTTTCTGCTGCTAAATTTATTGTCTACATCATTAAAAATGTCGGCGGTCGAGCGTCATAAAACTTGAAACTTTATACCGTGATACAATATTTAAAGGATATTGATGAAGAAACAAAGCAAAAGCATCAAGAAAGCGCCTCGAGACAAAACTTCATTTGCATTCGGTATTTCAGACGCCGCCATTTAGCTCAATGACGCGGGACAGACAATATTGACAAAACATTTTGCCCAGTAATGCAGAAAATATGCAAAACGAAACGACACGAGCTACCAATTTTAAACTTTACCTTTGTGTGGTCTGTTAACAAAATCTACATAACGAAAAAAGTACGGCTAATGAGTAAGAAACAAAGATATTTAAAGTTAATTTTATTGTTTGCAATGGCGGGCTTATTTTGGTCAATTCACGTTGTATTGTAGTTATTAGCGTGTCTTTTGTCGGAAGGGGAAAGCGGCCTGTTTGCAGCAATTTGTTTACTGATGCTAATTTTAAAATTAACGTCGTGAAATACAAGAAACGTGTTTCGCAAACGGACCACCACCGTCGAGGCTCACCTATACGCCTAACTTGAACCATATACGTATAAACATTTGCAAATGCTATTGTTATGAAATCTACTTCATCTAAAATACCTTTTGTAATGTTTTTGTTGCTTAAGTTACGAATATGAATGCGCTTTGAGAACCTTTACAACTTTACAAGAGAGGAACATTATTTTCTTGTAGCCTTAAACGTCATGTTATTTTTTCTGATTTATTCTTACTAAAAAGATATTTACAACATATACTTACTACAGATAACCTTATTATGCTTAATTGTATTATAATGAAAGTCAGATCTACGATAGTCTAAAAGAAAATCTTGAAAAATAACAGAGAGATAAGAATATTTAATAAATCTTTTATTATAAAAAATGTTGTTTCATATTCATTATTCCTAAAAAGATATCATCTAGTTATATCCAGGAATGTTAATATTACACAGACTCACGTTTTCAGCGTCTTTATTTTTGAGTCAGAGGTCAGATTCTTGTAGTAGAGAACTATGTCAGAAGACGTGATTTAATATGCTTGGAAGAATGTTATTATGAGCATGATTAGTAAGTAAATACAGATTTTCTTAATAATTTTATCATACTTACATATTATATTATATACAAAAAAATAATTTACTGTTGCAGAAACACAAACTTATTTATACAGATGGGCCATGGACACTGCACTAGGCTATTCACAGAATATTTGCCTACTCATTCCATATATTTAAAGAAACAATTTTATTAATATGGAGCGACCTAAGAAAAAACGGATAATAGGAGAAAAAACAAGTTCTTACGTTTTATTAAAATCATTGCTTTTGCTGATAATACTGTCAATAGTTTTATTATTGAATTAAAGTGGTTAATTGTGTCTTTTCAACCAATTCAAAATTTAAATTTAAATCAAATATCGAGTTTTTGCAAAAAAAAATAACTGAAGTCTCTAAGTCAATGGTAATTTTCATATAATAATATTAAAATAATATACATAACTTTCAATAAAATCTATGTTTTTAAACTGTTAATTTAATTCAGTTCAATTGTTATTATTATATTATTGTGCAATGTCCCGGAATATTTATTTATTTATATTTATTATCACCCCTAAACATAGATTAGAGGAAACGTCAAACAACGTGCAATGCGCAACGGATCCCAACCCTGGTCACTCCCTTTCATAAAAATGTACTTTACAATGTTGCCACAAATTACTTGACCGCCTTTCATATCATTAAGTAAATAATGTCTACAATGTTCGCTGGAATTACCTCGACAATTTGGGGTCATTGAATTATATTGGCCCGGCAGGAAGTTTTGCGAAGTTTACATTTGGGGCTGTAAAAAAATAGCCTTCTTCTTTTTTTTGGCCTTCTGTCGCAAGTATTTGGCTTGTAAAATTATTATATAATTATTTTTCAACGAAATAATACATTTGTCATCCCGGTACCTTCAATTTATATTTGATAAGTGCTACCAGCATCCGCTAGATTCAATTCTCGACAGCCGTGATAAATATCGTTCATTCCCAAAAAATATATGTATATGCGGTAAGTACCTCGTATGTATATTTATCTATCTTAATAAAACCAAATCGCTAATTACTAACACCCACCTTCCTTATTACTTGCTCAAATCTTCCTTCAAAATAAAACCATATAACAAATATGCTCAAACTTTGTAGCTGACATCTTTTATTTAGACCGCCACATTTTGCTTACGTCTCTCCCAAAACACCATATGCTGTTACCGTTACAAACTACAATACCTGTTATCCTTATACCCTAACTTCATGTACATACCTGTGTTAGAGCATACGGAAGCCTCAATTTAATTACCCAGTCCCGTTACAACAACTACTGGACTCTCACCGGCTGCTAACATTAATCATGGCGGCAGATTTATGTGATAATTCTGGGATATCTTTACGGGTACTTACAGTTTATTGAGATGCTTTCTCGCTACCGCACTTGTTGAAGTTTCATTCGATCGTTATAGTTAATGCAAAAAAAAAAACTTAAACAGTTAATGTAGAGTTGCCGTCTCTGGTGTCAAGAGTTTTCAAATCACTTGTAGACTGTTATGCTATGGACAACAACCACACTAATTTTTTTGGACATCATAGAAAACTTGGAAACAACTAATGGAATGTCAATCTTTTGGTAACCACATAAATAAAAATATTTAGCTTTGATGATAACGGGTGAATACCGTTAGTGCGATTTATGTGTTAATTCTAAGTGATATCTTTACGAGTAGGTACTAACAGGTTGTTAAGATGCTTCCTTTGATCTTTGATTATGATTGCGGTAAATTATTGAGTGGTGATAGGGTCTTGTATAACGTCACAACTTGAGGCCAAATATGTACAGATTCTCTCTCTCTTGAGTCGTATTCCTCATGACTGAGGGTCGTGACTCCCCCGCAGAATTAATCCGCTAGGGGAGTTTTCTTGGGCAGATACATTGTGGTGGGCGCCCAGGTCCTTCCACGGAAGACACATGTCCTCGGATATTGTGATCCTCAAACATGTCGGTTTCCTCACGATGTTTTCCTTCACCGTTAAGCGAGTGCAAATCCACACATAGCTTGAAAATACAAGTCATTGGTGTAGGGCCGGATTCGAACCCGGGTGCGTCTGAATGAAAAGCACACACTGGAACCGCTACGCCACACTCGCTTATACGACGATAATCACGATCCATTTTAGACCATAGTTATTGCTTACCATCAGGCAAACTGTGGTCAAATGCAGACCTGATATAAAGAATAAATTTAAACTCTGCTAAACAATCTCACTATATTACAATTTATAGTATCAAATTTAAATTTCAATATTTACAATTACTTCAAACGAACCAATAAAGCCATATGACATTAAATATGTATCCTGAAATGAAGGTACGTGAATGTAAGGTTATTTTATATCATACCCTATTCTCAAATATTCGTAGTTCGTAAATTATTCAGTTTTCAATTTCCTCACGCTGTAAATCCGACGGCAATAAACTATTTAATGTCACTATCAGTTTACTCGTATTCAATTAATATTAACTGCAAGTAAACTAAATACAACAAATTTGTTATCAGTATAAGGAGTAATATCCCGTATCTAATATCCCGTGGGGGGATTCACGACCCTCAGTAATGAGGACTACGACGCAAAGAGGAGGAGGATAAGGAGTAAGCGATTTGTCGCACTTATTTTAGTAGCTCAAAAAACTGTGGTATAATTAAGTTGAAGTGATCTTACAACCACTTTTTTAAGAAGTTATTGATACGACCGTTATGCATATGATTTTGGTAATAGTTGGATAGAATTTTAATATGATAATCAACGACTATTTAGGCTTCTAAATATGTATGCAAGATTTCATAAGTGCATATTTGTATGGATACTACTATAAATGTATTTTCAGGCAAGAACATGTGGTCCATACTACTGGTAGCATTTGTTTCCAAACAGGGATGAGATAGTTTATATAGTAGCAATGAAGAGTTATCTCTGTCGTGATGAATTAAAAGCGACAGATTGGGTTTATTAGCCAGTGGTACTGCGAGAACAGTTAGATCAACATTCTGTCGCGATGGTCACATGTTCGTGATAACCTTTGAAATATTTTAAATTTTTGAAATTGATTTTTTTTATAATATCTGGAACAGTAAATATTTTTGTTTGAATAGTTTTAGGAAAATTGATAAGATGCCTGTAATCTAGGAACTAAACTTTAACTAACTTACTAGGCTATTTCCTTCTTATCGAATGAGAGTGGCTAACTCTGGTGTCGAGAGTTTATCAAGCCGCCCTAAGGGCTATTGACATGGCTTAACGACTGCCGTACTAGACAAACAGCCGTACTAGGCTATTGAAATGAAGCCATAATTTAAAAAAACTTAAAAGGTTTTATTGCATTGTTGATGTTTCAGGACAGTCTACCTGACATTTAGGTACACTACATTTTGTTTATTTTTTCCCAGTGGAAAATTTTCATTGGTGTTTATAATCCTCATAATGCAACGCTAATTATAACCGTTATTTAATCTCAATTTGCTTGTGAAAAACTCATACAAGACCATTTTACACCGCTTACAAGCATTGTGGTTGCAAAAATAAAAAATACGAATGCGAAATGCGAATTTTTATAACGCAATGACTGATTCGCCATAATTGTAAAAACGCGCTTGCTGTTAATTAAAGCATTTTAAATTTTATTGTGTTGGTAAATTTTTATGGTGCGAAATTTTAATCTTAGCACTGTCTGTGTGGTATATACCTGCAGTGCTGTGCTGAGTCATGATGGTTTATTTCAATGACAGATTATATACCTACATGATGATATCTTTTTTAAAAACTACTATGGCGCCGTACAAACGTATGTTGATTAGTAATTATATGTATAATGTATAATAAGTATGTATTTACAAAAGAAAAAAAAGTATATATATGTATTATATCCGTTATCTAGTACCCATGATACAAGCGTAAGCTTAGTATGGGGCTAGATGGCGCTGTGTGATATGTCCTGAAATATTTATTATTATTATTATTTATTATATCTTGTCTGCTAATATCTATACTGTTTCGTGCAAAATTAATTTTGAACTCAATCTTCATACTAATTCATCTGTTTCTTTTCATTAAAGTAATAGCCTTTATATCAGTTTAAACACCTTTCGTTATGTGATTTATTGTAATTACTATCCTGAGCAACCTGCTGAATCTATTTTAATTTAATTGAGGCTGTTATTTGAAAAGCTCTGTAGAATAGTTCTAATGTTCGCTTGCATCGTTATTTATAGGCTTCTGTAGATGGATTATGGCTATATTTTATGCGAAAAAACAAATAGGATTCCTAGATTAAACACTACATGGAAAGTGAGATTGGATGAATGGTTGAGTATCCAGCATATACATGTAACTCAACTTATTGGTTTAATAAAATTAAGAGAAGTTTCGATGACATCAATTACACGTGGTAATGGAAAACAGCATCATCATCCTCAGCTGGTTTGTGTCACTGCAGGTTGTAGGCCTCGCTCTTGGTATGCTATTAGCTGCGTACTTATGCCGGCAACTGCATCAGTCCTGGAAAACATAGAAATACCTAATTAGAAGAAAAAAATCCATTACTAGCACTTTAAAATGCAAAGGTAGGGAGATAAAATGATGTCCGATATCTTGAATATGACACAAGATATACACAATATAGATAGAATCATTGTAAAGAACCAGAACCTTTTTAAGAAAACTTACAACCTATAATATTGAAATGGATGAAAACAAAAATAATGTAATTAAAATGGCATTTCTTAATAACCTTGCAAATATAATAAAGTGCCTTTAAATTATATCCATGTTAATTGCAACAAATTAACATTATCCCTTTTATAGTTGGAAAGTATGGAGAGCGAACTTGTTACATTTAATGTGTATCTACCTCAGGGTAGGCATTATTTGTAGCAACTTGGGGCTAATCTGTGGAATTATCCGGAGGTACTTTTGCTTCATTTTATAAGGAGTTACAGTATGGATGTGTTAATTAGTTACTTTTTACACGAATACTATGATCTAGTAATTGATATTTATTGATATGACTTTGTGTCTCGTTTTGCGGGGGATAGGTTTGCATTGTCTGCAGCCTGCCTGATGTTAAGCATTGCTAAAGCCTAGCCTATAACATTATTGTTGAAAAAAGATTTTAATTTGTTACTGTATAACTGCTAGGACAATTATATACACTGGCCATGTTATCTACTATAAGTTACCCTGTAATAAAGATATTTCGAAAAAAAAAAATTGCTGCTGCCTAGGGTGAAACACGCTTACCTAGATGGTACCTATTAGTTCTAGATTTGAAGAACCCTGAATTGTAGTGTTAGGAAACACAGTTTCCGGTAAAGTGTTCCAAAGTTTTGCCGTTTGTATAATAAACGTAGAAGCAAAGCGCTTTGTTCGACACTTCGGCGCTTCCACCATAAAACTTTTTCTACTATTATAACGATAATAATGATGAACCTTCTTACTTAATTCTTTCAACCAAGTACCCATTCTACATTTATACCGTCCCACCGATATTACGTGAAGCCATCATTACAGTCTGCATGTTTGTTTTGCGCGATCTCGGAAACCGGTGATTACCTTACCGCTTCGAGACCTGTTGAGGTAACAGAAGTAACTCGCGACTGGCTCGAGTAAATTGTTTAAGCTTCCACGGTAATTAATGTGGGGATAAGTTTGTTTTAAGTACCATAAAGTTTTTAAAAAGATTAGTCTTTTAATTTCATTAGTTCCATTTTTGTGGGAAAGCGCTTTGCTTTTCATAAGAATAGGTAAAAGTTACACTCATAACGTCACTTTTAGATAAAATAAGAAGTAACTTGGCTCGAGGCTTCCACGGCACCTAATTAATGTGGGGATTAGTTAGTTTTAAGTACATATAATTTATAAAAATATAACTTTCTATTTTTTTATGTTATCAGTTTGATATTATGTGCGTAAGAGCAATACTTTCTTCTAGAAAAAACGTCTTCGTCACTTTGAGGCACCAGAAGTAATCAACTCGCAACTAGCTTCCAGTTAATTGTTTAACATTCCATCTTAATTAATGTGGATGAAAGAATTAGTTGGTTTTACCTTCTTTGTTTTTGAAAACATTAAGTAGGTTGATATTCAGTTTTGCTAATAAGTGATTAATTAGTTAATTAAATAGCGCAGTGACTAATTGTCTCTTCTTCCGCTATGACGTTGCATGTCAAGACAGATAAGTTTTTTTTACTAATGGCTAATAAAATAAATATCGAAATCAAAAGTATAGAACTAATACTAAAAACTCTCAATAACCTCACTACTTTCAAGCTAATAGGGAAAAGACTCAGAAAACCATTCAAAGTACCAGCACACAATAAGTTCAAGAGTTCAATTTCGGCGCAAGCGCACACAATTCATTATAACGTTTCCACTTAGTCATTGATGTTTGATGTTTGGAAGCTATGCCCACGAGCTGCACGCCCGTTATTTGTCCGTCAAAAAACTAACAAAACCGTAATTGACTTAAGCAGCAATTTCGCCAGTAGCTATGTTTGAGATTTTAAACCAACAGTGTAATTTCAAACAGTTACTAAAACTTGTTTATTTCTTTTAATTTTTTCTAAATCTGATTAGCAGTTTTCATTAAGGCATCATTTTATTACATATAACACTGGTCAGCTAAAAAAAACTAAATTTAGCAAAGATGAGATTTTGCACCGATTTTGGTCTTAACTATTTTTACGATTATACTTCGAATTGATCGTCTGTTAATAATATTATAATAAGATTAGATAAATTCATTATAAATGAATTCTTTACATAAGCTTATATCAATCGTACCGATACGTACCTGACATGTATCTTTTCCATTATATGTATTTGTTTTCAAACGCAAACAGTAGATGGCGCCAACTTCACTTTTTAAGGAAAATTACAGTGAACTCAAACTATACTCATTTTCTGAATGTAGAAAACGTAATTTCAATTTATTGAATATGTCCATTTTTTATTTATACTTTCACTAAAATTTAGGAAGATTTTTCACTGACTTTCCTTCCACGATTCTAATAGGGCTGCCAATCAGTTATGGTATGATGAATGGCCCCTAACGAATTGGTTGTAATCTTAATTGAAGTCACTTGTTACTGATTTTAGACAACGTTGCGATCGGTCAACGGTGAGAAGATCAATGACATTTGCCACCAATTATCGACGATGAGGATGGGAATGTACGCTACTGATAGTGTCATCATTAGACAGATTTAAGACGCAGATTTTAATGAGATTAACTGGAATTTTTAATGGATTTAAAACGTTAGGCATTGAAATGTCAGTGATAGAATCTGCAACATACTAGTAGAGTCGAAAAAATAATGATCACTGTGATTTGATCGATTTGGTTGTATAAAAACTTTTTTATCTAAGTTATGACTTAATTCAATCACGGCCGTAATTGGATGGCTAAGGCGGAAGATGGTGCATCATGCAGCCAGTAGGGAAAGGCCTATATCCAGTAATGGATGCGAAAAGGCTAAAGAAGAAGAAGATGACTTTATTAGCAGCCATTGAGTGAATGACTATATCAGGGCTTGGTCTCATTAATCATTGGAAAAGATAAGACATTTTACAATAATAACACACTACCTTCATAATCATCATCATACTAACGTTAAGGTTTAGCAGTTATTGATCTATTTCTCGTGGATAGATCTAAAGGTCATAGCACACTTAAACGACTCTGCTCCAACACCGCTCCCACCCAACATTGCCCTAACTGCTCGCAGTCCACGCGGCGACAGCTAGCAGGCACCCAGCAGTCCACGCGGCGAAAGCTTGACGACGGCCAGCTGTTCAGCTAGCACTGCTAGCAGTGAGCGCGCGGACACCGCGCGGACACCGCGCCAACCGCTCGCCTACATCGTGCGGCCAGCGAGGCATCAACTACCGAGCAGTCTGACGGCGGTAAGTTCGCTGACAGCGGGCTGTCTGCTAATTCATGATGCCAATGTAAAATATATCTAAAGAGCAATACTTAAAGACTATATTTGAATTATATTATTTCTGCCGGGTGGGAGCAGAGTCGTTTAAGTGTGCTATGACCTTAAGTATACGTTTGTTTAAAATCTATGATAACAGATTTCAATGCTTCACTCTTAAAGTTTAGTTATACAAAGTTAGCTCTACTAAAGTAAGTTTGTATGAGAGTGGCTTACTATGGCGTCAGAGTTTTATAAACCACCCTTGCAGCGCCTTCTTGCAGTCGTACTAATTGTAAAAAGATAAATAGTACTTATCCATAAATCACAACATCTAATGGTAATTTACATACACTCTAAACTGAGTAAACGCGTTCATTTATAAATCGCATCTTCAAACAACCTTCACTAGACAATGTTACACGCAATAAGTATACAATATTCAATGGACCATTAAAATAAGGGATTAATAATCGCATGAATCAACAGTCAGGTGAAATTTATCGCCGTTCTTGTTACAAAGATTCACTTCTTGAAGCCCCAAGCGTTGTATAGAGTTACTGATAACGTATAACCTCTTAATAAGACCGGTTTTAGTACGTCTTTTGTTTTACAAATTTTGGGTAATTGCGCAAAAAACAGCTGTTCCATAAAAATGTTCGTCGCTCCCAGAAAAAAATATGCTGACTTGACTTGGCGAGGTCACTGCCGCCGTGCCCCCACTTATGAAAAACTATTTTTCCTTTCCCGCAAATTTCCAAAAGTCCTAAAACAAAATTTGTGTTTTTTGTACGTCAAATATGACGTAAAAAGCCACCTTAAAAAGTTAAACGTAGTATCTATTAACCCTGTAGAAGAATAAAATACGTATGTAGGTACTTGGAGAAATATGGAAACAGATAAGTTACAACCTTTGTAAGAGAAAAGACCGTGTTGACTTCTGATTCTGAACATGTAAGGGTGATTAGAACGTCGTTAATTGTAATCTATTTGATTTTTATTGGTATTTATACTGTTTGTTTATACAGGAGAAGATAAAGGACGGTCGGTTTGTTTACGTGTCATATGTCTGTTTTTAATATAAGAGTTCTATATTATCCTTTCATTTAATTTGTATTGATTTACAATAGAAATTTGTGAAAATAGAATTATTAATAAACAAAGTTTTGTAAACAACTAAGCTTACTCTCTGGATTCAACAATAAATAAAAACAAAAAAAAAGAATAATAACACACACATAAATAAAAACTCACTACTAAACTCAATTGAATTCAAAGCTATCTAAACTAAATACAAACTCCAATAATCAGAATCTAAAATATTACTTATACTTATATAAAATAGAAAATAATAATAATAAAAAAAAAAACAAAAAAATAGAATTAATTTACAACCGCCGTCGCTCCCCGTACAAATGTTCCCAGAACATATTCGTATATGTAAGCATACAGTTTGAAAGCAAGCTTAAAATATATTATTAATTCTTTCCCTACAAATTCCGGATTTTACGGAACAATGCTATTGGGAAACATCAAGGCTGTATTAAATTCAGAAATATTATACAAATTTATATTTAGTAATAAAAATTGAATAATATTAAGTAACTTAACATTTTTACAGAAAACCTCATTACTGTGCTAGCAAAAATAAAGTTTTATATTATTTTAGTATCTATTAGATCTATAGTTCTCTCATTTAAGTTTTTCAATGCTTATTTGTTTCTGAACAAAGTCCGCAGAAATCTACATTGTTGCCTCTTCGATCGACCATCATAAAAATGTCATGAGACCACAAACGAGAATATATCGCTGGATGGTGCAAATAAGCTGCCGATTGGATAAATTGACACTATTTTACCACCTATTACGTTTGTTAGAGATCTTTGGATGCGATTAAACATTTCGAGATACGTACTAGTATAAGATATTTTCAATATTTTAAAATACTTAGGTACGTACCTAATAGAAGTAAGATTAGTTACCTACTCTAAACGCTAAAATGTATTTTATATGGCCGGAGGAAATTTTCTTCTGTTAACACAATAATATAATATTATAGTAATGGAATAATTTATATATTTTCGATATAATAATTATATGCTCTATATTAGATATAAATCAAGTTACTATTAAAGCTAATAAGCAGTAAAACATAGGCTATACATGCGATAGTAAATATGAATAGCCGTTGAAAGCACAAGACTGGAGGTTACTTTTACTAGCAGGAGCTGAACAATACGATTAGCATATTTGTATGCTAATATTTTGTTTATAACTTCCCATTAGATGAATCATTTAACTGAATACTGTGTTATTATACCTTGTTCAAACAGACGTCCACTCACCACAAAAACAAGAAATTGACGGTATTAGCTGTCATACAATTAGTCCAGTCAATAAAGCCCAAAACCCCCAACAAATTAGTTACTCGGCCAAACTTTGTGAATTTGTTCAGAAGGGTAAAATAAGTGACCGTGTTAGTTTGCACCCTTGTGGGGTGTACGGAAAGGGTTGAAAAGGGGTGAAAAGTGTTTTTTATTAATAACTGCCAAAAAAATTAGTTACTTTGTGCAAATTTGGAATTAAGTTTTTGTTACCGTTTTCTAACATGTATCAAATTTGCACACTTTTGCAACATACGGAACATTGTTTATTATTAAAAAACAATGATTATGGTTATAAACACGAGTGAAAAAATTAGTTACTCGCTGCAAATTTGGAATTATGATCTTTCTTTGGTTTTCTAGCATGTATTAAACTTGCACACTTTTGCAACTTACGGAACATTGTTTATTAATAGCAACGTTTTTCCCCCGAAGAGTAAAAAACGTATATTTAGGTTCCAACCGGAGCTTGACCCACTTATTGAGATAACATCTTGGATTTTACGTGTAGCAACACTATTTTGCTCTATGGCGCCCCTTCCATGCGTCGAGTCATGTCGGCTCGACTCGGTATCGATCGGCTCCCCCCTCCCGCACAACGCTCGCGCAGCGCCGGGCGGACTCGCTTCCTCAGTACTCTCAAGGCAGCAAGATTGTTAAATCTTAGTGGGTCAAGCTCCGGCTGGAACCTAAATATTTGTTTTTTTACCCTTGGGGGGGAAAAACGTTGCTATTTAGGTGTCCGAGCCTTCGCTTGACCCACTTATTGAGAAGTGTTTATTTTCTGCTGGCGCTGCGCTTGCGGGACGTACTGTGTGGAATAGAGCCAAGGGCGCTTAAATGCTGTGACGAACATTCCTGAATTAAACCTATAAAGTAAGTTGGAATGTTAGTAAGTGAACATAAACTTATGGGAATCATATCATATCTAACATAATAATACTTTAGCCATAGTCATATGTATGTATAGGTAATAGTATATAATTGAGCCAAAAACAAATAATTGATTTAAACAATCAAATCGTTACCAAATTAACAACTTCATACAGTTAGCACAATCTGCTTATTATTAAAACTTAGGTGGAACCCAGTTATAATTACTTGAATACTGGAAGAGTCGGCTACTATTACTTAACATAAATGTAATTTTCAAATTATAGAGTTGATTTTATAAATTTATATACATGAATTTATATTGAATATAAATCATAAGTAAAAAAGTGATGTATTTTATGTATAAATGAATATTTTGATTATGATTACTATGCTAGTTCTAGGACTATTAGTTTCTTTGAAGTAGAGTTTGAGAACGTATCTATACTATTCCAGATACATCAATTTAGGACTTTATCTAAATCAATGTTATTTACGCACGTCGCATTACGATGTTACACCAGCGGATCCAAAGTTACCAGGCAAGTCTCTAATACCAGCGTCTTTAATTAATGAGGATGTTTAATTAATGTATTCATCTAGACATAATTGCGTGATACTGGCTGTGAGATTTGTTTAGTATTGGCAATACTAAATTGTCACTTAAATTCAAATGTCATTGTCAAAGCTCTCTTCCGTTTACGACAGAACGCGGGTTGGACGCGTCTCTGTGGCCTTGCTAAAAATCATGTAAAAATAAGTGAATTAAATTAAACAAGTGAAGTGCATACGTGACTTTAATTGCTAACCTAATATCTAACATAAAGTTGGTCCTTCGAGCCGGATCAACTTTATGTTAGATATTAGGTTAGCAATTAAAGTCATGATAATCTCTTACCTGGCCCGGGAGTATGTTTAGTATTGGCAATACTAAATTGTCACTTAAATTCAAATGTCTTTGTTACTTAAATTCAAATGTCTTTGTCACTTAAATTCAAATGTCATTGTCAAAGCTCTCTTCCGTTTGCGACAGAACGCGGGTTGGACGCGTCTCTGTGGCCTTGCTAAAAATCATGTAAAAACAAGTGAATTAAATTAAACAAGTGAAGTGCATACGTGACTTTAATTGCTAACCTAATATCTAACAAGATTGATTCTGCAAGATCTTTGTGATATCGATTTATCGTTTACAATTTAAATCCGGTGAACCCGGTTGGATTATAACTTTTCAGTAGAGGCGAGTTTCTGTCCCGATTGACAATATATGAGTCGGTCACACCGTCGGTTCTGGAACCAAATTTGGAGCGTATTGTTTGGAGCGTATTGTATATTTCAAGGACCTCTGTTTCGATGTCCAAGGCGAGATTGTGCGTCAACCTTTTACCTTTCATATTTCAGACAATTAAATTGATGGCTTGCACCAAATGCTAAAGTTATTCCTATCACGAACAACCATGAGCTGGAATGTCTTTAAAATATTAGCGGTATGGTACTCATGATACTGATTAATTCATTAAAGTAAAATACATTTTGCGAGTTTAGATGACATGTCGACTTTTCAACGTAATCTAAATCTAAACCAAAACCGACGTATATCTCGGTATGAATTTTACCAACCAGCGTTATTTCAGCCAGTTACCTCAGCTCCATGATGAGATAAGGAAAACTATAAAGCAGATTTTCGACAAATTGACACCTATTAGATTAATCATTTTGCCGTATTATATTTACGTTAAATTATTATTCTCACGCTATGCTCAAAGTCAAAAGGACCAATGCGAAATCTACAGCTTTTTGGATAATAATGCAGTTTAAGTATAAATTTGTTTTCTTTACAGATTTATTTTCTGGATTGTTCGGCAAGTACGCCGGCTTGAAGGGCAAATCAATGGGTGTTCGTTGAGTTTACTTACAAAGACAGAATTCTTAAAAGTCTTAATAAGGAATTGATTAGCTGCTGTATTAGACAAGGCTAGCCTTTTGTCCAGATGTAAGTAGCGGGTATATTCCGCTAGTTTGTACTAGTAACCGTAACTTAACGAGTCTATCCATCTCTTTCACGTGAGCTTGTCAGTCCGTAAGGTCGACTTTACCACGAGGTTTCCAGAAGATAAGAGGCCTGTTTTCTGCGGATCAAAATTCGTCAGACCGTTACAGCCCGAATCTTTCAGACAAGCGAAAATATCTATAAAAATATTGATATTTAGATAGATATATTGTTGTCTATCTATAATGCATTGCAGATGGTCTTTTCCTCTTTTTCCTTTACAACAAATAGGTAGAGTCCTCTAATCATCTCTAGATGATGCAGGATGCAAGGAACTAGTTTTGGTGAAAGAAAATATCTAAACTACATTTTATTTAAGCAATAAACATAATGCACAAGAATGCAAATTGCACTCGCAAAGTGGTCTATTGTAAGAGTCTCCAGTGTCAGAGACGTCATTCTCAATATTTGTCTTCTTTTAGTGGCCATTTAAGAAGCAATTAGGCTAAGGAAAAGCTATACCTATCGACTTGGAATGTAGCGCGCTTATGAGCGCATTTGCTGATGTATTTGTAGGCTACCAAAGTTAATGTAGATGACTATTTTGGTGTCCGTCTGGGTCATGATCGTTTTTTATCTGTGTTCCAGGAACATATATTACATATTCGAATGTTTTTACCAACAGAGCCACAACTTAACAAGTTCTTGATTAAAACTGAGACTGTTGCGTTTCTTTCCACCAAGGAAAGGTGGTAACATTATCATATATAAACATCTGGGTAAGAACAGCGCAAAACGGGCCTATGCGGCCTATGCCCTGCAGTGGGTCTCATTAGGCTGATGATGATGAACGAAGTAGCGTGCGGAGAGTTTTCGCCTCTATCTGTCTAAGTTAGCAGGTAGTACTAAGACCAATAGCTTTATAGAACTAAGACCAACGGCAAAGTTGTTGCCTACGACAAAATTTGCTAATAAATTGTATACACGAGTACTTATACTTTACTATACCTACTTTGCAATCTGATTAGAGTTTTCAGAATGTATCGCGTATATTGCGAGCCCAAAACGCAAGTAGGTCAAAAGGTAACTGCAATGTAATGAAATATCTCTGCAGTGGCCTTTATTCTGCATATATCCCAAAAAACCTGCGAGAGGTCTATATGAACCGCTTTTCTATGAATGCAATTTGACAGGGCTTTCCTGCTTTATTAAAAAAATAAGAGGTTAGAAAACAATTAATGTTCACTTACATTTTCGTAGGAGTCACAGTAGTGTTAACACGTCAAAAATCCAAGACGTACTGAGGAAGCGAGTCCGCCCGGCGCTGCGCGAACGTTGTGCGGGAGGGGGAAACCGATCGATACCGAGTCGAGCCGACATGACTCGACGCATGGAAGGGGTGCCATAGAGCAAAATAGTGTTGCCATACGTAAAATCCAAGATGTTATCTCAATAAGTGGGTCAAGCGAAGGCTCGGACACCTAATTAAAAAAATCATGATATTCGCTGATAACAGGGATAAAAATATCTGTGAAGGGTTGAAACTTGGAGTAACTGTGCTTGACAAATTATATACAACGTGTTCTGAATTGAGAAAATAAAAAACAACAAAACACTTTGTATATAAATTGTCAAGCACAGTTACTCCAAGTTTCAACCCTTCACAGATATTTTTATCCCTGTTATCAGCGAATATCATGATTTTTTTATTAATAAACAATGTTTCGTAAGTAGCAAAAGTGTGCAAATTTAATACATTCTAGAAAACCAAAGAAAGATCATAATTCCAAATTTGCAGCGAGTAACTAATTTTTTCACTCGTGTTTATAACCATAATCATTGTTTTTTAATAATAAACAATGTTCCGTATGTTGCAAAAGTGTGCAAATTTGATACATGTTAGAAAACGGTAACAAAAACTTAATTCCAAATTTGCACAAAGTAACTAATTTTTTTGGCAATGTTATTAATAAAAAACACTTTTCACCCCTTTTCAACCCTTTTCGTACACCCCACAAGGGTGCAAACTCACACGGTCACTTATTTTACCCTTCTGAACAAATTCACAAAGTTTGGCCGAGTAACTAATTTGTTGGGGGTTTTGGGCTTTATTGACTGGACTAAATTAACAATGTCCTCTCTAATCTCTTCTCTCTCTCTCTCTCAAACACACCACTCTCTCTTGTGGCTTGTGGACGTCAAGTACCAATGTCAAGCGTGTGATTCTTTGTAACAACAAATTTGAAAGGCAATCTTAGCATTAATTTATGTGCAACACTTTAATTTAAGTATGTTTATTTCTGTTTTGTAATTTTTGTGTTTTTATGGTGTACAATAAAGTTATATTCTATTCTATTCTATTTTTCTCTTATATATGACAGTAAAAACATTTGACATTAATAATATATTATTTACACTTGATAGACCAGCATTTGACTATGTGACCACATAAAGCAACACACGCAAAAGCAACATGGCTGTATCGGAACGGAGTTAACTAGCGATAGATCAGGTAACATGTAATTTTTCGCATAGTAGTTATACTAAAGGGTATCTTCTTCTGAAAAATACAAACTGGTTATAAAGAAAAAAAACTTTATAATTCGTATAAATAACTAGCATTTTATAGAAATTGACATACCCTCAGCGTTATCGGTCCCATTATTACGCACTAACATGCGATACTCTAATTCAATAAATTCCCTTTCAGAACAATTATCGGTTTATTACCCTTTTGTAAATCAATACCAATGAAATTTAATGGGTTTGGTGAACTTTGATGGTAGCGTTTTTTGTCTATCCGTATCGTTATATTTTCAACAATATATGCATGGAAAAAGTAAGCGCTTAGGTGTTCACTATGTACAAATAAATGTATAAATTCAAGAAAAGACATATAAAAATTCAAATAGAAAAGTCATAAACTTTCAGTAACGAGAAATAGTCAAATAGGACGGTTTGATGAGCATATAATCTATACTAATATTATAAAGCTGAAGCGTTTGTTTGTTTGAACGCGCTAATCTCAAGAACTACTGGTGCGAATTGAAAAAGTCTTTTTGTGTTGAATAGGCCATTTATCGATGAAGGCTTAAGGCTATATAACATCACGCTGCAACTAATAGGAGCGAAGAAACAATGGAAAATGTGGAAAAAACGAGGAAAATTATTCATCTGTGGCTTCCGTGCGTTCGCTGCGAAAACGGTTCAAAATTCAAAGAAATAATGCCCAAAATAACTATTCCACGCGGACGAAGTCGCAGGCACAGCTAGTGTTAGATAAAAAGCGATAATTATTGTAGCATTAACTTATTATTATGTCGGATAGCTATTGGTTAATTATAACTGCCAGTAGCAAATATATTTTACTAGCTGTGCCCGCGACTTCGTCCGCGTGGGATAGTTATTTTGGACATCATATTTATTTTTTCAAACAACCTCTTCAGTTTTTGTAAATTATAGCTATTACCCACGACTTGAACCGTTTTCGCAGCGCAAGCAACGGAAGGCCTCAAAGATGATTAATTTTCCCCGTATTTTCCACATTTTCCATTGTTTCTTCGCTCCTATTAGTTGCAGTGTGATGTTATATAGCCTAAAGCCTTCCTCGATAAATGGTCTATTCATCACAAAAATAATTTTTCAATTCGCACCAGTAGTTCCTGAGATTAGCGCGTTCAAACAAACAAACTCTTCAGCTTTATAATATTAGTATAGATTAGTAAAGTAATTCAGTCACAAATTAAACCTAAACCAATCACTGTTTACGACTGCTCCTATTTCTTGTTCCGATATAATAATATCGTCTCGCACTTTATGGCAAAAAATAATACATCTTAAGACGAGCGCAGTAATTTCAAAGTAATTATTTTAAAACCACTGTTCTCGGTGATAAATAAAATGCATTGCATTTAAATATGCCACTAACCGAAGTAAATTAGTTACTTCACTGCTATTACTGGGTGTTCCTACAATTAAGTTGTTCTTTATAATAACTTATTTAAGTTCAAAAATAGGTTTTGTTGCTTTACGCAAAAAACATCTGATGGAGTCATCACAATAAAGATTTTATTCCCATATAATGGATTAATGGCATTAAGACTGGTGGCGGACAGCTGGAACTAACGTTTTTATCTTAAATTTGCTTGTAATTCGAAAGTGGTGCCCTCTTTTTGCGGCAAGTACCTTTGGATGGTACAATCATCTATGTAATTCCTTCTTGACAATCAGCCTCTAGATAAAGGGTGTGGAGAGATAAGTATCTCGTGAACTAATAGAGCATTCGTGATTTCATTATATGTATTCAGATATAGTTAAACTTTAAAGTAACTTACACGTTAAGGTAACATCAATGGTAACTATTCTACGTGAAACTGATCCTTTATGTATTTGATGGGTAGAGCCATTCCGATCATTTCCGTTAAACTTTTTAGTTCTTATGAAAAATATGCATCACTTTTTTTATTTCAAAATCACAATGTAATTCAGGGGATTATGAGAGAATTTAAAAGTTTTGTGGTTTTTAATGTAAATGTGATAAACGTGGTAGAGACAATGGCTTTTATAATAGAGCTCCACTATTTCTTGTATTGATTAATTATTACGAGTTCACATTGAAGTCTTGATATTCAACTTGACTTTTTGGTTTGGTCTATTACACGATTGACGAAATTGTCATCTTGTAAATCAAGTTTATATAAACCACAAGTGGACGAAAGTTTCATTAAGTTATCAAATCCCCATATGGCATGTATGTTTGTAACCGTCCCGTTACAAGATTAAGGCAAGACAGTACAATTTGATTCGGGTCTCAGCCAAAGCCTAGCATACCCTTGTTAATTTAATTTGAATATGCCATCTGTCGACGGCCGCCTGTCCAAAGAAGAGATATCCAATTACTTGTATGTAAAATGCCTCGGGTCTCTTCAGAAATGCACTCGGGGCGATCCAAAGTTGTGTTTATTTAACAGAGACAAATGGTAATCTGAAGATCGTTGAGCCTTCACCGTCCACACTTAATAGTGGACTCTGAAAAGCAAATGGGAACTTTATTTTTGCTTACATTGTTGCGTAATATGGTTTTTTTAAAACGGCAGGGGATTAGTAAGTAATAACATTTATTAATTTATTTATTATGTATACGTAAACGTGACAATTATTTCACGGACATGTAACTATATTTTGTTATAAATAAATTGAGTTTGAGTTTAAGTATGTAATTAATATTACTCATTTTATTTAATGTCAATAATATTTTTTTGCGAAGTAGTTTCGATTTGTCTCTAAGTCAGATATATAAAACAACTTACCATTAAAATAAAGCTATTGTCAATCAATTTTATTTTATTGCCACATTATTCAAGATCACAAAAGTATACAGCTAAGTTTTATTCATTTAAACACCCAAGGTTAAGTTAATATATGAATAAATATATGACTACTATATATTCTATCTATTTATATTTTATTTAAAGTTTTTGACTAAAAAACAGGTGTTACTAAAATAAAGGACGTCTCATACACAAAACATATAATTGATACATAAAAACGAGGTGCTATAGTGCTATCAGGTAGGTCTGTGTGAGGTATATAATCAGGACCACCTTAAAACCTACATTGAAAAATCAATTTTTCCCTGTCAAGACATTGTAATTGCATGCTTGTGTGTTATAAAACTAGACATTACAGTATTATAGGTTAAGGAAAATAAAAACTGATTCGTATAGATTGCATTTTGTTTTTACCCAGAAAAAAACACTTTATTTCTACGAGCTAACAATAATATAAACCAATTCTCTCTGTAACAATTAAATATATATATATATATGTTTGACATGTTTTTAATAACAAAAAATTTCATTATGTTATTAATAAAACTTGACATTGTAACTTCTAAAGTTTTATTAAAACTAAATGTGATAAATTCAATTTGAGGAGATATTGTAATTTGTGTAGCATATTCTATGATATTAGTACTTATACCTATGTTACAACTTTACATTATCAATAAAGAGTCTTTATCTTTATCTTTATCTTAATAAATGTCAACAAATCAAACTAGTTTCATGACATTAACAGAACGAATATTTAAAAAAAAATGTATAAAGATTTTTTTAAGGTAAAGTAAATCTCAAATTACTATGCGACTGATTAAATTAGCCTTACAGCTCTTAATTATAATAGATTGTCCTTTACTAGCTACAGCTTGATTACTGTAAGTTAAACTGTGTAAACTGTGTTGTATCCTTGACGCAAATTGCTGGCTACACCTGCGCGAGCCTATCCCAAAGCTATTTGCATAGCATTCGGGTAGTAAAAGTACACTTTTTGTTGCACCACATTCTTCTTTTTTTTTCTTTTTGCTTATTTCTCTCCAGCCGAAGGTTGCCTGGAAGAGATCGCTTTTAGCGATAAGGCCGCCACTAGTTTAGATACAATTTGTTTTATGTACTGTTTTTTTAATATGTGTCAACAATAAAGAGTTAATCTATCTATCTAAATTAAAAAAAAAAAAAAAAACTACATACATATGTGCGAGTCGGACTAGCGAACAAAAGGTTCCATATAATTAAAAACGGCATTAAAATGTTTATGAGCTAATACCTTTATATACCGTATCACAACGTAAACATAAATGACATTTTATTTCGACGCTTCCTTGGATGATTGCAAACTTGTATAATTAAACCGAGATAAACAATTTTTTTTTACATTATATAGGCTTACGCTTGACTACAACTTGCCTGATGTTAAGCAACGTTATAATCTAATCAATATATAGGTACATAACTTACTTAACTAATTGTTTAAATAAAAAATACTATATAGACATATCTAAATAACTAGATAGTATCTAAATCTACGCCCATTTTCTCACCATAATATTTTATTGTAAACATTTTAGTCAACGTGTAAAATGAGTAACGATATAATACATTGAATTATAATTACTTTCACTCGTGTTTATTAACATAAAAACGACTTCACACAGAAAACAAATTTATTTTCGAGACGTAAAATTTTATTGTTACCGTTTTTAATGCATTTTAAACATTTCCCATAGTTCGTCTTATAAAATTTTGACGTCGTATTGTGTAAATTTATAAGCTATGCCAATAACATAAAGTTGGGGTTTAGTGAAAATTGGAATGATAAAATAGTTAGTGAAAGTATTTAGAAGACCTACAAGGGAAATTCGAGATGTTTTGTAATGTATTTTACCGCCATATATTTATTTGCTAAGGCCCTAAGGGCGGCATGAAAACTCTCTATGTATATAAAAGTAGAACATCTTTTGCTAACTGTACAAAAAATTAATTCAGTTCCGAACGGAATGGAAAGAAAATAATCTGAAACCAAATTGTATCTCTTTTTCCGTTCAGACCGGAATCACCCACTTAACGAACTTACATACTTACATATTTACCTATACTCATGACAGATAATAACGAGTGGTTTGATAATCTAGCTTGGATGGGATTAATTACCTTTCACCTATTTCGGCTTGATAAACTCTCGACACCAGAGCTGGCCACTCTTATTCGATAAGAAGAAGTCCTATATGTATAATGAAGACTATAGAGTTGAACAGAATATTAAACAACGTATTACAGAAATCACACAGTTTCCAATCCTGGCTTCTATAGAGAATGCATACAAAGCCTCCAGGTTTAAGGTGAGAGTTCACAGTAGAACAATACGCCAAGAATGGCGTCTATTGTATCGAACAAAAACCGTAGAACAATACGCGCTCCTTGATTGATTGATTAATTAACTTAAAGTGGATGAAGTTTTCGCATGTTAGCCGTTTCAGTATGGTGAAAAAAGGTTTCAGACTTTACTTTTATTCAGTCTAGGGTGGAATCAAAGGTCGGACATATGATGTACATTTTGTGAATGATATAAGGATGATTAATTTTATAATGTACTAACTTATTAGAGCGGACTTGAAAATAGATAATTGCTTTATTGGACACACAATAATATAATAAAACACAACACAAAAAAGAGAAAACTTAATTCTAATAAAATGAAATGTTTTCATTAAAAAGCAAACTTAGTTTAAATTTTTGTTAAAAATTGTATTTTAAATGGAGGATTTTAGAACACCCTGAATTTTAGTATTTTTTGACGTGACAACGTCTTATAAATTGGTTTGCCGGGTGACACTTCAAGAAACTGCGTTACGCTCCGCTCACGTTATGCGCTCACAATGAGAGCGAGTGAGAGGCACGCGTCCCTTCCACTCGGGCATGGTTAGCCCGCCTAAGAGCGAGAGAGACAGACATAAAAAGTGATGTATATTTGTATATAAATACGTATGTATGTGTAAAGGTAAAAATAAAATTTTGTTAATATGAAATTCAGTGCGAGATTCTTTGTATAAATTAATGTTTTAAATATAATTCTTTGTATAAATAAATGTTTTAAATTGTTACTATTATTTCATCCTTCTTCCTACTATACGAATGAATATTCACATTAAAATTATTTTACCACTCAAAGTCGTTGTCACGTAAAACTTTCGCCCGTATACCGACTTTACAGGCAACAAATTTTTTATCAATAACAATTGTGTAGTCGTTTTTTTATCGAAAAATAGTTACCTAGAATACCCAAAATTTTCTTACATAAATATATGAAAAAAGACAAAGGAAAAGCATTGTACAACTACTCACTTTAGAAATATCTGCTTTCATTAACAGATTATGCTCTCACCGTTTCAAAATAGCATCTGAAGAATAATAACTCCAATCAACATTTTTGAGTCTTTTCATCTCTTTTACGACTCTCGATAAAGTCTGTTGATGACTGCTAAATAAAGCCATAAATATAGTAAAAAGCATTTCTAAAAACGCACCATAAAATTAATTGCAGCTGACAGATAGATCGATATACCCATCTGTCTCATGCTCTTGCCGCCAACGTAGCACAATGTACGTGGAAAGATAGAGACAGTAACGCAAATCCAGAACGACAGCGGATTAAAACGACAAAGGTTATTTAAAATTCTCGTAAAACATATTGTAACCTGGACGAGTTATTTTTTTAAACTAAAATGGGTTTGCCCTTGGCCATAGTTTGCCTGATGGTAAGCAAAGACTATGGCCTAGGTTTGGGCGTGCTTACCCAATAAGAACCGATTCACTCTAGTTTTGAAGATAGCCTGGACGAGATTGGCACAGGACAGTGACTGTTGGCATGACAAGAAAGAGGCCTTTACCCAGCAGTAAGAAAAAACCGGTTGTGGATGATGATAAACAGATATTCTGTCAAAAAATAGTTTCTTAGTATATAATTATTAGGTAGACAATTATACTATGGGTACATACAACCTGTGATTTTTGGTGAAATGTAATTAAAAACCTAAGCGAAAGATAGAGATGCGTATGAAACAATTCAATGATTTTTTATAATATTATTGAGTACTATGTGATATTGTATCATCCAACCCAGTAGCACAACAGAGCTTAACTTTGGTAACCCAGTACCATAACGATCAATGGATTTTCTTAATACTATATAAAAATATTCAGAAAACCTATTGACTGTCCATAATACAGCGTGCAATGGTTTTGCAAGAAACTTAAAAAGTAGCCATGTATAAATAATTGGTAAATTCGTATTTAGCTTCTCAAATCGACAGGAATAAATATCGGGATTTATATTATGCCGAGAGATCATCATCATCATCATCATCCACAGCACTTGGGATCCCACAGATGGGTATAGGCCTCCCTTTGTATGTGCCATCTACGTCGATCTTGTGCGCCGAGAGAGAGAAAATAAACACAAATCGCCTAAGGCGATAAGGCCGCCCAATGTGCATTAAATTAGTTTTTAAATTTCTTTTATTATGTAATTTCTTTGGTGTGCATTAAAGACATATCTTATCTTATCTTATAAGCAGAGAAAATATTGTTTTGCATCTAATACCCTTACTGCTGTCACAGTGAACCCGTAACATATATTCCGCTATTCCAACTCGTTTTATCAAACGGTAAGTTAACGCGTTATAAATAAATCCGTGGACAGGCTGTCGTGACGATTCCACTCGCAATATTTCAGATGCATTGAAGTAGATCTGAGAGGCAGGATGGGAAATGTGGCGAGAGTTGCTGGGATTTGGAGATAAGTAGATACGATTTAGATCTACTTCTAAATATATAAAACTCAAAGGTGAAATCTCAAAGATCTATCAACGCACAGCCCAAACCACTGGTCGGATTGGGCTGAAATTTGGAAAAAAGGTAGATGTTATAACGTGGGCATTCGCTAAGAAAGGATTTTTGGAAATGCCACTTTTAAAGGGGTGAAATAGGGGATGCAAGTTTTACATCTTAATGCGAGCGAAGCCTCGAGCACCCACTAGTTTACAATAAATGGGTGTGTACTGTTTACATTATGTATTTAGTGTAAAACGTGCTGCTTGAATTCACTTAGAAATTAAGTCAACACGTTCTTTGTAAATAAATCACCACATGAATTCACAAAAATCGTTTTGGAATTTTAAAATGCCTTAGGAGCTTTTATGTTATGATTTTACTGTAAATATTTTTATCAACTTATTGCAAGCCTTGCTAAGTGATTTTATAAATGCTAAGAGCTTGGTTCAAATTAAAGAAGGTGCTATTATGAACCCAACAAAATACCCTGTTTGTGAATCAATAAAAATACAATATTGTGAGCAAATTGTCACCATAACAAAACGGGCTAAAGTCGAGACGCATTAACATTTTAAATTCTAGATAAATTCAAAATTCATTTATTTAGAATAAGTGTAAGAATAATTCTTAATTACTACCTAACATACTGGGTGAGGGCACACCCGTGCTATGTTAGCAAAATATTCTGTGGTTTTAAAACAATTTAGTGACCAAACATAAAATTACATGATGTCCATTATCCATTCTGAAAAATGTTATTACTTTCGCAAAAAGAGTGTTCATTATTGGCAGTAGATAGCAAGACTGACTGAAAAACAACGAACAAACGTTCCAGCATTTAGTTGACTAATAATACTCGGGCCTATTTTTCAATGGTCAGATTTCATCTTATTTGATAGAATATAGGGTTGAAAATATCTAAATGGCGTCGTCTTAAATGGTAGTGACACAATTAGTTCGTTTTAACCGACTTCGAAAAAAAGAAGGTTATAAATATATTATTCTGAAGTTTTTTTTTTTTTTTTAGTATATCACGGTTAAATACATACATTGTAGCATATTCCAGTGAGTACATACTTTCTCCTGGAGTAATCTTGAGTTGCGGTGATGGTCGACCACAAAATGACGGGCTCAGTAGAGGCTGACCTTGTAATCATTTGGAAATGAAAATTATGCTCGTTAGAACTTTAAATTGAAGAGTAGAATCAAAGTGATTTGATTAAGTTTACTATAAACATCTCGGGCAAAATATATATATAAAAAAAAACCTGGGGTAGGTTTAACTACAAACAGCCTGCCTGATGTTAAGCATTGCTGCAGCTTAGGGGGTGACACGCTTAATTATTGCTGTAAGTAAACTTTTAATGTAAGTAATTGTAATGAATGGATTTAATGTGAACTTGATATTTCTTACGTTCAAGACTTAAAGTATAGCGTAACTATTTCAGACAAACTTAACCAATCGCAGTCTTACGATTGAAAATAACTGATCATCAAAACATTTTAAAGTTAAATCAAACAAGCATTACTCTGTAGCCGTGTGAACTTACACACAATTTTACGGCCCCACTAAATATCTATCAACAAGATCGTAAACAAATATTCCGAATCGTAAAAATTAACAATCAATATTTTCGAAATGACATCAAACATATGCCATCATTCTTTATAACCATATACTTTTATGAACATCAAAAACTGAGTTCAAAGAATGACCATCATTTAGAAGTGAAGATGTGTTATTAGTTATTAGGCAGTTGCTTATTCGGGCTCATAAAAGTTTACGATATGAACACAACAGTGTGGTGTTCCAACTCTCAGTCAAATAACTAAAAGTTTAGAGTTCATGTTGGTTTGTTACATTAACAAATAACTCAGAGACTCCCAATTAAACTATTCTAGTCTGCTCATAAAACTTTTTTATTTTTTTACTCCGGAAAACCTATTACAGGTACCACCCAACCCCGGGGAGGACGTATGGTAATGTGGGAGTCTCAGCCCCGCTCCAAAGGGCGGCATACCCACTAAAAATCTGGGGTGTTCCACCTCCGCATCGTTGTTCCAGGACCCCGAGAGTACGATGCATGAGTCCGCAGCCCTGGTGATGCAGGCCCGGCCGGCTCATAACACTAGCCTAACATAGAAGCCTAACTTCTACCAAATAGATATTTTTTTCACTTTAAACCCAATGTTCTGTTCTTGTAGTATCATCACCATTCTAATACATTGATATAGTCTTGCTCCGCTGTCAAACACAAAGTCTATTGAGGGGTTGTTATGACGTAATGGCCTTTATGTCAAATACCTAACTATAATATACAAATAAATAATGAATCAGCTAATAACCTAATTGAGTACGTACCAATGAATCAATATAATTGTAGTCAGGGATGGCGTGATAATGTGTATAAGATCTATTCAGTGGCTTATATGAGTCTTAATAATTTTCTCACCATAATGAGCAGTTTATTTGGTGTGATATCGTCGGTTGACACCTAATGTATTATTGTGGCTAATGGCGTATTAGGAACTGTGAGCTTCTAATGTTACTTATAACTCGTAAAACACCTCGTAGGGTCAACGGAATGTATGTAAAAGTGGTGGGATGGGGTTTTGATGTACAATTTTGAATAGTTTCGTTTGGTGTGACAAACATAGTTTTACACATACATTTAAAAAATCAACTAATTTGGACGTTTGAGGAAAGTTTAGTTTTATTTAGAGCTAAATAACCGAAGAAGACAATAGTTTTTCTTATTACCAGATACACAAACTACACAAAGTAATATTATTGAGCGTGAGAAAAATCAACGCAAGTGCTGAATCTTGGAAAATGAGGAACGATCTACTAAATCATAATCATATGCGATCAAAATGAGTTTCATTACTCATACAGCTTTACCTAGTAAGTAGGTAGTACATTACCACAGATAAAATGCCAAGATCAACGATCCAAAATCACCTGTTATTGTAACTGCCTGTTTGTTCAAGCACTTTGTTAAACAATCGAACCGTGAATATAACCGTTAAACTCGTATTATTCATTGTTACCCCTGATGTTTGTTACTATCATCAGAAGCTATAACCATCATGGCATTAATGATACTTATTTAGTATCTTACTTAGTTAACCTTGGACATGAATGCTGTAATAATGATAGATGTTAAGAACTTGCACTATAATTTTAGGTATAACAAATTTTATAATTAACATTAAATTCATACAAGTTAAAATCTCGCTAATAGACGAACATCAAATATGAGTATTTTATACATGGTACACTAACATTAAAATTCAAAAGTTTGAAATGTATACCTATGTTCTTCATAATTAAACGACTAAATCAATTCAGTAGAAATTTGAACTTCTGTGGATCGAATGATACGTCAAAATGTAGATCCCTGCTGTTTATCTAGTACGGCAGTCGTAAAGCCATGTAAGGGGCCCTTCGGCGGCTTGATAAACTCTCGACACCAGAGTTGGCCACTCTCATTAGATAAAAAGAAGATGAAATTTTGTATGGAATTGATTGTAATTTGAATCTGGGTGGGAATAGGCAGTACTAAAAAGTAATCTAATTAGTATCTCGTAATAAATAAGGAAATACCACGGGGCGCTGCTGTTTGAACATTAAACTTTTGAAACGGTTACTGATAGTAACCCCTTGAAATTAGCATACACTTTGCACCCATTTGCGTTGGTGTTATTACAGACGTACAATTACTCGATTTGCGTAATAACAACCATGGACATGAGAACCGAAAATTTGAATTACACATTTGTGCTGTGCAAACTAACCACAAAATTTTCGATATTTAATTCAGTAATTAAACAATACTAACAAGGGAATGAAAACTCGTACGCAAATTATTCAGAAAACATTTTTCCCATTCTTTTTGTATTCAAATAAATTGAAACGGAAATCATATAAATAAGAACAAAGTTATAGTGTAATGAACAACAAAGTTTCTAGAAATCATTTTTCTTTCCATGATTGTTTTTACTGTATTTGACAATATATCTACTGAAACTGCACCCTCATAAAGCACTAGTTGATTAATAATATCTATCTCCTTGCCAAAAATCAAAAATAGCCCATTTCTTCTTAGGTTTGCGCCATATAAACAAACACTAATAACCTAACAACCTTTCCCTGCACATTATGTATTATTTAAACTACTTACCTTTCTCCTTACCATCCACTTACAATGATGTTTGGCTCCGACAGAATGGTTTGTCACAATTAATTACACCATCCTACATGCATGACAATCTAATAGCGGTGATCTAGCGCCGACCTCCTTTCCGCTTTCTACCACGAACTCCTGACTTCAGTCTGTGGAGCCGCTAAATCTCCAGTACACAGATAAAAATCGCTACTCTACCGCTTGGGCCATAGAACTGGCGGATTTATATGTACTACTTCAAAACTGCATCAAATAATTTAGATGTAGCTGAATGATTTGTCTCAAATTATGGTATCATTTGGTTGCCGTCACGTATTTTCAGTGATGGTAATTGGTGCATTCTAGTACGGTGTAGTGACAAATCTCCTGAAACAGTTGTTGTTTGCAACCATAGTTGTAGTTGATATTTGAATATGATGTTCAGAATTGTATCAGTAAAAGTTTAACATTGACTTTTTAGTTGAAATTTGATATGGTTTTTGACCGCTGATTTTAGCAGATGTCTAAGAACATTGGTATTTTTTTACTCAATTATGTTATATGTAAACCTTTTAGTTGCAATAAACATACAAATAACTAACATACTTAGGTCTTTTATTATATTATTATACTCGCTACCGCCTATGAAACCTCTAATTCCCTGGCCTCAGTTAGAGGTCGTGAGTTGAACTTAATTGGACCCCGGCCGGGTGACACGGAGAAGAGATGCATCGCAGTTTATGGAATGCATAAATTCAAATCTGAAAATTGGACCCGTTGGCAATTTGGTTTATAATATCTGCGGGCGTATATCGTTGGCGCTTATTAAAATAAATCATAAACATGAATAAGTCTGTTAAGGTGGGAAAATGAAAAAATGTTTCGAGCAAATCTATGTGATGGCTGCAATATATATGTTAATATGTGTTTCCAAGACGTTGCGTTATTCTTAGTGCAATATCAGTATTTTTTGACATTACATGAACAGATAGATGATCTTTTGTAGAAAATAACTTGTATTTTATTAAACAATACATTGTAAGATAGATAAAGTACTGGAATCCCATAGTATGCTAAAAGGAAATATATTTTTTGCCTAACAATAAGTTTCCAAACAGAAAAACATGCCACATTAAAGCAAACACAAATGTTTTCTCTGCAAAGTTAAATGCATTCTAGTGTAACCAAAGAGGACACCCGTGGGGTCTATTAGTATAAATTCAGGCAGAAACAAGTAGAAAAAGTGACAATAGAGAACTAGTGTACGAGAAAGAACGTGAGCCGCTGACACATTTGAAGATAATGTTCGCATGCCCTTTCGTTGGTAGCTGGTGTAAGAAGAAAGAACTTGGCTGAAATTTAACTGTACTGTGTGTGTGTGTGTAATTATAAATGTAATTATAAATTTATACTGTTACTAGTGACTTGCTTTGCTTTCTTTGGAAGGAACTGTAGCACGAATAATTTAAATAAAACAACAAACATTAATATGTATTTGAAATCGTATATTATTTACTGTAGAGTTATATGTACTTCAGATAATTTTACTTGCGTTTGAACGAAAAGACTCATAGGTATACAATATGAGTAGTACAGCTGCCTCGAAAACGATCGGAGATACACCTGTGTGTCAAAGTCGTGTAGTAATTAAAAGAAAAAGAGATTTACGTGACGGTAGATAAGAAATACCGGATGAAGAGAACTCCTTAGCTGACATCCTATTGGATAAGCAGTAGCAAAAGATATGACTAAGAAGAAGCTAAGACTTATCGAATGCCATCACAACTAGGACGTATAACTCGTATACCTTGAACCACAAATTCATGAATACGAAGCGAGAGTCGGCGCGGCGTAACGAGTGCACATTTACATTTCATCTGCTACAAATGATGGCAGCGCAGGGTGCAAGCTCTGATCCTTGACACCAATGCTGGAACTACTTGTTGGACTTGCTGATTTGGAACGCGATTATGCTTTGTTTGACCCGATTTAAAGTTTCTGTTAACCCAGAACTGTAAAAATTTCGGTGAAAATGCACGAAAAAGTGTGCTACACAAAAGGGTTATATTCTATTTTATTTATATTCTATACTTATATAATGTTTATATTCTATTCTTATGTAACAGTGATAATTTGCTAGGCGGACTTCTTCTTCCTATAGTTTATTGCAAAAATATTAGATTTTGAATAACGTTGCAGTGTTCGATAGAAGTCGTTTTTTTTTTTCTTTTTTTTTTTTTTTTCGTTTCTAATAGTCATACCAAAAGGACGCTGCCGTGGCAGATATGACACCACTTATTTTGACAATGATTTATCTTTAGAAAGTCCAGTTAATTTTCTCTGCCAGATTTTGAGATACATGTACGAATTTCGAAGTAATTTTAAGGTACTCTAAAAGTCATGTTATAAAAAAAATCTTGTTGAAAATTATAAAACTGAAAACTACATTTTCTTTTATAACCAAACGTTCTGAGAAACCTGTCGTTTTTACTATAACACTAACGATAGTTTATTGCCTACCTTTGATGAAATCTAGATCACGGTGTGGTATTGCACCCAATGAAATATGGTGGGAAGTGAAGTGAAGTCAGTGCTTGAGTTATGAAAGGTAGGTTTAAGCACCAGGTTAGGTAATCTAGTAAACTGCTGCAAATCAGCTATGACAATCTAAGTGCTAAGGCAATTGGAAAATAAAACAAGTTGAATGATCATGTAATAATGTTTGTTTTTCTGTTAAATACTGCCATAATAAATGTTTTCTTTCTTTCTTACTTTCTTTCTTTTTAATATGCGAGATACGTGAAATGTATATGGTTTGATTTTCAATTATACTTACATAAATAACAGATTATTAGCAAATATTTTTGGTATTGTTTTATTTGATTTAAAACTGTACTTATACGGTTGGATTCGGCTTTAACAAACAAGCTAAATGTGGGCAGCAATGAGATAGTTTTATATTAAAGCCATTTACAAAACAAACATTACGATAACACGTAACTTATGTTTTTTATTAGCGCGTGCCCTTAGTGACAAAAATAGGATGCAATAACAATGTTCAATACTTCTAACTACTAAAACACTAATAAAATCTTTATAAAAAACCTAAATGTAATCAAAGTATTCTAACGGAGGTTTTTTAAAATTCCAATGAAAAATAAACAATAACTATGTAATCATAAGACGCTACAATGTGTGTGTCCAGATCACTGAGAACGAGTTATTGATTTTTTGTTTACATTGTGCCCGTTAAGTATCATTGATCGCATAAAAAAGAAATATTAAATCGACAAAAACACAGTCATTTTTCATAGATCTTAGGATAGGAATAATAGCCCTCAGGGATATGATGATACCAGTTTTCTTCTACAGTAGGGTAACCAACCATTTTAGTTTATGTTGGACATTTTTACTTGTTTAAGTACCGTGTCAATAAGTAAGTAATAACTGCGGAAGAGAGGTTGCCTGAAAAATAATACTTAATAATAAAAAGCAAAGGTTCAAATACAAGCGCTTTGAGGAAAACAAAAAAATGAAATTTTGAAAAACATACAAGTTTTCCCGCTACGCGCGTGCACAAGCACCAGAAACACCGTATTTTCACTTCAATTTATGATATTAAAGATAATCATAATATATTTATATTGATTAAGTATAACGATCGAAATAATCCTCTCTGCCTCTTTCAATCGAATGGCCATTCTACCGAGGACATCGTAGATCTCCTGCCTCCATAATCACTCGCTTTTGCGCAAGATGTGGCGTTTTCATTTTTTACCCCGTTCTAGTAAATTATGGATAATTTCGATGATACTGATTCCGAGATCCATAAGTTAACTTTAATGTCTTATTTACAACAAACTTATCCGCAACAGGCCATAAATAAAGTAAATGTTATTGGTTTACAAGATATCGGTGTTTTTGATGTAAACGATCGGCGCGTTTTATAAGTTACCACAAGAGGTTTGTTTTTATCTTGCGCGTGGACCACATAGAATTTCCTTTACCGATATTATACTTTACGTATGAATAAGCTAATTTTAAGATCAAAATACTGAAATATATTATTAACTCTTGATTTTATTGTCTACTACAATGAATTTATGTAAAATTTTGCCGGAAAGAATTTTTGTTTGAAGAAAAAAATTAGAACAATGTATTAATCCTCAATTTGATTCCGATTACAAAAGCGTAAAGTTTTCTATCGGATAAAATTAAACCGCCTTATAACAAATTTTGTACTGGAGCACTTAGATTATCTTTAGGCTTTTCTAAAGATTTTCTAAGTGCCCCTATTTGTAGTAGTTAGAAGTAGAATGTTTAGTTTTTCTTTCCTTGTTTTTATATTTTATTATTGTAAATAAAGTTTTTAATAATTTAAAAAAAATTTTGTACTTCTGTGATTATTTCTACATCAGATTTGGTTACTTTCATATAAATACATAGGTACCAAAATATGTATAAATACTTACATTCATTTGCTAGCGGGATTGCTTTGCATGACTTTCCACTGTCAGAAAACCCTAGAGAAACTATACATCGTACCATCTCTAAACAGATTCACCCATAAACCTCTACTCTACAGTTACACTGTAGCTCACGAATTACACAACTCTAAGTTAGCTAGTTTACATTTTATCGCTCCATTGAAGCTTAGCCTACAGAGCTCGTAGTTTACGACACAGCCTAGACAATGCTAAATGCTAGTAATTAACTGTACAGCTTACCTTATACGACAAGGAGACAAATCTGAAAGGAAATGATGATATTTGTATGGAGATTGTTAATTTCAAATTGTCGTAATTATGCGATTGTTCTTGACCCCTGATTTGAATGCTAAATACAGGAGTAATAATTATGGCCAATTATACTGTTCTATATATTTAATCATTATACGTAAGTAGAAGTGCTGCCTTAGTGCGTCTGTAGATGCAAATCTTAGAATATAATAATAATAATAATAATAAAATGCTTTATTTATGTACTACAGAGTGTATACGTACCACTAAAATAACTAAAACATGATGTAGGACTAGTAACTTACAAAGGTACGTTGGTGAGGTAAACTGAGCTCTGCACTAAGTGTCACAGGGACCTTGTGTTGCAGGGCTGCAGTATTTCTCGCCGCGGTAAGCTTTTCTTACAATATTACACCAAGGTTCAATGACATGGTCTAAGTTAAATGTTAATAAAACTGATAAAAAAAACAATCACGAAGCCCTAAATATACTAACAAAAACATAATATTTACAAAATTTTACTTTGACCTTTGATATTGATCTTTAAGTAAATAAATGCAATTTGTATGAGCTTAAAAATATTATTTCTTGTCACAACAACGTTACGTACGGGTATTGAAGCAGAAAAATACGCTCATGTCGATTAAAATAAACAATATCGTCAAAATAGTATTCACAGAAACTTTACAAGTTTTTTTTTTAAATAAAATTAATTAATGCTTATTTTGACCACACGAAGTCTACATTGTTTTGTTTATATTTTATTGTTTTATTGATTTCCATACATAGCTCAATTTTAAAACGGACATTTGCTGCGTAATTTATTTATAAATAGATCCTAATAGTAAATCTATGTAAATCGCAGTGCGAGATATAACAATCTCATTTGAAGCGGGATATAGAAGACTAATCCCTGTTAATTAGTGACTATGGGAACTATGGAAGACATTGCCGGACTTTGTACACAGACATATTTAGACAGTAGGTTATTTAAGATTTTAATACTAGCAAAGTAATACTTAATTTACCCATAGATAACTACGATCAATATTATGAAGATCTGTGCAATGACTGAGTATTTTATTTTAGTTTCAAGACTAAAAAAAATATATTAAATAATAATTTAATAATAAGTTTAAATAATAAAACCAATAAGTTTTATTATCTGAGGCAAATTTATGTGTCGACTTAATTGGTATACTAGCTAACACCAACGAGTCAGATTACTTGTTGAATAAAAACCTTTTCTTTAAACCAGATACATGCTATTTGTTTTTATAGTCATTGTACGAGCGGGGGGAGCCAATCTAACCTTGAGGTAAAAACTGGGGGTTGAGGGTTAGATAGCTCCCTGAGTGGAGGCAATCCAACTGAGGGAAAGACTGTGTTGTGTTGGAGAGCTCGTTTATTAATAGTAACTAAAACTATACAGTTGAAATGACGCTGGGGTCTTTGTGCGATTCAACGACGTACAGCGCCATCTAGTGTCGTTTATTAATAGAGTCTGGCTAACGAAAGTAGATACTGAAAAAGCGCGGCAAATTTAAAAAATATCAGCATGGCAGCTCTAAAGTGAAAAGGAAAGTTGAAAAACTCACTTTGATACTTTGACATTTATTTTTATTTTACTTGTGGATGCTTGCAATTTTGTCCGCGTTATGACGAGATTTAAAGTACCTTATATCACTGGTTAACACTTTATTACCTCCATACCAAACATCACAAGGATGCGTGACTCCATTGCGGCGTATAGATAACAAACAGGCTATCAAACACTATCATGAGTTTAATTATTTATAAATATATGTGAGTGAGTATGTATCAAAGAAAACAACACCATGTATTTTTATAGTATTTTTTTAATCACTATAATCAAAATCTGAATCTAAAAATTCAACATGAAGTGAATCGTCAGAATCACTGGAGTTGCTGCTGTTTCTTACATTGATGATGAAGCTTCGTGCATTATACTCAAGACTATCTGCAAAAGAACAATAACATTACACAAAGTAACTATTAGGTACTTATTTAAAATCAAAAAATATCAAGACAATTTGACCGTACTAACCTAAAAATCAGTCACAGCACGTAAACAATCCTAGTTTTTCTCGAAATACGGCTTGTTTCATAAGCCTTTTCTCTTCATATTTCGAAATCATACAAAACAATAGTTTTCGCACTTCACTCTTTATAGTTTTATTCATTTTTATAGCATTAACACGGATATATCACAACAAAATTATACGCAAGTCAACCACAACGAAACATTAACAACACGCCATTTTGTTGCGTCAGAGATAGGGATACGATACACTGATTCTAATTCTACCAAATCATTCGGAAAAAAGCCGAAAATTAATTTCTTAAAAATAAAATTGCCATGCTTTTCCCTAGTAAATAGTGTACCTAATTAATTAAGCTATTTATTAAACCAACTTAAGGCTTAGTGGTGCTCTTGAAATGATCCTCAACACGTACATACGGTACTTATTTTCGATGAATACAATTTTAGAACACGTACGAATTTTTAAAACCCATTTTATTTAAGGTATAAAATAAGCTTGTATATAAAATGCCTTTTTGGAATCAAGTGTCCATAAGTACTTTCTGCTTAAAATACCCCAATATGAAGGGTAAATACCCGATGGTAGGAACACTTTAGTGTTGTCATGTAAAAAGTTTGCGAAAAATACCAGTATCTACTTTCATTAGCCAGACTCTAGTAACTAAAACTATACATTTGAAATGACGCTGGGGTCTTTGTGCGATTCAACGACGTACAGCTCCATCTAGTGAAAATCTTACAAACTAAAATTATCGCTCCAACATACCGCCCACCAAGGACAACTATTTTTGTCCTTAATTATAACAAAAAACCAAACTAAAATCTGTCTTAAATGACATGAGTAACAACATACTTTGAATGAGTACATTGGTTGATGGGGGCATGTGATAAAACTGACAAAGAAACTTATATCTAGATAGGCTGTACTCTGTACTATACACATTTCCACCTTATGTACTACGTAATTGGTAAGACACACAATTTAGACAGCGGTCCTATGTAACGGTGTTATTGCTTTGAGTGTGACGACTCCCGTGACGTTGTCGGTCCCCGATCAGTAGTACGATTTTGATCCTGGAGCGAACGAAACCGTCTTCGTAAAGTACATCCCCAATCGTCGGTTGCTGAACAAAGACAACTACTACAACTTTACTTTTGTGTTGTCTGGCATTACCTTTCTGTCAACTCTTAGCCCCGAAAGCCATAGCTTTTGAATGAAATCTTTGATGTGACGACACAAAGAGCCGCCCACCCTAAGGGGTCGTAGAATTGTACTATATTTGTAACTCCTGTCTTTATTACAGGTGTTTGCCGCGGTGGAAGGTTGACTGATAATGGAACTCGTCTCGCTCACGGTTCCATGTGATACTTAAATCTTCATGACTTTATCTTCGTTGATTATTCTAGTCTCTTCTTCTGGCCTTGTAATCTTTCTCCTATCCTTTCCATCTTCCTCTAACTCTTTGTTCCATTCCTTGCTACGGCTAGTACGTTTCTGAAGCTGAAATTCCCCTTTATTGATTAATTCTGTCATTTCTTTGTAAGTCCTTATTCCTGGTTCTTCGGGTTTGTATCCGGTTCTTGGATCGTCGACGAAGGAATAATTCTTTATCTTTTCAGAGATATCAGGGCATTTTGTGCCTTCATCGGTTGCGACCTGCTGTAGAATCTGCACAGTAAGGTAAGGAGCTGAAGCTGTACTAGATGTAACTCTCAATAATTTAGTTTCTTCTGTTTCAGATTCCGGATCTTCACGCCAGAGGACTCTCTGAAAATCAGCGTCTTCGGAAGCGACTTTCACCTGCCTGTTTATCTTCACGATGTCTGAACACATAGTTATCGAGTGTTGTCTCCGTCTCATGATGATGTGACGCAAAGGTTGCTGCAACATAGGACCTACTAACAAATCTTTATTGTGTGATGGTAAATTCGAACTCTTAAGTGATGCATCAAACACAATTCGAACTTTGCTATTGGTCTTGTTCTCGCGCACTACTGCATGATGGGGTACAGCTGTTGAATTATCATCAGTCTTTTGCATACGCTCCATGCGGCCAAGTTTGATGTATTCATTGAACACTTTTCTATATTGCTCACCTAACTCTCTATTCTTCTTTAGTTTCTCTTCAAGAAGACGGAGTCTGTTTAGTGCAATATCCTTGCTATTCCCATTGTATTGTGGATCTTCATCACTAAATGGATGTTTGACAACGTACCGTTTATCCTCGTACTTCTGGAAAATGTCTTCACAACGCGCTTCTTCTTCTGTCAAGGTTGCTTTCTCTTGACTCTTTGGAATGACAGATTCTATTTCAGAAAACTTCTTTAGGAGCTCGTCATTGATTTCATCCGCTGATCTCATGGTGACATGATGACAAGTGCGGGTTGTGCTTGTTGATGATACCTCTCCAGATAGGACCCAACCAAAGTAGGTATCCTGTGCTATAGGTAGCTCTGGAGCTGGGCCCTTGATCAAGCCTTCTTTGAGCACTTTCCCGTAATGTTTTGAGCCAAGAAGCAAGTCAATCTTGCCTGGTGTGTGATACTGTGGGTCAGCTAGAGTTAGAGTCTCTATTTCAGGCCATTTGTTTATCTTTACTTTACCTGATGGCATAGGTGATGTGATGTTCTTCACCACGTGTGCTTCAATTGTGAGGCTGAAATTCGGGTCAGTTCGTGAGTGTAGTGTCACACTGACAATGAAATTGGAGCACAGTGGGTCTTGACCACCTACACCCGCAAATACTGTTCTCTTTGGGCGCTTCTTGAGCCCGAGGAGCTGGACTGCTGCTTCAGTGATGAGTGTGGGTTGCGATCCTTGATCCATCAATACCCGCAGCAGTTGAATGAGACCCTGCAGTGTTTTCACTCCGACAATTGCAGTTCCCAGTAAACCTTCTGAGTCAGACTCCTTTGAGACATGTGAGGTAACGTTGTGATGAATAGTCTGGTCTGGTGTAGTTACCTGGTCACATGTTGATGTTGATGGCATTGTAACAGTATTATGGACTATACCTTTGCGGTGTAACAGTGTGTGGTGGCGCCGCTTGCAAAGTTTACAACTTGTGGTGTGGCGACAATTCTTGATTGAATGCTTGCCAAAGCAGTTCAAGCAAAGTCCTTCCTTCTTGACAAATACGTGACGCGAGTCGTAACACTCTTTGGCAAACAACTTACAATGTGCTAATTTGTGAAATTCGTTACAAAATGGACATTTAAGTGACATAGGTTGACATTGGTTATTTGTGACATGGTGAACTCTAGGTTTGGGTTGATACGGTGTGGTGGGTTTGCTGGGCCTTTCATTTAGGAATTCTAGTGCTCTGTATCTTGACTCCAGAAACTCTTCAAATTTGGAAAGCGTGGGAAGATCGTCCTTGCAACTTATGTGACTTTCCCACTGCTTTCGTGACTCAGGGTCCAATTTAGCACTGACTATATAAATTACGATGGTGTCCCAAGTGGACACATCGACTCCAACGTTTTTTAACCCGTTCAAGCATTCCATGGTAGTGTCTAATAAACCCTTTACACTGGTGGAACATTCTGTGATAGCCCTTTGATTAATTAATCTATTTAGTAGACGATTTGACAGAAATCTTTTATTCTCATATCTACTGACGAGTAGCGACCAGCACTCTGAGTAGTTGGATGACGTAATAGGGATATGCCTGACTAGATGTTCGGCCTCGCCGCGTAACAAACCCTTTAAATAGTGCATCCTTTGTACGTCGTCCAACATCTCATTGCTTCCTATCAAAGATAAAAACATATCTTTGAACGTTGGCCACTCTTCGTATGTACCTGAGAACTTTTCTATTTGGATCTTGGGCAACCGCACATTGTGTGAAGCATGTACATTTAAAGTATTATGATCACCATGGTCAGCTACCGGTATGCCTGACTTTGAATACCTCTCTAGAACAGTTCTCAAGTCACTCTTATGATTTATGTACATTTCTTCTGTCTCGTCATAAACATTCTCTGTGAAGTAATTGGATGCTTCATGGGCAGTAGTCATGGTTTGAATGATTTTCTTGTGTGTTGCCATGAACCCTGCCCAATTCACTTCCAACTGCTCCAGGCGAGTTTTAACATAAGGCTCGGTAATACGCTCCTTAGGCGACTTTTTGTAGTTTAAAATTCCCTTTTCTATTACATTTTTTTGATTAGTTTGCAACTTAAATAGTGCGTCCATATTGCCTACAAATTAATTGGACGACACTATCATACAAATATTTTAAACAAAAATTTCAAGTTGAAAAATGATCGAAAATTTTACAAGTCCATGAATTTACTGAGCAAAATATTCTAAGTGTATGGAACCTTGTCGCAATAAATAAATTTTAAACCGGCCGTAGCTTCGCCCTTGTTCCAACTTAAGGCTAACTATTCTAAGTCCCAAAACCCATGCACACAAAATTATTCTAAGTTGAAATGTCAAATTGAAATTAAACTTCACTCTTGATTGAACGTAAACAAAACACTTGGTTGAATGTAAACAAACACTTGAAAGTACTCACTTTTTTCCTTCGACACTTAGCTTCATTCAATAGACTGGTTCCTTGGTCCTTCCTTCCTTTCCGCTGCTTCCGGTCCTCGTTCCTCGGCACTCCGCTGCGTGGTGGAGTGTTCCGCTGAGTGGTGGAATGTTCCGCTACTAGTGGCGCCACCTGGTGGCGTGGTGAGTAGCGAAACTATTCCGCTGCAATGTGTATTGATCCCCCGGTGTAAGGGGAGAGATCGACCGGCGGTTGCACTAAAGTGCCGACGACAACGCTGAGGTGCCGCGCAATCTCACCAAAAACCGAGTCGAATGGCTGTATTTCCAGCTGTATCCGGCTCGAATATATACGAGCGGGGGGAGCCAATCTAACCTTGAGGTAAAAACTGGGGGTTGAGGGTTAGATAGCTCCCTGAGTGGAGGCAATCCAACTGAGGAAAAGACTGTGTTGTGTTGGAGAGCTCGTTTATTAATAGTAACTAAAACTATACAGTTGCAATGACGCTGGGGTCTTTGTGCGATTCAACGACGTACAGCGCCATCTAGTGTCGTTTATTAATAGTAACTAAAACTATACATTTGAAATGACGCTGGGGTCTTTGTGCGATTCAACGACGTACAGCTCCATCTAGTGAAAATCTTACAAACTAAAATTATCGCTCCAACAGTCATCATCATCATCTTCAATTTTAATTTAATTCGTTACTTAAATTTGCCTTTTAACTGCTTATGAAGCACTTTTCTTTCTGGGCTAAATCATATACTGTACCATTCCATACCCCTTTGTGAAGGGGTATATTAGTACTGCAATATCTGCAGCTGCATTGTTAAGTCCATGGTTAGCATACGTATTGCTGTTTTGCATGTAGTAATGACACTGTTATTTTGGTAATCAATGCTTATGACCATAAAACAAGAGGGTGGTCAAAATATGATATAAATATAAATTTATAAATCTTTTCAATATGTTTGTAAATCTATACTAATATAATATTATAAAGCTGAAGAGTTTGTTTGTTTGTTTGAACGCGCTAATCTCAGGAACTACTGGTCCGAATTGAAAAATTCTTTTATCGACCATTTATCGAGGAAGGCTTTAGGCTATATAACATCACACTGTAACTAATAGGAGCGAAGAAACAACGGAAAATGTGGAAAAAACGGGGAAAAATATTCATCTTTGAGGGTTTTCCGTTACGTGCGCTGCGAAAATGATTCAGAAAGTCGTGGGTAACAGCTATAATTTATAAAGCTGAAGGGGTTGTTTGTAAAAATAAATATGATACCCAAAATAACTATTCCACGCGGACAAAGTCGCGAGCACAGCTAGTAAAATATAATGCTTGCTTATTTTGTGTATTGAATTCACTGAAGGGAAGTTATATAAAACAATATTTACATTTTGTGATATTTTACCTTACCTTCAGTTACCTAATATTACCTATCACGGTTTTCACTCACTCATAAAATATCACAATCAAATAAGAGATTTTTAGAATGAAGATTAAAGTCACAAATTCTTTTTTTTGCCGAATTCAGAGCCTTTTTACATTCCTAACACAAGAAAAAATAACACATAAAAAAGAAAAGTAAAAACTGCGTTTGTACCTACTAATTACTCTTTTAGCTACAAACTTACAGCCTACTTCCAGTCTAGACAGACAATTAGGGTTCTCAAATGAACTAAAATATCATACAATTAGTAAGAAATTAAAAGTAACTTGTGTTCGCTTCTTTTGATTTTGTCCACCGTTGCGTTAAACCATTATTGTTAAGGTCCTAAAACATTGCTGCAGTTTTAAATGCAGTAGCGATCGCGGTAGTGTCAAGACTTATTATGTTAAATGACATAAAATTATAATAAAATCATTGAATACGAGAAGGGCAAAATTTGGTGAAGTGGTTTGCCTGAGCAAACTCAAGAGTACATTGCCCAGAAGTTAACGACTTATGGCATATGATAATGAGGACAGGAATAAATTTGTTTTAAAATTAAAGTTTTGTTTGTGCCATTTTATTATACTCTGTTTTTAGTTTGTCAATATTACCGCGTCAATACTAGCAGTAACATGTTCATAACATAAATCTAGTGGAACTGACGATTAGGTGGTAAAACTGTAAACGGATTATTATTTTAATTTAATTTTCTTAAGACATAAATTATACAGACTTATGATTATGTGCTTCATTTATTGAAATTACACCATTCATAGCATTTTATTATAAAAATATCTACAATCTACAACATTTTTAGAAGACAAAAATCTCAAGGTTTTCCGGATGACAATTTATGGTTTTTAAACTGTTAGTATTGATCTTTATAAAGTACCAAAAAATATAAACGTAAGGTATTTTTTTATATTATATTTATTTATTCATATAAGTTCACTAGATAATTGATAAAAGAATATATCATCCTCCATAACAGTGAGCCAGTTAAATCCCATAAAAACCTGTAAACCGCTACACTGTTACCACAATACTTTTTATCAGACTTATCAGGCCATGTATCAGCCTCTTATCTTCCAGAAATCAGGACATTAACACAAACACGCAACTTCTTTACCTCTAATTAAATCATCAACAACATAAATCTCAGTTCTTATGACTCTTGTCTGATGTTGCAGACATTATAACATAGGAACTCCTAACTTATCTTTTCTGTTTCCAGACAAATAAAAAACATTCAACTGATGTCTAGAACTGAAAATATCATGTCAAGACTAACGCTTATCGTGCAAGCTCTAGTCAAAAAACTGATTCTGCGTCATAATTACCTTTACGTTCTAATTTTTTTCACTGTACGTATAAAGATATCATTAAGTAACCTCCAGAATATGATGTCTCTGGCTCAATTATTGCAAGCATCGCATTCCATAGTCGTGTTGGTCGGTTCGGGTCGCAAACCCGGGTGGTGAAGTTTAATGATGAATCAATTAGCATTTATCAAGACCTGGTTTGGTTGACAGACTTGTCTTAATTTTGAATTGGAGCGCTTTTTTCAAGATCATAATGGTACAGAGGCTGGTGTATTCATGTGAACTTTCACAAAGTAAAAATAAATAAATATAAAGATATTATAAGCTGATGTTATCATAACTATAATAGTTATCTTTTTCTGGTTTATTGACTAGACTTCTTAGTACATATTGATGATACAAAGTTATTTATTAAAACTTACGCTTATTTTTCATAATAATGGTAGGTATCATGTTTCGCTAACATAAATAAATCACTCACCTCGTAAATGTTTCAAAAATTTACAATACAATTTAATCGTCACATTTTTTGCTACGATTTATTATTTTATTATTCTTTTATCAATAAACTTGCGCACGATTTTCAAGCCTACTAGCTCCCTCTACGGAAAGCCGATGTAACTAGTAGTTCTAGTAAATACCAAGAGATGGCGTTACATGTCTATAAATAAAAGGGTTACGCCGTAGACTAGATACGAAGCTTTAACAAATCGATACGCAAAAAAATTATTAATTTGTTTTTCAAAGAGAATAGAAAATATCTTATTAAGAGTATCGTATTATTTTGCAAGTTGTAGTTGATTATTGTGCTAATAAAAACCCATGATCCGTAACGACAGAAAACCACTTTCTGAGGGTAAGTTTTAATGAGAAGAGATTATAAATCGGGCGATTAACCAAGCTAGCACTCTAACGTGGACTTACGAGTATTTTCAGTCTACATTTCTAATTTAGACTTCAGTGCATAGAAATAGAATCAGAGAGAAACGATTTCATTTAGTTATTTAATTATTTTTCCGTAATAAAATATGATTTTTCAGTTTTTATGAGCAAGTTAGTTGAATTTGATTTTATGTGACTGGTTTTCAGATACATTCATTGATTAATAATAATTAAAGAATGTAATTTGATAATTTAATAGGCAACAATGTCTAACGCCAATGTAAGGTGTACCTAAAAACAGTAAAGCCTTACCATTTCAATTTAATGACCTATGTAATGAGGATTAAAAAAACACTTGGTATCTAAGTTTTTACAATCCATGGCAATTGCTTTATTTACAATAATAAAATATAAAAACAAGGAAAGAAAAACTAAACATTCTACTTCTAACTACTACAAATAGGGGCACTTAGAAAATCTTTAGAAAAGCCTAAAGATAATCAACTTGGTATCTTAACTTTTGTATTCCTATCCTATGGCTAACAAGGGTTGTTAAAAATCACCCTAAGAACGTTAAAAGCGTACCATCAGTGGATGTCGTCAAAATTAACTATCCCTAACTAAGTGGAAGCTTAATCATATTGAAAACTTTTATGTGGCTAACTTTAGACTGCTTAAAACAAATGGGTTTCATTTAAAATTGGTAATGAACCATTTTTTAAGAATGAATATTTCCAGTATTCTAAAAATATCCGTGCGGGATTTAATAATAAAAATCTTTAAAGTTTATTGTTTGTTCGTTTTTAAAACTACATATAATTTAATAAGGGAGACAGTTCTTAAAAATAAAAATTTGAATACAAATAATATAAAAATTTGAATACAAAATAACAAAATGATGTGAAAATATTTAAATATTTAGGAAAAAGCCACTTTACGATATACTATTAACGACAACTTAAGGATAAAATTAACTTCTTCCTCACAAAAACGTCAACATCAAACTTATACCTTCACCAATTTCAGCCATAATGATCGTGGCAACTTCTCGCCCAATCAATAAACCCACAGGCAGTTAGAACTCTGAACTGTACAACTGTACAAGGCTCCATTCGGTAAACCGCAACACTTCAGTAATTATCGAGACACGACAAATTGGGAACTGACAAATTAATAGTGAACATTCGACAATCGCCGGGTCTAATCACCACTCGATGGTGCGAAAATGTGAACGATTCAACGCGCTGGGTACGGATTAGTTGGGAATTACATACAATGTTACATCGAATTGTTAATTACACATACTGTAGTGATAGTTATTATTTGGTAATGGTCACTATTCACACATTTATTTATTATTTTTTTACAATTGTTTGTGGGTTCGCTATCTTTCTAAAGCTGTGGTCAAATATGTTAAAATGTTATTTTTAAATAATCCTATATTACAATATGAATATGAACTCATTTCGAAATAAATTAATTATTCTTATTTTATTTATCAAATAATTATTTCATTTATTTTAAGTCTAAGTTTCCTATTAACCCGAGTTGCTTAAATTCTACATTGAATTCCACAATCTTCATTCTTTATAATAAAATTCTAAACACTAATAAATTTAATTTGTATTTGCATATAACCTCAACCACGACAACCGTGACCACCACTTATAATAAACCTATATATTAATATATGTAGCACAGCCAAATGACACTTTATCTTAATTTAATCTAGACACCAAGTTGAGTATATGAAATGTGTCTATCTCTACTAATATAAAGTTGGGTTCAAGAAATGTGTTTTTCTATATTTATTTGTAAAAGTAAAAATTTCACCATCTTTCTACCTTTACATCTTGTTGCTAACTTTAAGCTTAAATCATTAAAGTGGCATTCCATTTTAGGCACTTCCGTGGGTCGGATGACACGTTAAATTATAGGTCCCGGCTGTTTGTCTAGTAAGTAGTCGTTAAGCCATATCAGTGGCCCTTAGGGCAGCTTGATAACTCTCGACACCAGATTTGGCCACTCTCATTCAATAAGAAGAAGAAGCTTATCTGCTCAGAAAAACTGGATGACATGTGTCGTCTATTTTATGGAAGTATTTTGTAGTCACAATTCAACAAGCCTTCAATTTTGGGTGCGTTATAACTTCTAACTTGTTACGTGTGTATTTCACCCACAAACACAATACTCGTAAGTAAGCTCAGCCAAATATGGCCCAGCCAAATGGCATCCTATGTCTGCTTATTAACACGGGTCACGGTGTGAGTGCCAACTTGGACAGTCTCCAAGTCTCCATCGTATTTGGCAACATCAGTGATGGGAGCAGATGTCAGCCCACCTGAGTTTTATTGGCTTCGGAGATCTTGGAGATTTGACGGAGTTAGGCGTTGGACTTGTTCTGTTTATGAGTTTTCGATCTAGTGAGGATGTTGTTATCGTTATATCATTATGCAAAAGTGAAGAGTGATTGTAGGTTTATTGATCATATTTGTTTATACGTATACAGATAAAACGCTTTAATTTTGACACAAAATTTAAATAAAATACAGTCATATAGGTGCAACGAGCTTACTGACTTAACATAAAGTAATGCTAATCCAGGTAATCCAGAGATAGAGGTACTTCCTGATAAATTCCCTATCGATGATGAATATATATGTACCTATCTAAGTTATTAGGTTTACTTTACAAAATATAGACACAATACTTTACGTTTCGAAACTTTCCCAACATTAACAATATACGCAGAATTTCGTCCAGGAATTTTAAAACAAAGTCCACAGTCTTTTAACCTAAAAAAACTTCCACAAAAATGTATGTAACCACATAAATATTTACTCCTTAAGTAAAGTTCGCCATCTCATGTCATAAAGAACATAACATAATTTGCATAAGAAGTTTGAATGGGCAGGGATGAAAGCCCCGGGCCTCGCGTCGCATATGAATTACATTTTATAAGGGACGTACACGCTAATATCGACTGTTTTACTTACGGAGGGTGTCGCAGTCTTGTTTTCCCTAATATTAAAAGAATTTCAGAAAATATTTTTATGTTGAGTACGCTGGAAATGCTTAAAAGCTTGGTCCGAGAAAACTGGGCTGCTTACGTATACCTACAGATATGTTTTTGTTTAATATTTAACAAAATTTTAGCAATAAGAAGATTGCTACCTTTTTTTCTTCTACTAACTAACTAATTGATCAGTTATAAAATAGAGACAAAAATATCTAAATCCCGAAAATTAAATATTTCTGTCTCTATTTCTTTACTTAACATAGACGAATCTGCAAGTTTCATACTGTTTGTACGGTTATTGGTAAGGCCGTCACTTGAGACAATGAAGTTAATAGGTTTTGTGTTTAAATATTTTTACTACATTGCATTTATAAAATTTTCTGCAAATTTTGTTACAAAACGATACTACATAAAGCACAGTGACCTATCAGTAGGCATTGCCATCGTAAATGCGGCAAATATTTGCACGAAACCTACTGCACCATGCACGTAAACTATTCCTTTATAATTTTAGCGTACACTCGACACCAAAATTACTGTGCAGAATCAAATTTTGGGAACTTTTTAGCATTTTTAACGCAACTCGCCTTAGGCTGAAGGACGATGTGACCAAAGATCGGGCATAAAAAGTGATGACAACATTATAATAATAAATTAATGTCTTTTAAAATTTTAGGATGAGCCGAGCGTGTAAAGTAAAATATTTTTCATATGATGCATCAGATACCATAACGCTCATTTTATCAATTTTCTTAAACTAAATATATTTAAGTATTCATATTAAACATAAAAAAATATTAGCAGTAGGCATAGGAATCTAGCATTTACTTTATATCCATTTTATGGCTTGTATTAAAATGAAACGTGGTTTCAAAAGGGGTGGAACAAACTTTTGCTTTCTTAGCAATAGATTTACAATATGTGTTTTATAGCCAGTTACAATCATCGTCATCATCGTCATCAGCCATGTATAGCCCACTGCTGAGCCAAGGCCTCTCTTAAACATACAAAGCAAAAAATAAAAATAATGTCACCAGATAACTATGGTCACTATCTATTAAATGTAATCCTATTGGGCCTTATTACAAAACGTGGTTTAAATATAATTCAAGAGCAAGTCCGTTTTAGTTGTTTGAAAATTGACTGTCAACTGTCATAATTATCAAACTGTCAAAATGTAACAATGTTAAACAAGTATTTTTTATATCATCCCTCTCTTTCCCTCGTTAAATCAAATTTCCAATTTTTGTTGACATTTTGATTGCTTGTATGTGTATGTCTAAACAACAAGAACCCACTTTTTATTTTCAAAGTCCTGGACTAATATCTAAGCCGCGTTTTGTAATAAGACAGATTGTGTCCACCAGTGTACCAGCTCTGATACGAACCTAGGTAAATACCTAGGCATGCTAAATACTCGTTTGACCCGGAACAATGGTGATATCAGATCGCTTAGAGGAAAGCTTTTGAGTTAATTTACTCGTCTGCTTTAAATTTTCGCCAGTGTTTATGACTGGGTCCTTTTGTTTCGTAATTTAATACAACTGCATAATGTTAAGTGCAATATAGTGTGTTGCCAGTGTTTAAGTGAATTTAAATCAGGGAGATTGGGATCTGTAGATTTAATCTAATGGTAGAAATTTAACGGGGATATTTCAAAGTTGAAATATTGCTTAAACACACTTAAGTTACACTAAGCTTACGCAGACGGCTTAGGAAATTATACAGTTTATCTTCTATGTGTGATTTTTTCTTCTTATAAAGTAAATATTCAAATTTTAATAATAATTAAACTAATGTTTTGTATAAAAAAGTAGTAATTCTATTTTCTAATATACTGGTTTAAAACTAAAGTTATGTTAATGTCATGAGTTTTTTTAACAATTCATGCAATTATTTTACATTATTTTAGCACCACTAATTTAAAAAAAAAATCGATCGATTAAGATTACAATATTCAAATTAAATGACATATTATTTTGTAAACGACAATAACAAATACAACTGTCTTGTATTTTAGTATCTGGTATCGTCTAGCTACTGTCGCGATAAACGAGAAATATGCACCCCTTTTACCATAAATCACAACTTCGATTAGTTTCCCACAACACAGCAAAGCAATAATTTATTTTGTTTTCACAGATTTTTATCGCTCCCCTTACAAATAAGTATAAATGTATAATTCTGTATCTGCGGGCGAGCCTACCGAATATGATCAGAATTATCAAATTCGTCCGAGGGTGGACTGATTTAAAACAGAGGCTGATTTAACGGAAATATAAATTGAAATATTATCGAAAATCTGCGGATTTAATTTGTGTTTGCAATAGCGAGTTTAGATTACCATTTGAATTAATAGATTTTAATTATTATTTTTTTAGGTTATTTAAATACTTTTATTAATTAATGGATGAAATATGTAATAAATAAAACTAAATAAGAGTATGTACATTTAACCTAAATTTAAAACATTTTAAAATTTGAATTAGTATTCGAATAATATCTTGACAACTAAATATAAACTGCATTCAATAACATGAATAGCTGCACAATAATTACTTTGAAAGAATTTTATAACAATACTTTGTATGTCCAACAAGAGTATGAAATGTATGTAAGTATAGATGTTCTTATTATTATTATTATTTAGATTATCTTTAGGCTTTTCTAAAGATTTTCTAAGTGCCCTTTTTGTAGTAGTTAGAAGTAGTATGTTTAGTTTTTCTTCCCTTGTTTTTATATTATATTATTGTAAACATAGTTTTATACTTAAAAAAAAAAAAAAATTTTCAAACATTTTGTTTATTAAGACAGCTTTTCATTTTAAAACTAAAATATAGTCATCCAGGTAGGTACTTATACATTTTGTCATACGAGCTATTCATCAAAGTTCTCGTCACAGTTAAAATTAGCATATAATGACTCCTTATAAAGCGACTAGCTTGAATGGATATAATATGTATCACCCAAGTTGTCAACGGTAGGCTACTACCAGTCAATGCAAAATTACTATTTACGCCATTAATGGCGCCACTTATGCCACGTAAGAAGCTTATTGATGATTTTTAAATACATATAAAAATGAATTGCAAAATGTGTTGGTAAGGGCATAACTCAACAATACCTGGACCGATTTGGCCAATTCTTTTTTTAATATTCGTTGAAGTTCAAGGATGGTTTCTACGGCGAGAAAAATTCGAAAAAATGCCGGAAAATCCCTAAAAACCGCCCTTTTCTTTTTCCCATACAAACGTTTTCTAACTAACTAAAGAGTAAAAGAAGCAACAGACGAAGTCTGCCGGGTCCGCTAGTGTGATATTAATATAGATAAAATTTTCCCAAAGAACTTTGTAATGCCGATTTTATCCACGCGCATAGAAATCTTGCGTGGATTCAAGATAACTTTATTGATGGAATAACTTATGAATAACTTGTTTCATCTGACAATCTTGACTTATAAAGACGTTACTGCTTAATTTTATAGTCATTCTGCTATTAACATAAATGTCTACATTATGATAAAGGATGAGTAGGTATATTAATGTTGATAGTAAATGATAGTACTTATGTAGTTATCTGTAGAGTTGGCAACTTTGCAAAGGAATTTTGTAAGAAATTTTCAGGGATTCATTAAAATTAGTTAAAACTTGAACTAGAAAAAAATGTAAACCACAATTAGATGTTAACCATGTTTCATATAGGTACGTAAAAAAACAAAAAATATATAGGTTAGTATACTAAAAATACTCAACTACCCCAAAATGTACAGTAAATGTATGTAACAACCTCTGTATTTCGAGTAAATTATTTCTACTCATAATGTTTTATTACAGTGTAAAACTTTATCTCTACTTTATTTTACAGCACCTACCTATTACTTAACCTAGCTCTTACAGAAAATCTCTAGGAATAAACTATATCAAAGAAACGTTACAGAGCTAAAAATGCTTCCATTGGAGTAAGTGGAGCCTAAAGATTGAATCGACGAAACGAAAGAAATAATGTTTGACATTGGATAGTTTAGTACAGCCAATATCGGTGATATTCGGCTATTTTCGCCATCGGGAACCAATAAATCACAAAAAAAAAGAAAGATTTGTATACGATTCATTAGTGTCTGAGAGATATTTTTTTACTTGTACTTGGTCATAGTTTGCCTGATAGTAAGCAAAGGCTAAGATGGAGCGTGTTTTATATATAAATAAAACAATTTGCAGAAGAGTTGATAACCTTTTTTTATGAAGTTGGTGGTTTGTGAGAGATATATCTATGGGAAAAATGGAAGCATATTCCACGCAACATTTGTATGGAGTTACCGTTCTATATTATCGTAATTCCTTTAAGCCTAAAACACTATTAGCTGGTAATATAACGGCACAGCTACAATGTACGGGATTGTTGGGCTTTTGATCCCGTCCACAGGCTTCAAACACACGAATTCTCAAAGAGGTCACTATGTGACGAAAGTATGATGGAGTGGATATTGTTTTTGTTCAAAATTTCTGAAAATAAAGGAGTTAACATAATGTTATTGGCAGTTATGAAACAATTCAAAATCCTTGTTCTTGGCAATATGAATACTTTTGTTTATTGCTTTGTAGGTTACAATTTTACATTATGATTTCAAATTAAATCAATAATCAATATAATTGGAGTGGTTCGACTTATGTACTAAAAGTCGACATAGAACTGGACTTAGCAGGGGACGACTAAATAAAGAAGTAGTAGATAAAACCTAATAATACTATTTTATTTTTTCTTTGGTAACTGATCCTGGCGGTCGAAAACCTGTCTACCAAAAGTAAAAATGTCCGTAATCAAAACAATTGTCAAATCCATATTGCTTCTCAATAATATCATCAATAACTTAATCTCGTAATAGAACCCCATAGTGCAGGATTTGTCCTGTTTAGCAGGATTCAGCATGTAATCCGGGCTGTGAGCGGCGTGTCATGTAGCCAGCATACACGGTCGGTCGGTAATTGGAGTGGTTCGACTCATGTAGTAGCAGTCGACATGGAACTGGACTTAGCAGGGGACGGTACTGGGGGTAGCCACTGTCTGGGGGACGGAATAAGGAAGCAGGTAAGATACTCGTAGCTATAGGAATCTAGGAAGATTATAGGAGCGAGTAACTATCTTGCAATTTCATATCTGCTTAATAATTATGTGTTTTTTTTATTTTTTTATTGTGTGTATACATCTGACTCCCCAGGTTGTTTATGGGGGAACCTAATCTACGCTTTCTTACTAACTACTTTACAATTTTTCTTACAACCTACTTGTTTAATTTAATTTATCGACTATTTACATTTTCCTTTAAATTTCTGATTAACATTGTTTTGGACACTTTCTAATATAAACTTAATTATACAGAAGTGTTGTTCCGTTGTTTACTTATTTCTATTACTTACAATTATAACTACTTTTTCACAATATTCTAGAAATTTAGGTCTTTTGTATTTATCATTTATTATGTTACATATATTGTCTATTTTAATATCTTCATCTAGTTCCATTTCAGTATCGAATCTTAGCCTACCGAAGACTGGGCATATAATTATGTGTTGGTTAAATCGAAAATGTTACAGAAATCTGGGATTATTGGTTACAAGGTAGGTTATACGTAAAGTCCTAAATATGAAATAGGTAACTTAAAAAAATATGAAGGATTAGGCACCTCCGTTTTTTAAAGCTAGTTAAAAAGTAGCCTATGCTTCGTTCATTGTTTTGTGATAAAATCCTGTAACAAAGTGAGCAAAGCCGCGGGCCTCTTACAACATAAGATTTACTTAGATTAAAGTTAGACTGCATATAAAATGTAATTCGTTGACACTACAATGGTGCTTAACATCAGGCAGGCTGTAGTCAAACGCAAGCATATTCCGTGTCAATATATAAAAAAAACCGTAACAAAATTATAAATGCCAGCTCAAGTTTAGGGATATCAAGTAACATGCGCAAAACAGCCTCTAAAAATACTTTGGTCTCATTATCGCGAGAGGAAATGAGTTATGAACGCTTATTTAGGTACGTATGAGAAAATAATATACAAAGGCTTACAGAAATATTTTTTGACATAATAATAATTGCAATGTTTCTTTTTTATACTGACTGTACAGGTAGTTAACCACCAGGTAATCTAAAACTAGAATATCAGTGTTTACGTTTTATGCATATCCATCTTTAATATTAACCTTATGTTTAAAATCTGATAACTATATGACTGTCACCACCAATATAATAATTCAAAACCATATAATGTTTAAGAATGTACTTAATTGTGGAGTCAATCAGTGACATTATCTGTTTTTAAGGCTGTGTCAAGTCAATTTATCATAGCAGTAAACCTTCCTTTTTGCTTCTTTTTCCTTTATGCTTATTTATCTCCAGCAAAAGGTTGATTGGAAGAGCTCGCTATCAGCTATAAGGCCGCCGCTTGTGGCAGTAGTTTAGATAAAATTTGGTCAATGTACTGTTTTTTTTAATTAGTGTCAACAATAAAGAGTTTATCTATCTATCTATCAGAACATTTTCTACACAAAATTTATTCAAATGACTCGATACCTAATATTACCTAAGATTTTTAAGTTAACCCTATCCTAGTAACCCTGAATATCCGCTATGTGTGTTTAAATTCATAAGTTAACGATTTACGTGGCTTTATGAACAAACTTGCTCCTTATAATTAATACGAAATTTTGGTTGAATTAACGCCGCGCTTCGGGAAAAGAAAGTTTGTGGGAGAAAATCTTTAGAAAGCTAGTGCTAATTTTAGGTAAGGATTATTACTTGATTTTTCATACTTGATACGTAGTGTAAATAGTATAAAGGAGAACGTTTTGAACACAAATTTACATGTTTTTATATATACTATTGGCATTTATAACTCAAGGTATGTGTGCATCAAATAGATAATATTCCATGAAGCACAAATTGCTTATCTTTATGCGAATTGTAGAGAAAGAGAGCTTGTCTTGCAATAAAAATTGTTTTTGCTAATTGGTAGCTTCTGGACCATTAGATACTGCCCTTTATTATTCTTTCTATTACAATAACAATGCTTATGAATCAAGTATGATTGAACGAATCTGCAATATTCCAAAAAATCTAATAATATGTATATTTTAACCTGGACAAAATGCCTTTCAGTCACTGTTAGAGCTGACCTTATGACTAATTTCAGTCGGAGCCAAATGATCGAACGGCTTGTGTTGGGCTTTCATTGTCTGTATTACACCGCGCCCCGACCAATGGCCGTTTTATGTAGGACACAGTGAGGGAGCTTTATTATGTTTTATTAAACAAATTGAAAACGAATATCACCATTTAACTTCTATATTCAAAACCGTTCAAAATGACTATTTAAGTTATGAAATTGCCGTTTTGTTGTAATAAGTACTTTGAATTGAAATAGAACCTTCATAACTTATAAATTAACTAATAACAATTAATTAAAAAGATTAACATAGGCTTCTGTTAAATAATTCAAAAGTGAATGGGCTACTGTTCAACTTTTATAACTTTGGACAGATAAAAAATTTAAAGATACGTTGTAAAAAATTAAGTTAATTCCTAAATTTGACAGCACCTAAATAATACTTGTGGGAATCAACAGTACCCATATATGAGTGGCATATTTTTTAAGAAAAAAAGTTCTAAAAAAGCTTGTGCTGAATCAAACTCCAAAACCCAAACCAGCTCTGATACTGCATCCTCACACCGGACGCACCATTTGTCAGGCGACGTCGTTTGTCGTCCGTCGGGTACATAACTAATTGTCGCAGTAAATCGTACGGGGCGCGACACGGCCGCGTCGACGCGTCGGCTGCGGATGAATGAGTGACGCGTGGACGCAGGGTGTGGACTTTTTGGACGATGACGTTTGTTTCCTTTGGCTTGATTACTGATTCTTTAAGGTGATTAGTTTTGCCATAGAATAACGAAGAATACTTACTTAATATATTTTAAATTTACTTCAATATGTGGAGCTTTTCAGCGAAAATTCTTCGGTTGTATGACTGGTTCTCTATGGCGATTCCCTCAGAAAAAGGACTAAAGGTAATTTACTATATGTTACTGAAAAATATCCATAGAATTAGATTCGATAGCTATTTTGAAGGTAGAAGCATCTAAGGTTGACTGCAAATTCTATACATGCATGAGTAAAAGAAACAGCAGTTGAATATAATATAAGAAAATTAAGCAATTTTTTTTAAAGAAAAAAAAATACATAGACAGCTTTGTTGGTATTATTCTAGTTAGCATTTCTATTATAACTTAGTGACCTACCTACCTAGTACCTACATTCTGGTAGTTAATTACCGGTACTTACTTCTGTCACGTTATTTTCGAAATTAAGCATAACTTTTATTTTCTACAATTATGATAAAACAAGAACTAAGTTCTGTGTTCCTTTTCTACAAAGTAGCATAAAGACGCAACTTCAGTAACTCAGTCATCTTTATTGATAACTTTATACTTCGTGTCTAAATAATTCGCACGTTTGTGCTGGAACTGTCTCGCTAACTTATTAACAGTAATGTGTTAAGTCTCAGCCGCGAACTGAAGGATGTATGGTACCAACATTTTATTAACTTCTAGTGTCTTGCCGCGGCTTTTCCCGCTTTGTGTCGGAATAAAAACTGCCTAGTCACTTTTAGTAACTTAGTAATATCTAGATACCGAAAATCGCGACGGTAGTGGCATCATGTGGCTTTGTTTGAATAGTTTTTGTTATTTTCTTATCATATAAAAATGGCTAAAAATGGCACTCATTTCAGAATAAATTTTAATAATTTAGGATAAAGTCACTTATTCTCTATAAAACCCCTACAGCGTAAAAGAAATCTTATAGTTCTAATAAACAAACAAACCACTTTCCCTTTTATATGCTATGATGACACTCAAGTCTCGGAATATAAACGTTGACAGAGTGACTACAAACTGCGAGAAAGCATAAAACTAGACAGTCTAAAGGCGCTGCTTAGGATTTACACTCAATAACAGTTACAAATTTGCCTGCTTTTTTTTTAGCAAATAAAAGGACCTCCCTGCTTCTTGGAGGAGAAAATAACTCACTCTGAATGTAGCATCAATAAAGTCCTTATTCTATCGTTTACGTACACAGGAACATGACAACATTGTGTTCTAGTCACCCACTAGCTATAAGAAGAGTCAGTTATGCACCTTTTTAGGCCATGTGTTTTTAAGTTTTTAAAACTAAACTGTCATGTTGTAAAACAGTTGAATCTTAGCAATCATAAAAACTGTGTGGAACTTGTGTTGTTATAAGTAAATATGGTGTTAAGTTGTGTTATCCACAGATTTTTTAGTAAAAAAACCATGTTAATGAATTGTCGTTTTTAGATTTGAAATGAATACCTTTTAAAATTACTTCAGTAGTCGTCAAATTAGAAATAGAGTATTATCATCATATTTATTGCAGTTATAAAAACTTGCAATACTACAACTACATATGAATTTCCAATAACCGCTTTTCTAAATTCTATATCCATCTATGCAACTCTGCTTTCCACATGCATGCCCCAGTCACCCACAGATTTCTTGTAAGCCGAGTTCGATGTTCACATTGTCTGGCGTGTATTGTTCTGAACGCAGTGGAGTCGTGATAAATGACGCTCCATCGATGAAGATTGACAACCTCTGGAGCAGAGAGCCCTGACGACCCAATAATAGATCATGCTGGATGGAGTTTGGTGCGCGGATTTTAGAGGCGTTTTAGATATGATATAGTAGAGACTAGAGACATACTGAAAATATTGATAGGTTTTATACTGTTGATTGATTTTACATATTAGACCCATGGTAATTAAATTAAAAACAAGGATGTATAATTGTATTCTGTTAGTAAAATAATTATATAATTTCATCTAAACACTCTTTACAACCACAAAAAAGTTATAAATGCGGTTCTACTTATGGTTATTTTTAAATAAAAGTGTATTTTTATGGTTTCCACAATTATTACTATTATTCTATAATCATTACCGACTTAATGCCGATAAAAACAAAAAGAAGACTAAAGAAAAGTAACTTGATTGCACCGGAAATGATTCACCAACACAATTGCAAAGAACCTCCTCGCCAATATCTCATCGGAATTGCATCTCGAGCATAATGCAGTTAATTAAGCAGCACAATCAGCCGTTACCAAAGGAACGCCCCAAACTCAGAATAAATTCTTGAGGGGCTGAAATCACTTCTACACTGTCTGCGGTGGACTAAACCAACTTAAAAGTACATCCAGTAACGTTAAAAATAAACTCTATAGGACTTGTGTTAAGGGTTATTCTTGTGTATAGAAGTTGTGAGCCAAAGATTCGTTGCATGGGATTTGACATCACTCCTCGAACGTTTAATTTTCTTTTAATCCCGAGCGCTTCGATCTTTATCATTGGGGGGTTGCTTCGTAACGAATTAAACGGATTGCATCGGTGTCGCAAATGAGGCTATTTTATTCCTCAAGGGAGTTTGGTAAAGGGGAAATACTGTGATTTACATAGATGATATAAGACAATGACACATATTTATCTTCTCTACAAATAATTCTGTCACCCATCTGTCTAGCTAAGACTAATCACCATCCAGTTTTACCAAGCGTCCATAGCAACGAAATTGTGCCAATGGTTGAACAGTATAGGTAACTGTTCCATCTCATCGATTTTATTGGCATTTTGCACCATTATTTCACTTTTTAATTATCGAGACATATGACTACCAAAAAGCCCAAAGTGACACTCGACAAAACAAACTGTAGTTAAATGAGAAGAACTCTTCAAGGAGTACCTATTCGTCATACCTACACCTCTTTGATTCGGTTTTTTTAATTACTGAGCGGTACATCGTGGCTCTCTCGCTAAATCAAATTTATTTAGATTTGAAATAATACCTACTGTGTAGTCTATACAATGTTATATCATTGCAGTGCTAGGAGAGCCTGTGTTCGCGCCTGACTGACCAGTGATTGGTATTGGGCATTCGGAAACTAGCCGGGGCTTACATTCATGGACTCATATTTGCCACGCTTTGGCGTAATTTCGCCAATTTCTGACTGTGTCTTCTATTTTGTGATTCGCAATTTGGCTGTATAAATATACAGAATTGTCTATTTCATACTTTGTTTATTATTTGGTTAAGTGACTGCTTTTCAGATAAGTACTTAATTTTTTTCTCACCCCTGTTTAAAAACATAAGCGGACGCGGTGACGCGATTCAGTTAAGTGCAGTTTTTTAGTATCTGTGCATACGTGTACATTTCTCACAAACCTGCAAGTCAAATTGATAACTTTCTTATTAGAAGGCGTCAATAAAAAATAAATCCAATAAAATAAATATAGTATATGCTGTTTTTTTTTGCAAAATATTAAGATGTTGTTGCAAACATGTTATTTTATTTCATACATTTTTATTCTTATTCTATATTTTTAGAATAGCATTAAAAGATAGTACAATACGTATAATGGAATCCATTCACAAAGGCGAACTGTGGATGGTACCTAATCCGCTAAAAGCGCAGCTTAAAAGAAATTAGCTGACTGCAGATCTGAAGTAAATAAAACAAATATATTGTGTGGCTTTAACACATGTTTTTAAAGTAAATATATCATATAGAAAAATACTATTTGTCTAAAAAAATATTAATACTATGTATAAAACTATACCCATGTATCTTTGTGAATATGATTTTATATCATTACCTACTTTAATTTAAATTTTATTACACATGTAAATTTCTTTGAAGAAACGACGTTAATAACGTTGTGACCATTTTAAATTAAAATGAAACTACATATTTTTGCCATTTAGTTATTTTGCATTTAACGTAGGTACCAAAATCTTTTGCTTACTATATACATATGTATAACTTAATGATGTTTTCAAAATTATTCACGTTAGGCGCTATCATAAAGAATTACATACATCAACTCAATCAGCTCTTCACAGCAAGAATGATTCGGTTCTGAGTAAGCATGCTCCGTCATAGACCGTAACGATCGCTTACCATCAGACAAATTAAGGTTAAGTATAAAAACATTCCGTGTAAAATCTAAAAAAAAATATTAAAAATCTTATAAAACATCATCAGCATCATCATCTGCAGCTGTTTTCGTCCCACTGTTGATTATTAGGCCTATATGCTATTGGCTTTAATCTCAAAAAATAGTCACTCTGTATTCTTGTCTGTCGAACCATTTTCAGGGAGACTTTTAAAGCACTTTTAGATAGTAGTCTACGGACAGTCTCAAGCGCTTTACGATTTGTGAACAAAAGGCAAACAATCCATTGTCTATCGATGTAGCCCGAGGTGCAGTGTGTCGTCCATAGACCACATAATACATTACTCCTATTTATCTTCTATACAAGCTTATCAGTACTTTCACTAAGCCACGTCAGAGACCATTAGGGCGGCTTGATAAACTCTCGACACCAGAGTTGGCCACTCTCATTCGATAAGAACAAGACTGTCACTGACCAAGTCATAAACATAAGGTGAGTGAATCGAAATAATTCTTTGTATTAAATAATTCAACTTTTTTTCATTATATCACTGTATAAAAAAACTAGAACAGATCAATTTTTATTTTTTATATTACTGATATTGTTTAATAACTAAGTTGACATGATTACCTTAATTAGTTGATGTATACCTTAATATATGCAAGTCAATTTTATGATGCGTCCATGGCAATTTGGGCAGGATATTGATTGTAAAACGAGAAAATAGTTCTAACTCGACCTTTCTCGTGACTTCCCCGCAGAACTAATTCATTAGGGGAGTTTTCTTGGGCAGATACATCGTGGTGGGCGCCCAGGTCCTTCCACGGCAGACACATGTCCACGGATACTCGAACTCTATCTAAAAAGTCATAATCGGGAAATACGCATACATTCATTATTTATTCGTTCATATTTTCGTTAGTTGTCTTTGTATTGGTTGCCCTTGAGATTGTCAAAGGCTTCAACTTGGCCGTCTTCGAGGCCTTACTTTGTGTTACTAGTTTATACTTAGTGGTCATAAAAGAAATGATGATTGTACACTACACAGTAGCGTAAAGAGAAAGTTTTATTGTAGAAAATGTGCTTGAATAACCAGTTAAACATAGAAGATAAAAGTTGCTGTATGTATTTGTATTGTGTACAAAATTGTACACGCCATTATTTGCTTTTTTTTTGTTTGTGTTAGGTATTAAGTAAATATATTTGAAATCACAGTAAATAAGCTCTTGACTTGGTAATCTATGTATGTATACATATTATGCAAATACCTATAATGTCATTTAATTGTTTAATTTAATGACATTGTTTATTTCATTAGAATTGTATAAAAAAAGGCCGGCTGGTATATTCTGGCAGCCTCAGTGCCCCAAAAGTGCTAACACTAGATCACTAAGTAAGAAATGACATACATATTATATCTATACTTCTATACTAATATTATAAAGCCGAAGAGTTTGTTTGTTTGTTTGTTTGAACGCGCTAATCTCAGGAACTACTGGTGCGAATTGAAAAAATCTTTTTGTGTTGAATAGACCATTTATCGAGGAAGGCTTTAGGCTATATACAAATACAAATATAAACAATGGAAATCTGGAAAAACCGGAAAAAAATATTCATCTTTGAGGGATTCCGTTGCGTGCGCTGCGAAAACGGTTCAAGTCGTGGGTAACAGCTACTTATAATTTATAAAACTGAAGAGGTACTTTGCAAAAATAAATATGATGCCCATAATAACTATTAAACGCGGACGAAGTCGCAGGCACAGCTAGTTATGAATAAGATTACTAACGTAGTTATTAACTAGATATTCATGTTCATAAATTCATATAGATACTACAAATCTTATAAAATTTGTCCCAATAGTATACCCCCTGTGTGTATCTTACAACGTCTCTTTAAGCCTCAGTTTTCTTTACTTTGTTTCAAGCATTGCCATTATAGACTCGTTGTACCGACTGTTGACTTAACTCCAACTTGTTAACTTAATACTAACTTATCTTAAACATAAGTCTCCCAGGGATACCATGTTATTTTAAATTTAAAAAGCTTTAGCAACTCTGGCTCTAAAAAAGTAACTGCTTGAGAGCTTTTTTTAAAGTTTTTTATGTATGTATTTAAGTTATAAATTTATTGAAACGGTTAGGATTGAGTGATTTAAATTAATTCATCGTTTAACATAAACTTTTTTTTGAAACTTTTGCTAGTAAGATTATTATGAAAGATAAAACATTCCTAATGAGTTACGCGTAATACCGTGTCAGAAAATCTGACTAATCAAAACAAAACGAGCAGCAAAAAATGTCTAAAAACGCTAAAAGCCGTTATATGTTAGCGGGACGGAATATTCGTATTCGCATCCCGTTTTATTATTCACAAAATATATTATTTATATTTTCGTCCGTACGATCCTATTCTTTGAGATGAAAGACCCAATTTCACAAACAAGATAATTCGTTTGTACTGCATTGCGTGTCTTTTCCTTAATATGACCAGTTTTCGTTTATGTGCTATGGAAATGTGGAATAAACCAATAAGACTTTAATGATGTAATACTGAAAGAGGCTAAATATACATAATAATATATAGGCTAAAATGATTCTCAGAATCAGTCACTAAAAATATATGTAAACATGTAGAATAAATCATTTCTTTGTCGTCATGTCATGTAATTTACAAGTTTACAGTTTTATCTTGCTATCACTTTTAGACCTATATGAGGCATACATTTAGTCATTCATGTGGGGCAAATTTGTACAAACAAATTATTACAACAACCTTTTATAAAATCTTTTTCAGGTGCAGCGAATAGTGCGCCACCGAAATGTGGAAAACACGAAAAACATAAAAATGCATGCAGACGCATAATTACTTGGTTATTTGAATGGATCGTCGACTTTGCGATTCAACCGCAGCAGCGAGGAGAGTTAACAGTAACACAAGTAGACACGTTCTTATAATGAAGAAGCACACGCATTAATACAAATTACACTGTTCTTGAATGACTTTATTTTACATCAAAATGTTGCATGGCTGATTTAAAGTGCTCTTTCGGTTTCGGGTTTTAAAAGAAAGCAACAAAAGAGAAATACATACATAAATAATCATGTTAAACTAATCCTGATACACTTGACTCCTTGTACTGTTGTACAGCAAATTTCAAAGAAAGACTGAACCAGTTTCTTATAGCTTAGCACGTTCCATCTTAAATCATTATTTCTGCTTACCATCTGCAGGGCAAGCACGGCATGAGAACTAAAAGTCTTTCCACCATTTTATCCACCTGTCACTTGTCAGTCACCATACACCAAGTGGATAAAAATGGTGGAAAGACTATTAGTCCTCGTGCCGTGCTTGCCCTGCAGGATTATTGTGGTCTGTATAATTCGTTGTATTTACCTAAGTTTATATATTTGATAAGGAAACACAAACATCTTACACATTGTTATTACACAGTTGTATTTTATAAATACATACTATCATTCTAAACCAGTCGGGAATGTAGTAATATTTTTCTTATTTCATATTTTCTGGATATCCTCTACTGTGAGTATAGCAGCAGCCGCGGGCCTAGCTTTGCATAAATATGTACAGTTCCGGACCACTGGCTTAGATGATTGCATTAAATGTGCATACAAAATGTGCGGGAGACCAGCTCGTAATCGATAGCCAGAATTTTATTTTAAATCCTTACAAAGGTAGTGAGCTAGGCATAAAACTGAGCTAGACTTAAAACTAAGCCGGACTTAATAGAGGAAGTTGTAAGTTAAAAGATAACCTATTTTTTTGTTCTTCGACTTAGCCTCATTTGCGAACAGGAACTATGTAGGTGGGGTAGATTTCGGAGAAAATAGTTTGCATTTGAATTTGCATCGTTTGTTGCAAATGAACTGAAACAAAAAATTCTTTTTGGACATTTAAAAAGAATTTTTTGTAACTCAGTAGAAAATAAATCTACGTACCAATACATTGTTGTTTTATTTTGAAGATTAAAATATTATCTGCTTTTAAGGGACGGCTGATGCTGTAAGTAAGCTATTCTTATTTATTGAATGAATTATAAAACTCTATCTAAAATTTATAACAGGTTTTTTTAACTCTAAATGTAAGAAGAGTATGTATATTAACGTATTCACATACACTGAAATGAAGGTAGCTACAAAATAATGAACAATAGCTAATAACCGAAATTTCAAATTCAATCATTACTACGTTCTAATTACTATTGGACCGAAATTAGAGATTATTTTCAGCTCGCGAAAATTAGGGTTCAATATGACAAAATTGGAATCGTATTCGAAATTAATTTTGAAATTAGAACCGGTATTTGGGGTTTGATTGTCGCAATAATATAATGTCGTGATAATTATTTCGTAATTACGCAGTCAAGTAGTAATTGTGTAGTTAATTTTGTAAACTATATTATTATTAATATTCAAAAGTTTCCATATTCAATTCACATGAAATTATATCCAATCTGTTTACTGGGCTACTTTTAGTCTATTTAAGACAGCTTTTTTTATTTCGACATACAAAGGAAACAAAGGGAACAAAAATAGTTATAACGACATAAGACGAAAAAAATCTAAAATATTTTCGTATATTTCGTTTAAAATAAGTAAACAACAGACATCCAGCTAGAATAATTTACTATAAGATCTTAGACTCACGAGTATGACATGTGTACAAAAATAAGATTCTCAGAATCATTACATTAAATACATCGTCAAGGCGTTTAACAGACGGCGCCGCTTGTCACCTAATGAAATATAACTTAATTAGCACCAACTATACCGACTACTTTTACACCTAATATAGTCTTTAATGAGCTTACAATAAAGATTAGCTTAGATTGAACCAGGTAACTATCAGTTTGTGAAATGACCAAGTGTCTACAGATTTTATGTAAGGAGACCGCATGATATGGAATCAGTATGTAAGCTAACTTGTATAACTAACAATATCTCATGTTTCTTACAATAAACATGTGACTACAAGTGATTAACTGCGCAGTAAAAACTTAGACAAATACTTATCAATTATTTACTAGTAAATTTAATTTTATATGTATGTCATTATCATAAAATTGAATTTTCAATTCAATAAAATAAAGTTGAATTTACAATGGTAAAATGGTGTCTCTCAGCTTTACGTAGCACTAAGATCAGTTAGTAAAATGTTCTTTTATGACTACTTATTTACTTCTGAGGCAAAGCTAGAAAAAAGTTGTACTTAATCAATGAATCTGCATCTTTATTTACATAATAAAACTCCTTATTGACGTACTGGATAGAAAATATTTCCGGTCATTTCATCCAGCGCCATATAGCCCGATACTAACTTTGGTTAGTATCGAATATGGTTAATATAGACAGATACAGATACAGATATTTATTTATAACAAAAAGCAGTTACATGTCAATACTTAAAATAAATAAATCAATTATCATGTCATAATCAAAGCTTAAAAAAATCAATGTATTACATATTTCATCCATTAATCAAAATTAATCCACAAGAGGTAGGTACTCATTGTGTGTGTAAAACATCTGAACATTGAATACTGTTACTCCAAGTATCTTAGTGTAAACCAAATGGTGCATACCGTTACGCCCCATCTACATCCCCGTTTGACCCTCGCTTTGATCATGCAAGAATCCAGCATTTTACTAATCGAAATCCAGTTTCTAAGGATTAATTAATTCGGTGCTGTTACTTCCTGTATCCTGTTTTTACATATACTTTACTTGCCAAATACATTCGTATATTATATCAGAAACTCCAGTCGGTACTATTTTGGTTGATTTTGTCTAAAACCACAAGTATTATAATAATTAAAGTTTGTATAAAAAAAGTTGTTAATTTATTGAAGACATTCAGAACTAGTATTGAATAATAGCACGCTCAAAAAGTCCAAAGAAAATAATCCCAAATTCGTCGACTTTCCAACAACTTTGGAATAAAAACTCACAAAAATGTGCTTGAAAAGTCAAATGGCTGTAAAAGTACTAATGAAAGCAAGTGATTTGAAAGTCAAATAGACGTAGAGAAGGTACAGAGTTACACGAGCGACGGCACGCGTCGTCGCTAGAATATTATTGTAAATAACAAATATGGCTGCACAAATATTTGATCGGCGAGAGGAAAGAAAATGTCACGTCTCTTGAAACTGTGCCATCAATTAACTTTGATATGAACATGGAAAGTATCTTATGCATGGTCGCAGAGAGTAAACATTATCGGTGTAATTGTTAATGAGCCGTAGATAATAACTCCTACATCAATAATACGAAAACCTTTTGTATTGTTTCATCATCATCATCAACAACCCGTTATCATCCAGTGCAGAGTGCTGATCATAGGCCTCTCATTTTTCGCGACGCTCAACTTGACTATGTGTAGATCTACAATAAAATTGCTTCTGAATATTGCCTATTACAGACAAAATTTTTGTTCAGTTTTTAAACTTTAAAAGGCAAAAAAAAACTTATCAATAAAACATATAAAATAAGGAACACAGCGTAGTGCAGAGGGGTTACAATTAAGTAAAAACACTGTATTTTCTGCAAAATAAAGATATGTTTATGTTAACATATTGTCGGTTCTTTTTATGTTCGGCTCAAACAGTGCAAGTTCAAATACTGAGCCTATTTGTACGCGTCTCATGAGTAAGCGCGTTTCTGATATTGATGTAACCTTTACTGAACTATGATTGATAGTGCGCCATTGAATCCGGCGTTATCGAGGGATCCCTATCTACAATGAGCTTATGACCGATTTGTTTGGATATTAGACATTTTTCCATCGCCTCGGGAGCACCCTTTGTTGGTGTCGGGGAAAATTGGGATCCGATAGTGTCGTGAAAATGCGAGAGAATCTCTTTTAGTGTCAGCTTATCGGGAGATTTCAATAGGTTCCGGGAAGATACACGGTCTTATCTCTGTTGACTTTTTCAACATTTTCGCGCTCGATTGTGTTTGAAAACTAACCCTGGAATAATATCGGAAAATATTTGAACAAACAGAAATAGAAGTTAAGTTAAAAGCAAAACAAATTAGAATGAGTATTTGATGAAATATAATTATATGAATCTAATAAGGTAGTTTTCAAATGTATCCTATACGCAAGCATGCTAATTTAAGTTTGACCTATTTTTGTACAAAACTCTGTTTACACTCAAACATTTTAGAACAAAACGTAAGGACCCTAACAGCATAAACCCAGAGCATCCTCTCAAAACATTTGCACAAAAATAAAAAGCTCCCTGCAAAGTCAACACTTAAAGCTCGCTGGAGTAGCTTTTAAGACTCCACTCGTTTTGACACTCGATTGGCTCTCAGTTGACATTCGGTTGACACAGTAACCGGTCTGCAATGATAGCTCATTAGGTTCCACGACCGACATTGCAAATATTGAGCTTGCTCTTCAAATCTGAACTGAAACCTACAAACACTTCAACTGTAGCGAGCGTCGAGACTGAACGGATTTTGCACGTGATATTTTCTTATTGGGAAATGATCGGTAGTAAGTGAAGTAAGTGTGTTAGATTTGTGTGGTGTAATGTTACTGATTCGTTTATAACTAAAGTTTATTGATATATGATACCTACATAATTTATGCATGTTGAGGTTTTAAAATAACAATTTCAGATTGTTGTTTCACTGCCCGCCAAATTTAAAAATAAATTTAACTTAGATTACAACGTTGCTTAACATCAGGCAAGTTGTAGTCAAGCGTGAGCCTACCTAATGTAAAAAAAAAAAACTAATCTAAGGTAAGAAAATTTTCAACACAGAATCACGACTAACTACAAAGAATATAATAAAACTAAATCTCTTACTACATAAATCTACAATGACAAAATAATACCCAGAATGTAACACAGAGTAAACGAATGATCCTATGTTTTTTACTACCACTAAGCATGAACGTTTTAACACAAATTTCTCAGTACAATTTGACACCAGCAACCCATTTCGCCACTAAATCACGAGAAACGGGACCAAGATAAACGTTTTAGTCAAAAACAGGCATTACGAATCATTTTCATCTCATAAAGACCTCCGAATGTGGGTTGAATTAGTTATTATCGGGGTTTTTTATCTCGGCACAGATAATTTTCTACTGAATCTGGTAACGCAAGATCTACTTTAGATCTCCCTGCTCGTAGCAATATAATTCTTTGTCACAGTTTATTTTAAACATAATTTAATACTTTTTTTTTCATTATTTTAAAATTGTTTAATTGTTTAGAGGTTAATATTGAAAACGAAGCGTTGATAATCACATGACATTATAATTTTAGTATACTTACAAGCTTTTTTTTGCAATTTCTCAAAAGTAATTTGTAGTTTTATGTCTGAATCATTAATATTGGTTTACTATATATTACGGATTGAATACGGACAAAACCTTGCAAGGCTAATCTCAGGAACTACTGGTGCGAATTAAAAAAATATTTTTGTGTTGGATAGACCATTTATGGAGGAAGGCTTTAGACTATATAGCATCATGCTACAACTAATATGAGCAAAGAAACAATGGAAAATGTGAATAAAACGGGGAAAATTATTCATCTTTGAGGGCTTCCGTTGCGTGCGCTGCGAAAACGGTTCAAGATAATCAAAAAAATATGAATGAAAGAATTATTCCTCTTATAATGATCTAACAAAATGTCTGCAACAGTATATGTCTATTTTTTAAGATTAACTCACTAGAACCGTTTTTATGGTAATAACTATTCCACGCGGACGAAGTCGCTGGCACAGCTAGTAAGTAATATATACATACATACATAATTTAGGTATGAACATGGTTCATGAAAAGATGAACCCTTTTATCAACAATTTTAATAGATACCGTACATATTATGTTATAAATTTCTATCATCACATGTCATGGTAAACAAAATATTAAAATCTTACTACGACACAGTACAACTGCCAGCTATTTACTTTCCAGTTACGACTGGCCAAACGTTTTTGATAAGCGCTATCTTAATGACGCCATAATTATGACCAGAAATGTTTCGGTGGATTTTAATAAAGACTTTATTGGTAACAAAACACATTTTTACCGTTTCTGAGTAACCGTTTTACTGTTTATTGTGGAGACCATAATTTGTTTTATCGTGCGATCTAAACAGGTACAATGTGATGCCTATTTTGTTAGATCTTAAAACGGCTGTTATAGTTAAGTTTTGAAATGTTTGCAGTAATTTTAGCTATTTGTAAGTATTTTGTGTTATTAACATTATGATAGCAACCTAGTTCGGCTTTATGTAAGCAAATGCTAAACAGGATATTTTTAAACAAAGTTTAGAAATGAGTAGCATCGTATGTTCCTCATGAAATGTTGTGTGTTTACTATAGTTTGCTTTAGATATTATGTATGTGTAAGTATGTATGTATATGTTACGGCTAATACCCGAAGTGCGGCTACACCTAGTTGTAGCCGGTTAGAACTAGGTGTAGCCACTTAGTCTTGGTTAAACCTAGTACGAGCCGATTGTTTTCGGGTAAAACTAGGTCTCAAGTCCTGTTGTAGTGCAAGTGTTGGACTCGAAGTCACTTGTCTGTGACAGAAGGTAGATTAGGTTCGTTAGGTTGCTTTCTACCACGCACATGCGACGACGAGCGAAGCGAGGAGGAGCCAAGTCCTGTCTCGATTCGGGGTTTAACCAAGACTAAGTGGCTACACCTAGTTCTAACCGGCTAAAACTAGGTGTAGCCGCACTTCGGGTATTAGCCGTAACATATATACGTAATGAACAAATAACGATGAGCAACAAAATATTTTAGACTTTACATATTTCTTTACCTTTTTAACGTTCAGAACGAGTCATAATGGTAAACTATATCTACTATTAAATGGACGCAAATACTTATTTTAATAAATTTACATAGATTTTAATTTTTTTTAAACGTAATAAGGCTTGCGTTTGACTACGACCTGCCACTGTAGTCTAAGAAGTAGCACGCTTGCCTAGAAGAAACCTATTTACTCTGGTTTTGAAAACCCCTACTTTCAACAGCAGTTTCCTCTTAAAATAAGATCATCATTCAATAAAAATTAGTTTGCTTAGTAACGTTACTGCAAAATGCGGATTTTCTTGTACATAATAAATATAAATCAATGTGGCAATAAAATGGTGTTAATGGTAATAAACTATATGTCACTTTAACTTGACCAGAGGAGTCGTAAAATTTGATACTACTGGCGCAAGAACTACAAAGGTTTTTCGGGTGAATTGGATTGGGTGATAAATTAAGTTTATTTTGTCCTTATAAGAATTAGTGACAAATTCCAACTTGACGATTCACACAGTTCCCTTTATTTTGCACTATATTTTGCCCGCGACTTTATACTCATTATTATGCATATAAACCTTCCTCTTGGATCACTCTATCTATTAAAACAACTGCATCATAATCCGTGGTGTAGTTTTAAAGTTCTAATCATATACACATTACATACCTATTATTATGTTTGACATGATTTTAATAACAAAAAATTTCATTATTTTATTAATAAAACTAGACATTGTAACTTCTAAAATTTTATAAAACTAAATGTTATAAATTCAATTTGACGAGATATTGTAATTTGTGTAGCATATTCTGTGATATTAGTACTTATACCTATACCTATGTATGTTACAACTTTACATTATCAATAAAGATTCTTTATCTTTATCTTTTTATCTTTAGATATTACATAAAGATACAGGGCCTTATTACAAAACGTGGTTTAAATATAAGTCTAGACCAAGACCGTTTTAGTTATTCGAAAATTGTCTGTCTACTGTCATAATTATCAAACTGTCAAAATGTACCAATGTTAAATCAAAGTTTCAATTTTTGTTGACATTTTGATAGCTTGTATGTGATGTTTGAACAACAAGAACACATCTTTTTAGTTTCAAAGTCCTGGACTAATATTTAAACCGCGTTTTGTAATAAGACGGATTGAGACAGGCTATGTAGTGATAGTGATATTTTTTAGTAAGTTGTTGTCTTTCTGCGATTTTTTCTACGTTAAAACGAGGTACTTCTCGAGTAATTGAAATAAAAACAGACAAACTATACTTCAAACATTAGAAAAAAAACCTAAAATGTCTGCTATTACTCGCAATAGCAGATATTTTTCATGTTTAATCACACCTGTTACAGTAATCTACATTTAATAATATTTTTACTAACAAGGCCACATTCTTAAACAAAAAGCCACATATTCAATACTTTGGTAACACATAACACAGTAACATTCCAAAACTCACTCACATCTATACATCCTATTATTTTAATTCCATCTTTATCTTGAGTGTTGTTTTATATTTCTTCCAAATGGTTTCAAACCGAATCGATGTTTATACTTTACACCACAATTTATGTTCTTTATCCAACCCATAAAGATCCCGCGAACGATACCGCAGCCGCAAAAATGTATCACCTTGTTAGTCACACTTCTTACTAATTCAATATCAATAGTGTGGTGGAGTCTAAATAGAGTAGTTTGGTAGAGTGTGGACAAAATATGAACTAAGAAAATCTAAAACAAATAATTAACTTCACGGTCAATATGTTGTAGTAAGTGCTGCTACCGGTCAAACTCTTGGTAAAACTATGGAGGCGTTGGAAGCTAGATTTATTTTGTGGTTTGTAAGAACGTCATTCTTTGTCGGCTTTAGTGAGAAACTAAAGAGGTGATTTAATACTTTAAAGCTATGATTTATCTATAGATATAGTTTAGTGAGCTTTTAAGGTATTTTATTAGTGAATTTAGCATTTATTGCGCTAACGATTCTGGCTAAAGCTGGAAATAGTAGTAATTCTTTAGTATTTGACTTGATGCCACCAACAGATATCATATAATAATAATAAATAATAAATATTTCAGGACATATCACACAGCGCCATCTAGCCCCATACTAAGCTTACGCTTGTATCATGAGTACACTAGATAACGGATATAATACTTATATACTTTTCTTTTGTTAATACATACTTATTATACAAACAAACGACCAGACTCAACACAAGTAATTACAAATTTTAATATTCATAATTACTTGTGTCGCGCGGGAATCGAACCCGCACCCCTAGATTAGACGGCAGAGCCACTACCAACTAAGCTAACGGAGCAGTCATCATTTGAACTACAATCAAAGAATCTTCAAATTTGTACCTAATAAAATTAGTTAAATCAAAGTAAATAGACATTGAACACCTTTTAGGTACCTAATTAAAACACAAAAACATACTTACTACAGAGAACAACTACAATCATCTAAAGGAAACTTAAAAGCTACATGGAAAATAATAAAAGATGTCTCCCACTATTCTGCACCTAAACTATCATCTAATCAACTACTTAACATTAATAACGACCCCGTCTCTTCACTACACCTAGTTAACAATTACTTTACATCTATTGGAAAAGACCTAGCCACCCTAACCTTAAACAAACTAAATAAAACAGACACTGAACTTGCTTACCAAATTACCAAGTGTAACACGAATGGACCAATAGGATCACTTTCACTTTTTTTGACCGACGCAAAAGAAGTTGCAACCATCATCGGACGACTTAAAACCCAGAGTGCACCCGGACACGACAAAATTACTACCTCAATATTAAAAGCATGTTTACCTTTCCTATCTGAACCTATAGCACACCTGTGTAATCTAAGCTTCACCACGGGCATTTTTCCTTGCATTTTTAAGAGAGCCATAGTTACACCAATATTTAAAACAGGTAACAAACAATCGCCATCAAACTATAGGCCAATATCACTTTTACCTGTGCTATCTAAAGTTATGGAAAAAATTGTGAACAAGCGACTGATGTCTTATTTAGAAAAAAACGAACTTTTGGCCCCAAATCAGTATGGATTTCGCAGTAAGAAGTCCACAGACGATGCAGTACTTAAACTCTCCTCCCTCGTCACCTCTTATCTTGATAACGGTAAAAAATGTGTTGGCGTCTTTTTAGATCTTCAAAAAGCGTTCGATACCGTATCAATTCCTATTCTTCTCGCTCGTCTAAATAATATCGGTGTCCGTGGTGTAGTTTATGATTGGTTTGCAGACTACCTAAATAATCGAAATCAACAAGTTAGAATCGAAAATCATTCTAGTGACAGTGCTTCTTGTAGCTATGGAGTTCCTCAGGGTTCTACATTGGGACCGACCTTATTCCTCATATATATCAACGAGTTATGCACCTACAAATCTATCGCTGCTGATATTATAACGTTCGCGGATGATACTGTTCTTTTGTTCCATGATCGTTCTTGGGATCAGGTATTTAAGAAAGCAGAGGAAGGTCTGTCGCACATTATTACATGGCTAGAAAACAATTTACTCACCATAAATGCTTCTAAAACCATGTACATGTCATTTAGCAAAACAAATGCGTCCAGACCACCACGTTCTGCAACCATAAAGGCACATGCCTATCCATGTAGTAAAATATTACCAAATAGTAATTGTAACTGTAACACTCTAGCCATGGTAAACAGTATAAAATACCTAGGCGTTATTGTAGATGACAAGTTAAAATGGGGCCCACATATAGATACTATGACAAAAAGAACAAGAAAGCTTATCCACATATTTAAAACGCTAAGATATATAGCTGACGAAAAGCTTTTAATACAAACATACAAAGCACTAGCTGAATGCGCGTTAAACTATTGTATCAGTTCATGGGGCGGTGCTGGAAAAACTTACTTTATCACCATAGAGAGAGCCCAACGTGCATTACTTAAGGTAACTTTTAAACTACCATTCTTATACAGCACCAAAGACTTATATGATAGATGTAAAGTGATGACTGTTCGAAAACTGTTTATACAGCAATGTATTAAGAGATACCATAAAAGCACTGTTCCAATTCTTAATGAAGAGAACCTACCCAAACCGATACAAAGACGTCCCCCAAAATGTCCAGTGCCTAGATATAATAGCGATGTTGCTTGGAGACATTACTCGCATCTTGCTCCAATATTTTATAATGCGTTTAATACTTATTTTAACACAACTAAGCTGAATCAACATAAATTAAAAACAAATCTTAATGAATGGTTATCAAAAATGAGCTATGAAGAAATTGAATTATTACTTGTCAAACCTGACAAATAGCAGGTACACAAAACACAAGAACTTCATTATTTTTAAATAACACAAACACCCAAGTAGCAGAAATACCCAGAATACACACACACTCATAAACACTCTCTCTCTCCCTCTCTCACTTACACACACACCGCACACACACACCACACACACACACACACCACTCACACACCACACACACACACACACACACACACAAACACACACACACACACACAAATCCAAATGCAAATACACACAGCAGGACCAACATGTACATATATACAGATAAAAATTATATATTCTTCTATTATTATTATCTTATGATGTCCATAGTTTTAGCTTTATTTACTTTTAATTATATTTGTTAACCATCCAAACCACTTGGAAGAACCTGTCTTTTGCAACACAGTTCCAACTAAAGCAAAAGACAGAATCATGTAAATTATACAATAAGGTTGCTCAAATAAAAATTTACTTTACTTTACTTTACTTTACCTAAATGAGTTACCTTCACCCTTGATTGCAGTATACCAGGCAGGCTTTAGCTAAACGCGAACCCATGATACAAAACGTACACTAAAAAAAATGAACAATGTGATATTTTGCTATCAAACGCAACCCTGTTTTAAACTTCTTTCCCAATACAGAATTCCATGCAGCAAACAGATCCGAATGCCGCGTGAATCTGTACATCACGCCGGTTAGTCACACTTCTAATTCAATATCTAAAGGGGTCCAACCCGTGTCACGGAGATTCCGGACTAGGTAAGAGTGCGGGTGGATGGAGTTGGAACTAATATTGACCATTTGATCGGGAAAAGTACAAATAATAATATTTGTTGGTGATTAAAGTCGCAACTCAAGATATACATTACTTACTTACATATTTTATTAAATATATTTTTTTTATAAAAATGGTAACTTTAACCGAACTTTGTAGTAACATGATTATATTTAGTATTTTTAAAATTTAATCTTGCTATCAACAAGATCCCGCATTTATTTTACTTCATTATTAATGTAAGTACCTAGATAGAATAACCTATAAAACAAACTACAACAACACGAAAGACCCATTTAAAATGAATGCAACTAATAAAAAAAATGTGTGGCGAAAGTGCTGCCACCACTAATTTCCAGAATCACCTTGTATTTACTCTAGACTCATGCCTCCATGGAGCATTGTTACACCTTTTTGTGGCCGCGCCGCTAATTTTATTGATTCTATAGCAATTTCCACGAATTGATTCTTGATATCTATTTTGCAAATAGACGGATTATATTGTGACGGGTTGGAATAAAAAAGCTGGCTATTTATTCGAGTTGGTTGGTTTTTGAAAGTTTTAAAACACGTTTTAGGTACATGTTGAATTATTATACTTTTAGTTAGCAAATTTGTATATCAAAAATACATCTAGAGCTAGAGATTTTTTCATTTTTCTCCGTGGTCTCTTAACGATTGAGTCTTTCCATTCAAAGAGAAAATACTGCCAGCATCCTGGGATCCCTGCCGCACAGCGACAACATGGACGGTGTGCTGATTTTTTTAGTAAATATCTGTTTTTAATAAGTTTTTCTGTATGTGAATATATTTATAGCTATTAAATATATATAAAAATCAAGGTTGTAAATATTTCACATAACCCTTACACCTTGCTTCGCTCATATAAAATATCAATAAATTTCATATCAAAACAAATCTTGACCATCAAACAGAATCGATCATCACCAATTATTTCGAAACGTATTTCTATTTTCACCAAATCTCATCGGCTTTTTACTACAAAATTACACCAATCAAATTCCATAAAACCGGCCTTCGTAGATGATTACACCAACAACCCGAAATTTATGGCTTCCCGCAACAAAATATTTTAATACATCTTTCATCTCTTCAAATTCATCGAATAAAACAAAATCGTCAGATGTATTATTAACATTTCAATGGAGATTTATAGTATTTGTTTCATAACTTGTTAACAAGGTTAAGTCTATATGGGGGGCCATAAAAATAATTGACCAGAAATTTGCCTTAGGTAGGACCACCCGCCAAACCGACTTGCTTTGAATTTAGTTTATTACTTGCAGCCTGTATCGTAAATCACGGATTTGTTTTTGAAGACAGCCGGTAATTTAATTTGTGTTTTGCTAGCGGTAAATATGGGAAAACCTCAAATTAAATTATTTAAAAATAAGTTGTAAAATACTCATTGCTTTATCATTTTGAAGTAAATATGAGATTATTAAATAAAAATAAAACTTCGAATTCCATGTAAGTACTTATTAAAAAAAAATCCTTTAAAATAACTAACTAATATTTACATATTATATTCCACAAGTATAGAAAAAAATGACTTAAACATACAGAAAAACTTACAATAAACAGTTATTTACAATAAATACAGCACACCGTCCAAATTGTCGCTGTGCGGTAGGGATCCCAGGATGCTGGCAGTATTAAGTGTAATGAAATTTTCGAAAATATAATATGTATATCCAACAGTAGTAGTTTTGCTATATTATCATCATTACAAGCAGCGTGTATCCATTTTCCTAAATAATATATCAGTTACTAAATAAAAATCAAACTTAAAAACATGCATAGTTTTGAAAGAAAAATGACTGCGGCAAAGTACACGTGGCGCCATCTGTTAAAAACTTGCTGCAACGCTTGCACTCATAGTAAGCCTCTTATGACTCAAGGTTATGGTATGGCCATGGGATATGGCTATTATGATAAACTTTTAACTCTCTTTCAACTTTTTGTTACGATGTCTAGCCGTGATTTAAGATTTTCTCAATTGTTTTGTACATTTGTATTGCACCCGTCAATAAAAATAAGCACTTAGATAATTATAATAGAAAGTGTTAAGCACAAAACGTGCTGTAAACAATCTTTTCAATATTGGAGTTACTCAAATGAAACGTTACCTACGTTACGATTATTGTAATTATAGTTAATTAAAACTTAGAACATGAATTTCAGTTAATATATTCGTCCGTAGGCAACCAAGACTAACCAGAACGTAGATCATTTCAAACTTTACCTAACAGACCACTAAATATAAATAAACGTTTCCAAAACCCGCATTATTTTTCTCCCACCCACTGTAACTACTTAGAAAGCATACAAAACGTACCAAGTACGTGCAAAGTGAGATAAGTTTGAATTAAATTAACTTAAATAGCACCGAAGTGACCTAAAGAATAATTTAACTGTGGTTCTCTGTTACTAATGAAGAATACTACCCCCCTGGCGGCTGTTTGATACAAACTTGCACCATTAAGATATTATAACCTTGGCAAGTCGGTGCTCAGAATGCTAAGAAGTTGCTAAATACTGTTTTAGAGGATGTGCAGATTTCTGATTATTGTGTAGCTTAGTTTCATAGGTGGAGCTGAAGTGTTATTAAAAATTAAGGCAGTGTGAATTGTTGTTAATGCAACAGAAATTCGTATTGCAAATTTTAAGGTGGAAAGTTTTAATTCAAAACCATAGTTTATTAAATGTTGGGCAAATAAAATGGATGTATATGGAAATGCTGTTAATTAAGGCGTCTCGCGTTTTCGTATGATAAAATTCATCGCGAGAATTGAAATGCGAATACTCGCAATAGGTATGCACCTAAGAAAGTTCGTGAAATTTATGTTAGGTGGATATTAAACCAAAAGGACTTCTTAAATTTTAGATTGATTATTCTTCGTTTAATTTAAAAACAAAGTTGTTGATAACAATATCTAAAAATATATTTAATATAAATAAATATTCGTCTTCTAACACAAACACTTATGTTATTATGAAACTAGCAAAATGTGTCCTATTCCTACACTTCACGTATCAAATTTCACGCATAAATTAATATGAAATTTGAGCGGCAAATAACTCATTACGTACATATCACGTACATACAAATTCAGTTTAATTGCTAAAAGCAGAGATTAGAAATGCTTGATTGCATAGAACAGAAAATAAAGTAATGCATAGAAAGATTTACGCTATCTCCAAATTTATGGCATGTGCTTATGATGATATTTAATTTATTTATCACTATCAGTGAAACCCAAATGGTATTTTTCTACTCTGTAAAATTTGTTGTATATCTATGGTAAATTGTAACAAACAATTATAAACAGTTCACCACAACAAAAGTCATAAATCTACTTCTATCTCACTAACTAACGTTACAGTGATACAAATAAATCAATATGTTATCTTACAGATAGAAATTAATTAGAAGTTGTTTTAATTATTCTGCTTTTTGTATTATTTAGATAGTGTTCCAATTTGAGTGAAATTTATAGACTTTTTGTGGACGATAGCGGCATTTTAAAGTATCAATTTCGATTAAATTTGGATTTTTATGTTGTTTACTCTGAGTAATACGATACAGTTGTTTGCTTTTGGTTATTTCCCTCTAATTTACTGCCACAAACATCCAAATTGGATCAGCAGTTATACAAGAAACGACTTAGCCACCGATTTTTTTTAAGTGAACAATATCTTTTCACTTAAAAAAAAAACGGTTGCCAAGATGACATTGTTAAAGAACTTGCTAGAGTTAATGCGATCTTCCTACATTAAAACAACATGTTTTTTTTTTGCATTTATGCTTTGAACAAACATAATTTTTTTTAAGATTGTATAGCTTATATTGGCTACAGATAAAGACTAATCAGCCAGACTAATCTGTCAAAGCCAAGGTTATCTTATCTTAGACCCTAGCCACATTTAGCCATTTTTACTCGGTAGTTTTGTTGCTATACAATCTAGTACGTACTTGACCAACCGGGCCTTACACTTATAAGATTTATCTTTGTCACCAACACCTCTCATAAACAATCTGGTAACGACAAGCAACTTGTTAACTTTACACCGTGTTAATAGCCTCTCCAACAAGATTTTCACCACCTGTCCCTTATTCTAACTTAATCCCACCTTATTTGCAAACTCATTAACAACAGCCTGTAACTTGTCAAGGCAAACACCCGCAGAATACTAAGCCCCAAGTTAAATAGTCACTTCTCGCCGAAAGGGTCAACCAGAGTTAAGGGGATGTACCTGCGATGTGGTAATTAGAATAAAATAAGGTACATAACATAGAATATTTTTTGAGTAAAAAATTTGCTTTCCCATTTACAATTTGTCGCTGTGACAGGTACAGTAAAGCTGTGTTTTGAAATACAAAGCTCGGCACCACATATAGAATAAGCTAGTATGGCTCTTACTATCCGGCGCTTTTACCGCTTATTTCATTGTTTAAAAAAATGATATGAATGACGTATAATACGTCATCTATTATATCACACCATTTATATCATATCATTTGTATCATAACATTATAAGATCAAATTTTTTGAAGAATCTACAAATCTATTTGTTACACGACCGTGTGAATTTGTTTATTTAGAAGCTGTTCGAATGTTAAAAACCATATGATCTATTTATCGGTTTGTCGTCATATTAAGTCTGATAGCTTAATTAAATTACAATTTCCCTCTGTAAACAAAAACATTCGAACACAATCCTCTTAACGCAATTCCTTCCTTTACATGTAACAAGACGCTTCTAATTTAGCTATTGAGTCCACTTATGTCCCTACACTTGATCATCCTCGGATTCATCAGAGATCCGGCTCAAAGGAAATTTGGGATGCAGTCATCTGACACGAGACTGGTAGGGTCTTGATAGTGCTGGAAGGTAGAAGGAGTGTTTTGAAGGGTTTAGGGTGTATTGATGTTTACGGGTCTGTATGTAATCATATTATGCTAAAAATCTCATTTTATATAGATACTTACACGAAAAACATGGTTTCTAAGAATTATCCATTTACTTGTAATGTAAAATAATATATTATCATTACAGTCTACGAGTACGTTCCAAACCTCCTTGAATTGTTTTATACAGGTACATAGATAATGTACCAATACAAAGCAACCAGCAGGGTGTTACACAATTTCGGGACGTATTCACTTTGAAATGATAATTCAATCGTAGAACCCTTTGGAAATTCTGTGATTGACGGATCTAGTATGTAATATAGACAAAAAAAAAATATCCGAATTTGTGAAACACTTATAAAAATTCTTAAGTCTTGAAACTGATAACAGCGCAAGCAAAAGTGCATATAACTGATTCTATGCTACATAAAATAAATAAATAAAACAAATAATAAATAAATATTCCGGGACATTGCACACAGCGCCATCTAGCCCCACACTAAGCAAACGCTTGTGTCGTGGGTGCTAGATAACGGATATAATACTTATATACTTTTCTTTTGTAAATACATACTTATTATACATACAAACGACCAGACTCAACACAAGTAATTATAAATTTTATATTTCATAAATACTTGTGTCATGCGGGAATCGAACCCGCAACCCCTAGATTAGAAGGCAGAGCCGCTACCAACTAAGCTAACAGGCCATTGTTTGAATTACTTTTTCCACAACCGACTTCTATCAACTCAAAGCTCTGATTAAGTAATCTGTAGCCAAACAACAATGACGTGGAGCGCAGCCCTGCAATCCCTCTATGTAATTTTAATTACGAAAGCAAATGGCCACCAAACAGGTCAAACAACGACATTATACTTTGGAAAAGCTTAATTTTAACAAATAATTACTACATTAATATGATAAAAAACAAATATCAAGAAAAATTGCTACTTCTTCTGTTTCTTATCGAATGAGAGTGGCCAACTCTGGTTTCGAGAGTTTATTAAGCCACCCTAAGGGCCTCTCACATGGCTTAACGACTGCCGTACTAAACAAACAGATGGGACCTACAATTTAACGTTTAACGTCATCCGACCCACGGAAGCGCCCAAAATTAAATGCCACTTCTCGGTCACCCATCCAAGAACTGACCGCGTCAACCTTTGCTTCACTCTGTCTATATTCACGATCACCTATACAAGAACTAATTGCGATGACAGTTCCTTAAACTAAATCATTGCGAACTGATATCACAGTACATTGAGGCAATTAAAAACCCACAAAGTAGTAACTTAAATGACTTAAACTGAGAGTATCGACGAAAAGCTTTTAGTTCAAAACCTCATTGTTTTAGTTAGAATTCTCTGAATCATATTGTCTACGGGGTCAGCCGTTCAAACAGGGTTGCCATTAGCCGCCAATCACTATAATTTATGCAGAACGCTATTCCGCGGAGCCTGGGCCGGGACATGTGTAATATGAGTTTAGGTATCGAATACATCCATTAATCTATGTTAGACTGATATCATAAAATTTGGCATACAAATTCGTATTACTTTCCAATGAAGTTGACATGACCTATGATTAGTTTGTACTGTTTGTTTTGTTGTTGTTTATTATATACATTTATAATGTATGGGTATTTAATTATTAGTGAAAATATGTTCATTGCACGTATAAATTGTCTGAGTAACTTATAAAGATAGAAGGTTTGGTGATAAAAATATTCCCGTACTTTTGACAAGCATTTATAATAAGGCGTAACAGTATCAATTCAGAAAATAAGTATATTTAATTGCCAATATCAGAGAAAAATAAAATTCATATATACTCAGAAATCAATCTTACATTTGCCAAGATCTACCACACCTAATTATATTAATAAGAATCCAACACTCTACATTCTACGGGAAACCAAACTGAACCACTCTTTCAACACCTAATTCACATTGTACCAGATCTCTACATAATTTATATACATCGTCTTGTTCTGTTCAATTAATCAATGCACTTGACTCAACTTGTTTCCGAGCGAGTAACAAGTGAGCATCTGAGCATGTTGGATAAACGAAGACATGGAGTCCTATAGATACCTCACTGCGGTGGAAAATTTCAAAACACATACGATACGAGACACATAACGAGAGTGACTGGCCTGTTAGCTTAGTTGGTAGTGGGTCTGCCTTCAAATCTAAGGCTGCGGGTTCGATTACCGCGTGACACTAGTCTTTATGCATTATAAAAATTAATAATTACTTGTGTTGAGTCTGGTCGTTTGTATGTATAATAAGTATGTATTTATAAAAGAAAAGTATATAAGTATTATATCCGTTATCATACCCACGACACAAGCGGTTGCTTAGTGTGGGGCTAGATGGCGCTGTGTGCAATTTCCCGGAATATGTATATGTTTGTATGTATGTATGACATTAGTAATGAAAGTTTTTAAACCGTCTAAAATAGTATTGTTTTGAAAATAAAAAAAACAACGCCATATAGACAAATATCAACGCGAAAGTATCCAATGAAATCGCACCATATCAACCAATAGTTGACTGCGTGGGCATATACCATAGTTAGTTGAGCTACGGGAGCTACAAAAAAAAAAATTAGTAGGTACTCACAAATATAGTGAGATTTAGTCTGAATACTGATTGGTTCACGCTTGATATTATTTTTGAGAAAACAATTCTCTAATAGTTCTAAGCCGTTTCGGGATTACGTTGTCTATGAAAATGAACGTATGTATGTGGTGACAAGAAACAAAACTGGTTGTAAATGGTTTGATTTCTCAGAAGCACTGCTGGGTGACTGTGATGGTGACGAGCTTCTGCTGCGATTTATTAGGCTTCGTGTAATCGAGTGAATGCTACGTTTCTGGAATTACACATATTTAGTTGTTAAATAATATTTTTAATACTTTTCACTATATGCTCAACTTTGTAGATAAAGTTCTCTTATCTATGTGCCATATTGTTATGGATGACATAATTTTTTTTTTAAATCAAATCCTTTATTTTGCGAATATGCACAAATTGTAAGATAACAGCAGATGGAATGCTTAATGGTAGGTACATACATATTCTGCCTCACGGCAAGCAAAACTTACATTTCAATATAGTCACGACTACACAATTACAATAAAAACTTTGGGGAAAACACTGACCACTCACTATTTGATATTATTATTGATATAAGTATGTACAGTAGTAACCGTCCCTCATTTATCATGTGTAAAAATGATGAAATTAAAAACCAGGTACATTGATAGGTACTTATCTAATACAATGTCCATCGATAGCTTTAAAAAATCTAGTTAGAATCAATTCTTATCAGGCAATCTGTTACTAAGCGCATTTCTTATTCCCTTTGAGCTTGTAACTTTACTCCGAAAGAGTTCAATACAAATGCATTCAATCCTTGAACCAGTCCAATTCAGCTTACAAATTCAAAACTGGGTTATTTTAAACCGCAGTAAGTATAAACAATTCGCCAAGCAGCCGCCTGTTGAAAGAAATTGAATTTTGTAACTCGAGCTGGGGCGCGAGTCTGCTGTTTCAGTTGCTTGAGAATTGCTGTTGTATCAAAAATGTTTGTACGGACAGCAATGATAAGATTGATTGATTATTTTAAGACTGCTAAATGTTTTTTGTTTTGCTGATATAAAAAGCTGTTAAAATAATTTCATTATAATATATTCAATGGTTATTTTGTTCAAATAGGTATATAAAATTTGGATTGTTCAGAAGGTGGCATCATAATTTTTAAATGTGTGACATGTAATCAACATATCTAAAATAGTTTTGAATTACACTTTGTATTTATTTCAAATATCATATTGCCTGGGTTGGCTTATTGGTATAATGGTCCTACTTTAGACGTCTTTTTTTTCTTTTCAGTAAACTTTTAAAATACAGACTACCAAGAAAAATATTTATACTTTAACAAAATTACTTTGAAAGCCTTACCAGACTTGGAACCCCATGTGGATTTGTAATGGTCGTAAAGAATATAATTATTATTGCAAGTGTTTGGCTTTCTTTGTTATAAAAATGTTCGCAGTATTTAAATAACGAACTTTGAGGGCAACAAAATGGCCACACGTACAATACTAAATTGTTAAGTTGAATGTTTGAAATAAAAATATTTTTGTGGTTTTTTATGTAAATGTTTTATGAAGAATATATTTATACAAAAACGGGTATAAAATCGATCATCACAGCAAAAAAAAATGTGTGAAGTGTTCTTATCCCTTCTTCTTGTAGTCTGATGCTTTTTCGCATATTACACAGAATCCTTTTAATCCAAAAACACAAACAAAGCCGCAGGCTAATAAGCTCATTGAATCTTTATAAAGTCTGTATCCTGTTTCGGTCTCAGTCACCGAGTTAACTTATCACGTTCCGAATAAATACAAACACGACTAACGAAGTGCTGAAGGAAAGTTAAAAGCGTCTTGTAAGGAAGGAGTGTGCTCTTACTACTGGTTTTACTAGTAACGATTTGTACAAGTTTGATGTGACTTTTAAAAATATTTATCTCAGTTGCGTGCTGTACTTAAGCGTACCTGACTATTTCGACAAACTATACAGCATTGGTCAATAAAATATATAAATATTTCGGGACTTTGCACACGCCACCAAACTCCATACTAAGCAAACTGACATGCTAGATCTGGGGTCTACTTATTTATTTAATGTACCGAGATTTTTATTTGCTTCGCATTATTATTTATTTATTAGAGGTCTATTGGGTGATTTGATACAAAGAAGCAGACTAATGGATTGCCACCCATATATTTAAGTAAGTTTATCCTAGACAAACGTTACTACGTGTTTAAAATTTCATTTAAATAATTTCAATTATTTGTTTGATACTTTCGTGGTTCAGTAGTAAGGGACTTGAATTTATTAATGTTAACGAAGCGCTCGCCACTCCATTAAATCATATCAGACGGAGCTAAAAATGTTACTCATTGCGACTTACGCCTATTTTGGGAGTTGGTTTCCCTTTTTTAAAACTTTTGTCTTTTGGATGTAGTATTTTCTCTGTAGTAGGTAAAAAAACATTATTATTTTCTAAACGACCCGATACCTACATGTAATTAAACCACAGATTTAACTTAGACAGTATAAAACATTGTTATTATTTCAAATAAAAAGTTTTTTAATGATACTAAGCTTTGGAACACTTTACCAGAAGCTATGTTTCCTGCGAACTACAATCCAGGGGTTTTCAAATCTAGAGTTCATAGGTATCTTCTAGGTAAACGTGTTACACCCTAGGCTGCAGCAATGCTTAACATCAGGCAGGCTGTAGTCAAACGTAAACCTATCCCACGTAAAAAAAAAAAACCGTTAAAATGTGAAATACCATTAACAAATCTTATGCATTTACATAACAAGTATCATTAACGCAAAATAAATATTTTTGAACTAATATTTACGGAGTTAATATTAAATAGGTCACCAAACCTCGTTAGTAAAATGTCGTTTATTAATGACAATTTTATTTCAGTTCCAACCAACTTCCGACGATGTGTTTATAGTGAATTCATTAAAATTTCTCAGAGGACAAATGATTGAGAGCATCATTTGTATTATGACATCATTGCTTATTTAAATCACGTGCTTTATCATTTTAAATGACACCAAGTGCTTTGTTTTCGGTTCATTAACCTCGTAATGCGATGATGTAGGTACCCTAATTGAATATAGCTTGAATTTCATCTATAATGAGTGTGACAGGACCAACAAGGCTTAACTTCGCACGCTGATTGTTGGATGGAATCTTAGGGTTAACTGATTTGAACTAAGCAGCACTCTCTCATTTCTTTTTATGTCATTTGCATACCGTTGTATTGTGGTCATTTATGTATGTAGCTTCAGTACAGAAGAAGCGCCCGTAGCTCGTAGCATACGATTACCAATGTTAAGCAAAGGTCGATACGGTCAGTCCTTGGATGGGTGACCGAAAAGTGGCATTCCATTTTGGGCGCTTCCATGGGTCGGATGACACGTTAAATAGTAAGTCCCGGAAAGAAGAAGTACAAATTAGTATTGAAGAAGCATGCCAAATTTTGTTTTCGTATGTGAGTCAGATCACATGGTAAATGTTTTACATAGTACTTTAGTCGTAAAGTCAATTCAAAACCCAATGGGGCAGTTTCCTAGATCTGAACACTGGATTTAGCTATTCTCACACGAATGTAACGTAAAAAATATTCTACAGAATGTTGTAAATATCTAACAAATTTCGTTATTTTTTGTGGTGCTATCATCAACACTTTAATAATCCAAGGGCATATGAAATAATGTAAAGTCGATATATTCCACAAGATCCCCGTTACATTTCTGAAGTGTTATCTCAACAGCTTCCATTATTATTCAGCCTTGGCATCATTTAGAGTAATTGACCAGATTGTGTTTTGAATTTCACAATTATCATATTTATCTATGGCATGATTGGGATGGTCTTGTGTAAATAGCTCTACCTCTTGACGTTTCAGATTCGCTTTTATTGTGCTCGTTAGTGTGCCGATTGATATTTACGCTATTCAAATGACCGATGTCACGATTTCTCTTTTGGATAGTTCGTTTTATCAAAATGAATGTCATTATGCTTATTCAGAGAACGATAGCGTGTTGTATTCCTGTCAACTACTGGATTATGGTTGATGCATTTAGCCTTGGCACGGTTTGTAAATTCACGTATTGGTTTCATTTAAGCATCAATCACTGGTATTATTGTATGTTTATGATGGTTGATGTACAAAGACGGATAGACTATTGATGCTTTGAAAATAACCAAAGCATCCTACGTAATTAGTATCTCATTCTCATGTGGCGTTATCTACAGAAATTATTTAAAGGCTTTCCTTATCACGGCGTTGACAGATAAAAAGATGGTATCTCAAAGTTTCGGTTTACTGCTTAATTAATGTTTACTATGGTATAAAAAGCCGACATTTGGACAATCGAGATACGGCAAATCTGTGATGGAGTAACACCGTACTGGGCCGGCATATCGTAAACATAATCATAGGAACTATAAATTTAATAGTCTCATTTATACGTAATAAAACCAACTATAAAGATGCAGTGTGGAGTCTCACGCACGGTTTTTGAGTCAATGAGCTAAATCGGCCACAATTGAATTCATAGGTTTGACGGGACCGTGGAGAATCGGTCAGAGTCATGTTACAAAAGATTACGTCCGTCTTGTTGTTGATCCATCTTGAGCATGACTGTAAGCTTGGGTAATAAATTCCGACTTGCGGGTCACATGCTTTTTATGCCGCGCAATGATCGTAACAGCCCATATTTTTCTCGCTTGCATGTATTTTGTAACCTCGGTCATCTTTTTGTGATTGGGCACCATTGTTGGATTTTGGAGAGTTGTGTAATTTTTGCCTCGGTTATTTTTATAGATCTCAATTCATTGAGAGATGATTGACTGTTGGCTGATCAACAGTCAATCAAAAGTCTGTCAAAATACCCCTCAGACAAACGACTAAAGCATCTTCCCTTTCACAGGGGTGCACATCACTTTTAGCCATTAAAGTTTACATTAATATATATTATAAAATAAACCATTTATTTCCCAGTAAGTTTATTTCGGAAGCAGTTAGCGTCAAAGGCGCGGGAGGCGCGTGGCCGGCGACCACTCCGCCTCGTCTCGTTTGGTGGTAACCGCAGAATTATGCGCTTGAGCGCCCTGTAATGAGACTCAGGTGAACATGGGTTTGTGTTGTTTAAGGAAAGATTTTTTAAAGGCTCATCAGACAGGCTGTAGTCAAACGCGAACCTCACACGTACAAAGTAAATATTTGCGGTAAACATTACATAAAAATAATCTTGTTTTTCAAGATTTAGGTATCTTTTGTGATTGCCAATGTGAGACTTGCTATTGTAAGGATATCAATATACCTACGTTTTTAAGTTATATTTCAAAAACTGTAAGGTTGCTTTTATTGACATTAAAATTTTTGTTTGATCGATAAACGAGAAAGGTAAATTAAGATGCTAAGCTTTCAAAGCTACAAACTTTAAAAAAGCAGATAAGCGTTGAACGTCATGAGAATCAGTAATAAATCCATTTCATTTTAATCATTTTGTGTTATTCTATTAATGATTCATGGGCACCCTACCAAATGGGTGCAGAGAAACGGTTGAGATCAAAAACACAGACCGCAAATGAGTTTCGGAATCAGCTTGGTACACCTTTCTTTATACAGTGATTATAGCAAATTGCGAGTAACGGATGCTTACAGTAGCGTTTTTATGCAAATAGAATTAAAATCAAAACCGTGAGATAAAAAATATCAATATAATATGTCAACTTTCATACAAATGTTTACTCGAGGGTACCTATGAAAACTTGACTTTTAATTTGATTACATATTTGTAAGTTTGTCTTACTAGGCTAGTAGTAACTAGCGTTAATGTTATAAGAATATCAAATAACACTCTAATAAGATAAAAATGTGCGAAAAGTATTATGGACGATAAATAAATAGGATTCAAAGATTCTTTACGGTATGTATATCTACAGTCTCGTTTATAGCCAGTTTTATTTGTGCGTATGTATGTTTATTGAACAACAGTGTCTTGTGTGAATGTATCTTCAGGTGTTCTGATGCTCGAATGCCTGGTCACTATTCCTTCAGTCTTAAAATAAATAATTAAGAATGACTTTACTTAATGTTTTCACACTTTTGCTTTCATAACAATGTAGTGCCACACTCGATATGTCGTTCCAATCGATTCCCCATCAACTCATGTTAAATCTATCGAGTATGAAACTTGATATTCACCGATCGAGTGACCAGAATCGTGAGACCTGCGTAAACGGTAGCGAAGATCGAGTGACAAAGCCCCCCGTCGCGATCACAGATTAGTTTCCTTCTTCTCAAAAATTCACTTTTCGAGCCTCGATCGATTCGACAGTCACGATGCCCTTTTGTGTTAGCAGGGGTCCGAAATCAGTCGAGTGTTTTATCAAATTGGTGCGAATTTGAAATTCAATATTGTAGCTGACGCCTTTGTTTTGACGTGTGACTTGTGTGAACTGACAGGTCCTTGTATCTAGTGGCCACCAATCATTTCATATGGCAAAGTTTATTTTAAGTTCAGTGCGTTCTTATTTTTATGCATTTGTTGTGAATTTAATTCATATAGTATTTAGTTTAGAGCATATTATTACACATGCTCGTATTCATAAACCACTATAAGGTAGTTGTTTTTTTTAAATTTCTATCGAAATAAAGAAGTAAGTGCAAGGTAGAATTATATACTACTTAAATTACTGAGGTTTTTTCAAATACCACAAATTTTCTTACTACTCGTTCCTCATCATCTTTGTAAATCATAATCTCACCACAATAAAATATTCTGTTTGCTTGTAGCTCACCACAATTGATACCTTAGCTTCTAGTTTCCTCTTTCTAATGACGTCATAAAAACTATATTCATCCGTTGATTGACTGTCTGTCCTGGCTGCAAAAAAAAAACACTACGATTTCCTCTTAGACCAATGATGCGGGAAATAACTGTTATTGAAGATATCAAAGCAAACTAAATTTCTTATCATGTACCTACATTTGTATATGGGTAGTACAAGAGTGTAATACTAAAAATGTTACGCACAGTTGTGCTATAATACGTTACTACAATCCAAATATTGTCGTGTCTAACGGAAAAATATCAAATATATTTTTTCAGACTCTAAGCTGATTTTACTCCATATTAAATAAAAAAAAAGAAATTGTAAGGTTCCTAAAATACCTTCTTAGATTTTTATCATAAATTAAATTTAAATGAGTATAAGTCCGTTTTATGGCCACGCTTTTTGACGTAAAGTGAATTAAATTCTTATAAGCCGATGTTGTCTAATATATTGCCACGAGAATAGTCTAATAGGCATTTATATGTCCCTGGTTCTTACAAGACCGGTGACAAATGGACCAATTGTCTTTGGAATTATAATGGAGTTTATTTATAAGATTGGAAATTGAGTATGATGAAACCAGATCACTGGACCCGGTATATAAAATGGTTTTGCCAAAGTGCATATCGGATATTATGGACTATAGACAAACTATTTTAGAATTGCTTTCGACGAGAAAAAAGTAAAATGGGTAAAGAACATGTTTTTAATATAGAGGTAGAATATAATATAAAAATAGGTAGTATAAATGAAATGTACCTAGGTATATTATTATATGTTCGGTGCCTAAGTATGGATGATGGGTAACGGCTTGAACATGTATTCAGGCTGTTATCTATCTGCATACCAAACTTTATCCAAATCAGTTCAACCATTTAAGCGTGAAGAAGTAACAAACATGCACACCTACACACATACACACACTTACAAACTTTCGCCTTAATTTCTATTCACAAATATTATTCGGAAGTGGAAGTAGAATGGGGTTATATTTTAAATCACTGCGTCATCAATTGAACCATACCAACTAATGAGCTACAGTCGAAACATCACCCCTACTCCTTGTTTCGGACATGTGACAAAGTTACCATCAGAACTCATTTCTGCTTCAATAAGAGCCCTAAAAATATAAAATCCAGTTATTATTTGTTGCAATACTGATACATATTTGTTTGAGATAAGGGTCAAATTTGTGTGGAGTAAAAATTCGAGTCTTAAAGGGTTCTTCCGGATGTTGCATTTGTCGCGATGCTCAAATGCATCTGCGTCCTGCTGGGGTCAGCTCTAATTAGATTGTTTTATTTAGTTTTTGACTTATCGTTGAATCTGCTGAGTTTATTTATTTTTGTTTGGAATATCAACCGTTTCATCTCACCATGTCTCTTTTTGGACAAAAGAAGCTTCCATGCAACTAAACTCTGTTGGTAGGAAGTCATAATGGACTAATTTTATATTGAAGGTACTCTTATAATAAACTAACAAACAAAACTGCAACTTTCATAGTAGTTCTTTTTATATGTTTCCTGGCTGATGTTTTTAGTGGATTCTAGAAGAATAAGTAAGTTATACTTATTGGAATATTTATAGAATGTGAAGAACACTGCTGCATAGCGACAGTATGGACGGTGTGCTAAGTTTTTTGTAAAACTATCTGTATTTTGTAAGTTTATATATTTCTTTCTTTCCTGTATATTTATGTATTTGTTTTATATATGAATGTGAAGAAATCATTTTCATAACAGACATAAAGTCTAGCTTATTAAAAAGACAAATATCTAACAGGAATTATATATTCAAGAAAAATCTTTTACAAAACACCTTTACAGTCTACCTGGTGTGGTTCTTCTCACAGCTAAATAGCATAAAATTACGAACGGAAATATTATAGCCTCACTTTATTAAAGCCTATAATTTTTGACTTTACTTTTAATGTTTAAAACAAAGTTACAAATAGGCTATCCCTGCCAATAATGGTGCAACAGAATTCTTCCCCGTCTAGACAATTCGTTCCAGTCAAGCGAAACGAAAGGTCGACGCGGGTCTATATACATAGTATAGTAGAGGACAGACTTTAATTCAAAGAGAGAAAAAAAAATATAATTAATAAGATTTACATATTTATGACATATCCCAATGAGCTATTTAACAAATTTGACATACATACTCAGATTAGCGCTATTGGACGATTGGAAGATAGTTGATTATTATTTACTCGTATAACGAAGGATTGTACCGAATTGACTTTTATAAATGTAGGCACAATATTTACCTACTGTAAATAGATAATATTATTCTTTTTTATAACAGTTAAAGTTTTTTTGATTGTTTGTTAGAGTTTGTTCCACTTACACACTAATAAGATACTTACCGCAAAAATTATCTTAGGATTTATGCTTATTTCATTGAGTATGAATACTAAGTATACATATACATTATCTATTAGAACGTAATATAGCATGCTTAAAGAAGGTGCGATTAGGCCAGTCAATCACAGTTTCATGTCGCTTTGCATGTCAAGTCCAAGCCACGCGCTTGAACTTCCACTGGATTACTAGACAACCCTAGCTTTCTAACAAATATACTAATCCTTAACTCAAGGCACTAAAGTCCAAAATGTAATCAAAATTTCCGCACTATGGGAGAAAGTTTACTGGTACAAATTAGGATGCAAAGAAAGATTTATGACGGAATGATTTGCGTAGGGATGCCAGAGCATATTTGTAACAGAAGATAAAGCGTAATTAGTTTGACTAATAGCGTTTGTTTATTTATTAGGTGATTCGTCAATGCTGAGGAATGACAGGAGTAAACAAATGAAAGCTAATTTTAGTGTGACACTAATTGCCCACTTTCTATTGTTTTGTAGCAATGGTTCTTCTTGATTTTCTAATATATCACAGTTTTCTTATAGGAGATGTTTGGTTAGCATTATAAATATGTTACCAATCAAGTCAAGTTAATCTTATTGGCAAAATTTGCAAGCTAATAGTAATTTTGTACTTACGTTTAGCTGACCAAGCTATAAAATAATTTTAGATTATGCTGGTAAAACAATTTTGATAATTTTTGCATGCAATGTTAAGTTTTGGTACCAATAACTAATACGTATTTGTGAGTCTGTGGACAGTAAAAATTGAATTTTTGCATTACCTGAGGACTTGTTTGCGTAACTAATAATTTTATTGCATCCGTTTGTTACATGATATTATAAGTGTAATTTTAGGAAATCAGCCAAAAAGCTCCATATCGAAATGGTAAGGAGATAGTAATTTATGACACCCACACGAGACCAAAACAATGTTCAAATTAAGTAATCCGCAAAGTGGACCGGAAAAAGGTCCAATTAAAGCATTGCCTTTTGATTCGGGTGGATATTTATTTTTCGTACGACCTCTACCCATAGGGGTCTCACCCATGGTACCGACGCACCATGCGTAGCGATTCGATTAGGGTGAAATACTGGGGAGAAAATCTGACGCTGCAACGAATTTATAAAAAAAATCTCACTCTTATCACAGCGCAATAAGGTCAAAAATAATCCAAAAAGATGACAAATCAAAGGTTCACTCAGTATGTCATTTCATTTCATACACAACACTCCCAAAATAGATCTGTGACGAGTGCCCTCGCGGAGTACCATTTCGGAAAATGGAATCGCTAGGGGCGTCATTTCGGCGTCTCTTTACGACATTTTTAAGGCACTATTACGAAAATATGAAGCAAGAAAACATGAGTGTGTTGTCCTAAAAGCAAAACTGTGTCGTTTCAACAATCGAGCCGTTTGTGACGCACGAACTATGTATAAAATATACATACATAAAATACTATTTGTTCATACGACGGTAACAAACAAAGACTTATAATTGGATGTTGATAATTTGAAAGAGCACGATTCAGAAGGCAGTGGTGCCAATTTGTGATGTCTAAGGGCTGTTACAGAGGCTATTAGTTACATACAACATGGGTGCATTCTATGCTCTCGATTTTGACAACTCAAAACGTTGTCGTGAGATGGCGCCACCGATACCGAGACGTATGTCATGACGGAGCATGTGAATGTGGTTGTAATAGCTTGCATTGTTTGCTAGTTGGTTAATAATAAATCTGGCTAAATTTTGAACTCAATGCTTGAACAGGTATGGTTAACACGATTTATTGAAAAGTAAAAAAACTTTATTTACATTAATAAAATATAAAAACAAGGGAAGAAAAACTAAACATACTACTTCTAACTACTACAAAAAGGGGCACTTAGAAAATCTTAAGAAAAGCCTAAAGATAATCTAAGTGCTCCACCACTACCAGAGGGCAGCGTGCCCAGCATACTGGCCGCATTACCACGCTGGATGATTTATTATTTCGATTTATTTGTAGCACTTGTTAGTTAGGTATACCATTTAAAATCTGGCCTTGGAGATAATCTCAGTATAGCCAAGCTTGCATTATATTTATTTATACATTCACAATCCCTGGATGGGAACCTTGTTCGAACCCACTTTTTATTCCTTCATTGTTACAACTGATAACATCACTGCATCTGTTTTATTATTATTAATATCAAACTATTTTTCTACAAATACAATTCACATCTCTATTATTATTTTGTTCAACAGAGTTCATAAAGGTGCATCCTGCAGTCAAATAACAGATTATAATGTTATCAGCGGGTCAATCTCTGGTTTCCACTGGTGAATTCGAAAAAATGAATTTGTTTGCTCCGGATTGAATCGAAATAAAATGAACGGTTCCCCTAAAAAACGAAATGGGGAGTAAAAATGCAATGTCGAATACGAATGTGCCAGTACTTGATGTTTGTGTTCTCGCATAAAAGAGACTTATTTATTTCACCCTTTTTAAAAAAGTATATGCATTAGATATATACTTATTTCATTGCAAGTTTTATGTAATTCCATTAATTATAACCTGGAAAAATTTAGTCACAAAAATCATATGATTTTTAATAGCTGTTATCTATTTCCGTTTCATTTTAAGTACAATCCTTTGATTGTACTTTAAATGAAAATGAATTTGTGTGTTTTCAGAAAAAAAACAAAACAGTTATTTAATTAAAAATCAAATCATTTAATCAAATATATATTAAATTTATTTGATATTTTTATTATAAAAGTTTCAGTGCTCAACTCAAGTATACGGTAAAGCAGGGAGTAAAGCAAAAATAAAGATGGGTGCCTCTTATCTAGATGTAGAAATGTAGAGTATTGTGGATTGTAATGAGGAAGGGGAACGTGAAAAGGATACGGTTCGACCCGCGCCCCACTTGAAAATAATTGAAGTTAAATTTGTTCATTTAAATTAGGTACGCCCTAATGATGCAAAGGGTATGCAAACAGATTTTGTAATAGTGGATTTCAGTTTCAGTGGTCTTTTTTTCTTTTAATATATTCTCAGCATTGAATGCCGTAAATTCTTCTGTGTATGGAACCTTATAGTTGATTTTATCATTTGAAAAGGTAAAATTTAGTAACGGTACATTTTTTTTACATGATATAGGCTTACGCTTGACTACAACTTGCCTGGTGTTAAGCAACGTTATAATCTACGATCTAGCGTGCTTGCCTAGAAGAAACCGGTTTACTCTCGACTTGAAGACCGACAAATTATAGTTCAAGGGGAATAGAGATTCTATATTCGGGAATATAGAAGGTAAAGGTAAGAAAAGCTAAAAAACTCACAGTGCAAATTTATCAAACATTAAAAAATATACATACTACTTACGTCTTTTTAGTATTACCCAGTGACCAGTGTTATCCATTCCTAAATAACAATTATGAAATTTTATATACTCATAGACAAAATAGCAATAACTTAACTTTTATTGAAAAATGAGCGAAAATAATCACGACCATCATAGTACGGGATTAGCACTTAACAAAAATAACTAAAAATAGCAATACCTGGATATACATTAGTCAGTCAACGTAGTTTACCACTTCCCTAAGATGCAACCACAGCCACATATTAAGGTGATTACAAACCCATTAGACCTTTCAAGCACCATTCCCTATTAATGTACAATTGGACATGACTCGGACAATTGGAACAGGGTGAAACATGGATTGACACACTCTCCAGGCAATTAAACCTGTCGGATTGCAATGTAGCAATGTGGGCTTGTAATAGGTACATGCTGAAAGCACAGGTGTTGTCCCGAATTATAAAGTTGGTAAGTATGTGTGAGGATAGTAAAAAACGAGGCAATTAATCAGCTATGGGTAGATATTGGTGGGTTAATAATAAAAAAATGACGTATCAATATTGATGTAAGTAATAGTATATACTTGAGGCGTAGGCCACCTTCTATAGGTCCATCTACTATTCGAATACTAAGCCTATGAGCTTGCTCGCCTCGTCTTTTTTGCAGCATAAAAATGGAAAACAGACCAATATAATATATTACAGACTTTTATTTCTACATAACGACATGATTCGAAACTTTTATTCGACTACTTAAAAAAGGCTTCGGCGACCTTTCTTTCATATTAAGTATAAGATTATTATCAAATATAAGCATACAAGTTACTCGTACGAAACCGAGTCTTATACAAGATGACGTAATATAAATATAAATTTTAAACATAACCATACATATAGCACAACATAGAACAAACAGACCTATTGTTGACGGAAACAAAGGTCGGCTGTTTGCGTTCAATACTCGTAATATGACGTGAGAAAACCCTTAATTCTATTCAACATGCAAAATAAACCTAAACACGAAATCAAAAACTCTCTCATTGTTTTGCTGATGGCACTAGATCATTGTCATACCTATAATTCATGTTCCCACGGATGACAAGTTAAGTGCACCCCGGAACGTTATTACTGTAGAAAGTCCGTCGGAGTCACGTCTGCCTTAGTTTGCATCTCGTACTTTCTCACTATCTGGCTTCGTACCATCTGTCATGTTACCTGATATGGGTCGCAAAAGTGCAAAACAAGTCATTAGGTCAGGAGAGTCTCAGCTCTGACAGCAAAATTCATTCATCACGTTTTTTCGACTCAAAATTGAACTATCATAGAAATGTTGAAAAAAACGTACACGTGAATCGTTCAATGAGGTATTGTCAAAGGATTTTGCACACGTGTAGGCGTGTGATCGACCAAAAAACTGCTCCAATTCATTCCAAATGCGCAACGCGTTGCGTGTTGCATTGTCACTCATTTCTATTTATATTTAGGATATTTTGAAGGTCCCATGTATGATTAAAAGATTTCAAAGGTAAGTGAAAGTGTCACACTATTAATGAAAATATTTCCCATGTCATTCAAGCATGGGAATGTTGCGCAAAATCAGAGTTTTGTGGTAGAAAAAATTCAATTGTCACACGTAAACGCTCATTTGGTCAGGTGGCTCCCAGGGTTTAACAGGTGACAATGCTTGGACTGTTGGCCATATGACTTATAAAATAGCCTAGGACATTCACTTGCTTCAAATCTGATACATGATATAGAGTACAGATGGCATTATTGCAACAGCTTGTGTTTACGTCTTCATCATTATTAGGATTCTTGGTAAAGTTGCATATGTCAGATTTGCTTGCACACTACGTATTCTTGTTTTTTAATACGATTGAACATTCTAAACCATTTTATACCAACTGTCAAAAAAAACATACACTCAAAAATATCGTATTGCCCCGAAGTAGGCTAAGCTTTAATAGGTAGATAAATTATGTATCTTTTCAGTTTCACAATTCAACAAACTTTGTTCCGCTTGAGAACTAAACCTGTGATTACGATTAGATTTACGTTGTTTGTTATCATTTTTTAAATTGTGTATTTTATGTATTTTCCCCGCATAGGCGCTAAGAATAAAATAAGCCAATCCTGTTCCTAAAATAACCAAAACTAAGGTAAATTCCCACTTCGTTTTTGGTAATTTAAAAATGTATTAAACGGAGTGACCTGGGGCGACAATCCTTTAATGGTTTTGCTCATACATAAATTTGTAGGCCGTGACCGAGCTAAACAAACTGGCTGCCCAGCAATAATTAATGACACTCCTCCTCTATTTTACGGTTGACGACCAAAAAAAGTTATTAACAAATCAGAAAAATGTTCTCTAAAACACCTGCGGGTGAACTCGCATTCATCATTCTTTTGTTTATCTTTTGTGATTTTCTGATCGCCTTGTGTTAATGTTTGAATACATAATTACTTATTGAGAAAGATTGCTTTGTTTTATCTTGTTGACAGATTAATATGAGTAAGTCTTCGTATGATTTAATGGTGCAAAGAATTGAGTTTGATTGGAATTTACAAGTATTGTTATTTAGACCAATTTATTGATGTAGTTAAAATACTTTGGACCTGTTACTCGTATTGTCAAAGTTTTAACAGCAATTTTGTTGAAAGACGGTGGAAGCGATTTCCTAGTAATTCCTCAATTATTTCTCCGATTCCCGCTAAGCAACACTTATATAAAATCGTCTAAACGGCGCCCTTCAAACTGTTAAGGCCAAGTCATTGTGGTGGGCGTGCCACAGTCCAATAATTTAAACAAAGCTCTTAGATTCGATGATGCAGCAAATCTTGTAGCCTTTATTTATTGAAGGAGCTTCGCTTAAATGAAATCAATTGGTTTATTTCTTTATTGTGTTACATTGTTGTGATTAAAATAGACGTCAAGATTGTTAGAGTTGGTCTTACTAATAAATATCGGATTTAATTGAACTTATAATTTTATTGAATTGCCACTCGGAACGTTTATAATGAGACTCGTTTTCAGCTAGTATTAATGTGAGCTATTTCCTAAAGTTCTAAACTATATGACTGTATATCTCATTAAATTTCTCCCCTTCTTAATATTTGCACTTCAATGTTTAAATCCCTAAATAATAAGATCCCTGATCTTATAATAAGACAGAGTCAATCATCATTATCAAATCATGTTAAGATTGTCCGATATATGAATTTTGTGTTTAGTTATAACCAGACAGACATTACTCGTTTTTTTTTCTAAATAAATAAATATTAAAAAAAACCCATGTTAAAAACATTTCAATGAATCAGTATTTAGTTATAACCAGACAATATGATTATTTTTTTATATATAAAATTAAAAGAAACCTGCGTAAAACACATTGCAAAGTATCATCGTTACCTGTTCTTTGAGTTTTCAATTATCAATTACTTTACAAACAAGTAGGTATACTCTCAAAAAGGCATACTCTCAAAGCACTCGGTAATCTTTTTAATTCACTAGCCGTTTGATCTTTGATGCTACTGATATCAAAAGCTGCCCTTAGAAAGCGTACTTGATGCAGTATGGCCAGTATGAGCAATGCAAAAATGCTTTTATTTTAATGTTGAATTAACAAATAAGGCATTTTTTATTAAATTAATTTAAATAGTATAATACCGAGGATGTGTATGTGTGCATACTGTGCAATGTGCATGGTAGTTCCTGCTTGAGGTTTTTAAACGGCTGATCAGAATTAAATGAAATTTAGTATGATATAGATACTATTTGTCTAAGGCAAGGGTACAATTATTATGTGAATGTGGATGACTGTGCTCGGTAGTTCTTTCTTCTGATTTGTAATGACTGAATTAATTTAAATGAAATTGAACATAGATATAGATTAGGTAACCGTACTTGGGTAGATAAATAAACTTGCGAAACAGAGTATCTACTAAAATGCTCTCTGCAATATGTGTGGAGTGCCATACTGTTTGTGTTCTGTATGGACGTTACACCCGAGCTAATCTTGTAAAACCTGTGTATTTTTAAGATGCAATTTACAACCCCTGTTTCAGTTCAGGAGTTCCTTTTAAAATGTTAATTTTTAAGCATTTAAGTAGCTTGAGCTTTTTAAGACAAGACTCGTTTAAATGTATGCTCTTTTCGTTTTGAGAGTTAACCTCGTCAGGTTGATGAGTTGACTAATTTTAATTATATTAGTACTTTTGTTAAGTAATATTCTAATAAATTTCAATGTTATTATTATGTAAACACTGTGTTATGTAATAGTACCTAACTTTTGTATCGCTTACTCAATTCATTATTATTTAATTAATGGTTCTAAGATCTAAGGGACACATAAATTTAGAATAGTATAGAATAGAAAAACATTTAATGAGACAGATTTATAGACATTTCGCAAATATACACACACACATACATACAACACATATATTTATTGATGTGTCTTTCCACAACTATTACAATATTGTAGTAAACAGTTAGTAAATTGTACGTAGGTATTAAACGACACCAAAACCCACTATAACTTTGTTTAATATTTTGATAGAAAGTCCATTTATGATATTTTATAAAGGCAGAATGCACCTCCCGCCGCGCTACACCCGTGATCACAAACTAATTTACTATTAATGGCTAAACAGAATCGATGGGTCCCAGGAGTGGTCCCTGGTACCTTTATTATAACACTGTAATATGTACAAGGGCGTTTTATTGCCATAGCCTTAGAATACGTGGACGTATTCAGTTCTTCAAGTCTGTGCATAGATGCTTTCTTATTGTACAGAATGCAATATAATAGCCATTTTCAGAATTCACAATCATTAAAATAAATAATAAATAAATAAATAAATATTCCGGGACATTGCACACAGCGCCATCTAGCCCCACACTAAGCAAACGCTTGTGTCGTGGGTACTAGTAGTACATTATTATTTGATGTGTCAGGAAAAAACCTGTCTGTCTAATTTTCACACCAATTATCAACTATTTATTGTTTAACCATTCATACAATTAAACTAAATAGGGTCAATCATCTAAACAGAAACTAATAGAAAAAAATTTTTTTTGCAGTTTTTATAATTTTCGTCTGCTTATCTGTTTATTTGTTTATCTGTTTATTAAAACGCTCATCACGCAAACACGGCTGAATGAATCATCATAATTTTTGGTATGTAGGTAGCAAGAAGTCTTAGAAGTGTCATACACTACTTTTTATCCTAAAATAATGCGAACGAAGCCACGGGCGTAGACTAGTCGAATAAATATGTTCGATTATAATTTACGTTGTATGATTTTTTTATCACTTATTATATTTATCAAGTTACTCTCAATAGTTTATTTTATTAGTATAACATGATAGCTAATATACCACCGTATTCATTAAAACAATAAGTTCATATATTTGACTAGACCCTACAATATTCCTCAGTACATCCACGTTATCTTGAACGATGGCACCCTTCGTAGGTGTGTGAAATTTATGAAAAGGCTTTAGCGGGCCGATAGAGGGGTCATGTAAATAATGCAATGCCATAGCGCTGGTGATAATGTCTTGGCGACCACGGCAAAGTAACTGTTTTCTTATAGTTTGTTTTTAAATTACTTTGAATAATGCATCTTGTGTTTATTTAACGTAGTATAAGGAAAATGAATAAGGAGCTTTAAATAAAATAGTGCTGTGTTTGTGATTTTACAATTTATTTCAATAAATATATTTACTTTTTTAGAAACAGTTTTTAATCAATTTTTTAATGGGTCAAATTAGACAAAATAAGAGATATGAAGAAGCTATACCCGCACAAGCAAACACTATGGCCCAAGATGGAGCACAATTGTACTGGATTGAACTAAACCTTTTTATAAATAAATTTTAGCGTCGGATAACACGTTAAATTGTAGGTCCCAGCAATTTGATATAGAACTGCATAATCGTAAAGCCATGTCTAATACCACCCTAAGGCGCTTAAGTTGGTTTAAAATCTCTAACACCAAAGTTGCCTACTCTCATACGAACCTACTTACTAATTCTTTTTTTTCACCAGATCAAAACCTCACTTCCTTCCTACACCACAGTCAAACAAGGTAAGTGAAACATCTCGACAGTATATTTGTAAGGCAAACTGCATAACGGAACATGTAAGTGGTAGAACCAACAACATCAATACTCTCTTAGCTGTGCAAGGGAATGCCACCTAGTGTGATGGAGAGATTTTTTTAACTGAAACTGGTTTGCACTTGAAATCATTTGCCTGATGGTAAGAAAAAGCTATAGCTTGATGGAAAAGAAAGGAGTGTATGGAAATATATATGTAGGTACATATAAGTGTCTAGAGAAATTAGATTTGCATTAAACAAAGTGCATATCAGGCAAGAGTAGTGAAGAATGCAGATTGATGTCTGTGATTGAATATTTAATTTAATAATGTGAAGCTTTTAATTAAAATAGCTAATATTAAAAAAAAACTGCTAATAGTAAGATATTAGTTTAAACGTATATTACTTTAGAGAAAAATGCTACAGAAAAAGAGAGTAACATATTAAACATTCCAAATTCTAAGCGATTTGTGATTCACGCATAATAACATCTACCAAATAATATGGTAAGTAGATATATTTAATTATGTGACTATCAAAATTTTTAAAAACAATACTTTTCATACAGTTAAGCCTATTTACTTGCGACATTCTCTTGTTACATTAATTCAAGTTTAATTCCGTGACCAAATCGGCTAAGAGGTATCTATTACGATCTTTACTTTCGCTACACAAATTACTGTTCGTAAAAATGTATCTTTGCCACTTAACAATGACAAGTAAATTGTGGTCAAATAAAACTCGTCAAAATTCAAGATTTGCTTCTCGTGTGAGCGTTACTTCCGGGTCTCGTGCAAACGAAAGAGTTGCCAAGTTTGCACCTTACCTACTTCAAATGCAAGTACTAGATGTTAAGGCAATGTTTCCATGAACGAGTCATCTATCTATGGTATAAGAAAAAAATATGTTTGGTTATCCCATAAATTGATGACGGAACATGTTTTAACAGTTTATAGAATTTTATGTCTGGCTATTTGTCTGTTTATTTAACCTTCCTATACTCGCGCGTTGGTCTGTGAGACCGACGAAACACATTTTCGTAATTATTTTTATGCAGGTAAATCCTAAGAAGTTGAGTTCCTTGCTAGCTGCCGGATTTGTGGCTAACTTCGTTTTAGTGCACGCCGCGCGTTCGGGCGAAACACACGTGTTGTAGCACTCGTCACCAATCGGTCCACGAGACCGACGCGAGTATAGGTGTAACTTTTTGTGTAAGTATTAATATTGCTATGGCGAGGCTCAAAATTAAGTCAAACATAGATAAATATGTTTATTGATATGTTTGTTGTTATTAATAAGAAGTTTAATTTGTTTTTAAAAAGAAGTTCAGATTTTATTTTAATTTTTTAGTACTTAAGAAAATAATCTCAAATTTTAAGACTGATTTGTGATAAAACTATAAGTTGGTAAAATAATTAATAAAATAACTTTTAGTTATACTGTTTTGTTTCATTACATCCTAAACTTTAAAATAATAGTAATACTTTATGTGTTTCTTGTTAAAAAAAATATGTTGTAGGGGTACAAACTATCGGTCTGTGACACCGTGCGCGAGTATAGGTGTTACAAAAATTGGCGCGAGTATAGGAAGGTTAAACGCTCATCACGCAAAAACGGTTGAACGGATCATCATGTTTTTTGGTATATAGATAGTATGAGGTCCTAGAAGTGTCATATGCTACATTTTATTCCGAAATAAAGCGAGCAAAGCTGCGGGTGTTCCCTATTGTGAAACAAATATTTTCTTCTTTGTACTACTTACTAACATGAAACTGAAAAAAAAATGTGATGTATGTAATGAACAGCATATTTATATAGGATTTGTTTTATTGATATTCGTGTTATACACATACGTACATGTACCTATCATTTCTTTAAGTAAATTTTAAGCTTTTGATGAAAGTTGTGTGTGTAATTTTGTGGTATCCAAAATAATAATTTTTTGTACAATTAAAATTAAACTTTTATAAAATGAGGCTAGAGAAAGGTTATTTCTTAAGGTAAGCGCGCAAGATCGTAGATTTCAATGTTGCTTAACATCAGGCAAGTTGTAGTCAAGTGTGAGCCTATCTCATGTTAAAAATATATTTTTTCAAAAGTTAAGCTTAAATATTAAATTTTTTCAAGATTTGTTTGTGTAAATGAAACCTACGGTTACTGCAAGTTATTAAAGTAACTCAGGTTTAACACACACAAGGGCCTCATTCCGGTAAGTGGAAAAATATTATGCAGGAAGTTTAGTTGCTGGCTTTTAATTTATGAAAGTTTTCTTTGAAAGTACAGTTTAAGCTGGGATAATTTTTTCTGCCGAGTATTCTGTTTGAGTATTGTATTTTGCAACTAGAAGGTAAAATGAAAGTTAATTTCATATTTCTTTGACGTTGTACTGTTTATTTAATGTCATATTATACATATAATATAATGCGTTCGCCTCACTCATCTTCTCTAAGTGATAGCTTTTAGCGATAAGGTTGCCACATGTAGCACTAGTCTAAGTTATTCGTGTTCTTTGTGTTTGTATGTTTTGTGTCATCAAAAATAAGATTAAATAAATGAATTAATATTTCGGGACATTGCACACAGTGCCATCTAGCCCCACATTAAGTAAACGCTTGTGTCGTGGTTACTAGATGGTATATCCCACCTATCTATCAAAACCAAATTATAACAATCTAAGTACAAGAAAACGTAAATAATATTATTATGGCAATATACTAAACATTGTAGACTTAAAGATTTCTAGAGAAGATAGTAATTGCATCCAACCTCAAGTAAGATTTCTATGAATCGTAAGGAATTTCTTTCATTGTCATTCAAGACGTGATCGGAACTTACGTTATACTTAGTCATACCTGGGCAAATGTTACCAAAAGGTATGTGGGAAATTTGAATTAACAGTAGAAAAACTAGCTTATCTTGCTTATATACGAGTACAGTTTTAGTACTTAACAGATTCATGTCGAAGAAGGTATATTTCAGAAATAAGCCCAACAACGTTGCATGATTAGAAGAAAATTGGTTCCGAACGGAATAGCAAAATAAATAAAAATAAAATGATACCGAATGTTATCTCTTTTCGGTTCAGACTGGAGAAATTTTAATTAGCTGGGGGATTTTTGCGTGACTTCATTCTTTTGCATTTTGCGTAGGTACATATTCCAGGAACCACGTTAAAAAAAAGCCTTAACAAATTATTTAAAGTCAATATACAACTAACTATATTTTTTTTCCATCCGCCATTAATGTTCCCCAACAAAACCTTATCATGTCACGTGCTATTAGGTACCCATTGTTTTTCTTACCACGTTTCTACGTCTTGCGACTCCGTTTAGCCACGCGCGATATTACAGACTGCGCTGACACCACTTGCCTTGTCATACAAATGAGCTGCATTCCTAGTTCCTACCTTTAGGAGAACGACAAAGATATTGTGAGACGACTACTTATGTAATACATTTGGTTTGTTTACAAAATCTTTCAATAACGTCAACAAGTCGCTAACATTTTACAACAAAAAAAAACCTATTTTTGCTACTTATGGAATTTAAAAAAAAAACAGCGATGCCAAAACGTAGTATTGTAATAAGCTAAGTCTAATATAGTCATCGGCTTTAGTCAAACTACTGCTGTGTAATGTATACCTTGGTGTCATATACATTATAAGTTCTATCCACTTCCGATCCAGCGAGCATTTTGAAAATCTTAGTAATTTTGTCTGTGATGTTTTGAAGAACAGTGGATTTGTATAAACAGGATATGGGTTAAAGTTGCAGAAAAACTTGATGATTTTTCCTGTACCAACATAAACAAAAACATTTTGTCCTATGCCTTATGGATCTCGGAATAAAATAAATAACTGCTCCATTTCACATATAATCCACTTTTTGGATTGAAAAGCTGCTTTTCTTTAAACATGAGATGTCCATTGGTTATGTTATCGTTGTTTAAGAATGCAGTTTTGTACAATGCACTATAATTCCGTGACGTCATCATGAAGTAATATGAGTATGTGGGAGCATTGTTTTTCCGTTAGACGCTGGAATGGAATTAGAATGAAGGACTCGGGGAATTTCATTTGAATAAATTCGCCATTTGTAAATAATATGACGTGTCATATTGCATTGTTAATGGGGTTTTCATACAAAAGCATACTCGGCCTGTTATCAAAAAGATGAAAATAATCATTACACATTTTATATTACTTACCTAAAAAAGCGCATAATTTCAGTAGGTACTGGTCATACAATATATTTTACAGAATATGATGAATTCTGTAAAATATATTGTATCTACAAGATTTTTTAACAGATTTTAAGTTTTAGTTTTATGTGTGTTTGTTTTTAGGTGGACTTACTTTATTTTATTAAGGTACTTAAGTATTTTTCACCTACTCTGTAGTCTGTATAAATAAATTTGTGTTCGGTTATTGATTTTATCACAACTTTTAAATTTATCAAAAATATCAGAATAAAAATTATCGTCATCATCATCCACAGCCAGTTTTTTCCCACTGCTGGGTATAGTCCTCACTCTTGTTATGCCAAAAGTCTCGGCCAGTCGGAAATAAATAAAATATAATCTCAAACATTTATCGTTATGAAATCTAATACGTCTTTATAAGCTCCGTTGATCAAGTTCACTCAACAAGATTGGACGTTAGCTTCTGGGTTTTAATTAAAACATTATGGACCTTAGACCGTAATATTTGTATGTTTAATCACGTGTTGTTTATGGAAATGACCTATTAAGATGCGTTATCGAAACAATTTCCAAATGAAAAGGTGGTCACGAACGTGCGATGCAGTTGTTACAGTAAGGGAATTAACGATTTTTATAAGTTGAATGTCAAAATGCCCCCAGGGTTTGAAAACTCTGACTCCAGATTAAGGCACTCTCATATGCACACCTACCAATTTTTTATACGTATTTACCTACCCAGTGACTTTACAACGCTTGTTTTATGAATGTTTACTTATTGAAATAGTATTTGTTGTAAAAGCAGCACTGTAATACAAATTAAAAGTTAATTTATGAATACCTTGTTATAAATATGTACGTGTACAAAAAGCTCTTTTGTAAAACTGATTGAAAATATTCTCATCTTTAAATAAATAGACGAAGATTTATATTTACACACTAATAAATAACTTCTTACTTAGGGATTTGAAAAACTCTGACACCATAGTTGGCCACTCTCATACGAACTTACTAACTTTATAGTTCGTTTTTTTGAGGTACAGTTATTTGTGTCTCATATCTACATTAAAATAAAATAAATAAATAAATATTTCAGGACATATCACACAGCGCCATCTAGCCCCATACTAAGCTTACGCTTGTATCATGGGTACTAGATAACGGATATAATACATATATACTTTTTTGTTGTTGTAAATACATACTTATTATACATACAAACGACCAGCCTCAACACAAGTAATTACTAATTAATCTCATCATCAATCTCATTATCGACATCTCCCAGCGTTCACCAACTTGTGCCCTTACTGTCGCACCAGTAAAAGCTAATGTGAATAAAATTCGAATTAATGACGCGCTTACCTAGTACTGGAAACATTTTATTCTGACATTATACCATAAACATAATAACGGCACGATTGTTTATTGACCCACAAACGATATACTTCCGCTAGAGGAATATAAACCTTACGATTATAGCAATAGAGGTCATAAGATAAAAACAAACAAATATGAATAATGGGAAGTAAGACAGTGAAAATAGTCGACTAGGCACAGGGAGCAATAATAGATCATTATATTATTAACTTATCTTCTCACCCTTGACAACAACAATGGTTGTTGAAATTTTGATATCATCATTCTTCTGATTTACTGCTTTTTGACATGCAATACTATAATTCAATTCTTTTGGGCGCAACAGGTGGGGTTAGGTCAAAAACACGGAAGGGAAAATTCTGTGTCTGTTACATCACATCATGTTTATATTATGTGTCCTAAATAGATACATACATACATCGTATAGAAGTGGTCTCTTTAGGGCTAGAGGACGCTGCTATCGCATTTTATTTGATTAGACGTAAGATACGTAAAGATTTATTTTTTTTTAAATAAAAAAATACACTCACTTATCAATGTAGGTTGTATTAAACATGGAGAAAAAAGTTGACTCAAAATCTCTACTGAACTACTCAAATAGTAGGTTAAATGTAAAAACTTGCTTTTGCACAATTCCCTGATCCAATTTAACATGTTTACGTTTCGTTTGTTCACCCGTTAATTTTGCCCAGCTGTACATATAATTTTCCCTTTTACACGTATCCAATTTAAGAACCAAACTATTGGTAATAACACGTTCCACTTTTTTAATAAAAAAAATACACTCACTTATCAATGTAGGTTGTATTAAACATGGAGAAAAAGTTGACTCAAAATCTCTACTAAACTACTCAAATTGTAGGTTAAATGTAAAAACTTGCTTTTGCACAATTCCCTGATCCAATTTAACATGTTTACGTTTCGTTTGTTCACCCGTTAATTTTGCCCAGCTGTACATATAATTTTCCCTTTTACACGTATCCAATTTAAGAACCAAACTATTGGTAATAACACGTTCCACTTCGAACACTTAACCAATTTCCATAAAAGTTATTCACAATTGCTTTTTGCAATTAAATTAAAAGTTTTAATCAACAACGGTACATTTTATTGCGAAAATTTCCCCCCATAAAAGTGTATCGTGAAATCGCCAGTTTTGTTTAAACGTGATTATGATATTATCTTAATAGCTAAACTGCAAGGCGTAGGACTTTTAGATTAAACAGAGTTAGTTTAAAAGTTATGTTTTATAAATTCTTTCATCTTCACAATATAACTGTGTATATAGATAGATAGATATTTTTTTTAAGTCATACACATATACAAAAATAATAAAATTACATATAGAAACTACTCTAGTGCCACACGTGGCGGCCTTGTTGCTAAAAGCGATCTGTTCCAGGCAACCAAATGGAGAGGATGATGGAGAGGAATAAATAAAGGATGATGACACAACAGAAATAGATACGATGTGATAAATAATACTAACAAATAAAGTTATAAATTGTAATGTATATGAACATAAAAACAAACATCCTAATACATTTTGATAAATAATTACCTCTTATTCTAGACACTAATATAAACACAAAAAAACATAGACATCTTAAGTGTCCCAAGTGTTAAAAATATTAATTAAAGTAAAATATTGTTTTTAAACATATTTTTCTTTGAAACTATTCGATTATAGTATAGTTATTTGTTATACAAGAGTGCAAAGTTGCTTTTTAACCGCGTGCTCAATTTTGATGACCGAGCAAGCGAAGGATTCTAAAATTGACTCACGAGCGCAGCGAGTGATTCAAAATTAGAATCCTGAGCGTTAGCGAGGGAATCAAAAGAGCACGAGGTGAAAATCTTTGCACTCGAGTGCAACACGTAACTTTTCATTCCACCTCAGCGAGGAAATGACTAAATGCAAAACTTGTGATTGTTGAGGGCGAAAGCTCATTTGCGCATTATTAACAGTTTCAGTCAATTCTGTTGGCGTCAAACAAACTTCCTCGTCGCTAGAATCTCTCATTTTAGTTTTTTCACTGGTTTTCAAGTTTCTTGTTTTTAATATAAGGTTTAACAATGACGTGAAAATATGCCGCGTAAAGAACCGCGTACAAAGCAAATTCAAAAAAAGAACACCAAGAAGGATCCGAGTCTGAGTTTTTAACAAATTTAAAAAAAGTTGTATGATATATTCGGCACCATAGAGGTAGCAGTAAATAGGTTTAATAATTTTTTTAATTCAAAAACTTGTAACACACGATGTTCTAAATTCAATTTACTTTATCCTCTAGAGAATAAAAACGGCTTTTGCACTCAGATATTGAAGAGCAAAAATACTCTTTCCGAGATAGTGGGATGAAAAAGTACTTAGTCGGGCTGCATTTTAGCTTTCGAACTTAAAAACATTTATTTATAGAGGCTTCTATCAGTAACTCTGTATAGTCCGTACTATAAGTAAAAATGCAGTATTTTTTTTTAATGAATAAAGCACAAATAGTGGGTAGTTTAATGTCACGAAGCATTTTGTATGTATTACGCGTCCTAGATAAAATCAATGAAGATAAATGGTTTGTTAGCCTGACTATGGAGCAATTAACGCAGTTGTTTAATGAATACGAAGATAGATATACACGTGCTGAGAATAAAGGACAGTGTTCGGGAAAAAATATTATAAAACAGGAAAATAATATTGTGTTCAAAATAGTTATATGATAGTTATATAAAAAATCTGTAGAATAATGCCTAAATCAAAACGAACCAAATAGCAAACTTTTTAAAATACTAAACGGAAATAACAACGGAACGGTTTTAATAACGGTTTATTTTTCAAATAATAATGGAAATTTAAATTTTTTATACTACTTATTTTACGAACATGTATTTTGTTTATGGTGATATTGAATGTCTAAGCAGAATAATTTCAGTCAATAGAATAGATTAGATAGTTAGGTAAAAACCATTATCTTTTGTCAAACGTATGTAGGTGAAAAAAGAAACGTTAAAAATACCCGGCATTTTCATGAAATCTGCTGAATTGCGGTCTAGGAGAAGGATTCAAAAATTCAAATTGTCTGCTTGAAAAACTTGGCTTGGCATTAATTGAATCGCTCTGACAAGACATTAAGGTAACCAAAAGCGGACGTGCTACCGCGTAATATGACCAATTTTGATAAAAAGTACAAAGATATTCTTTTCATAATATGAAATCTGAATATTTGTGGAGTGTGTGTGTGGAAACGATTGAACATATTTTTATTCATATTTGAAACGTTAGGATTAAAGTTGTTAAACGCAAGCGCTAAAAATTGTGGCTTTGCACTACTGTTATACTCATTTTCGTATTCATGGTTCTAGTAAAATAAACGATAAACACCAGTGGTGAAGTACCAGTTTGCTTTGTGTTTACAATAAAATATTTATTTTAATATAACGTTTGTTATGATATTTTGTTATTTATTAGCCAACTAGGTAAGTATTACTATTATTTATTCCATATTTTCCGACTAAGGTTCCAACAAAACTCAAATAGAAATTCTCTTACTGTAACTTTTTCCCTGAAACTTCCGAACATTTATAATATAACGGGCAGCAAATACGGCAAGTGACTTTAATAAATGCACTTGAAAGACTCGAGCGGGCAGTTATGAAAAATTTAATACATCCACTGAAGAGATCTCAAAGGACCTCGCCAAATAAACCTTACTGTATAGCCGTAGATAGGAGGATTTGCATAATAGTCCGGTCAAGAGCGACGCTCGAATACTGGGAATTGGTTCCATAGCTTCAGTTTCCGAATCCGTGATAGCTGTTTTGACTGCGATATGCAAATTTATTTCAATAGAGACGTCTGTTTTATTTTGTTTGCATATTTGCAGGGTAGAAAATATTTTTAGCTGTACATTGTTCTAAAATAGCGCCTGCACCCAGGGTAGTAGGTACCTACTTTAAAAGTCTTATTTGGTTTTACAATACAACAATATATATCGAATCGTCAAGTAGTAGATAATTTGCTTGGTTACCTGGTCGTAACGATATCTATGTACGTAAAAAAAAATACCACTTACTTACAAGCGAGTAAAGCCAAGTTGGTACCTACTCTTAGTCAAGATAACAATGACATAAACATCTGAAGGAACCCTAAGATGGCAGCTCGGGCTCGGCCAGGCGATCGTGTCTCGCATCTAAATAACGTCTTATATCTGCAAATATTGACTCGCGCCCGCACCGCCCTTTCAAAGGGTTTGATCCTTATTATCTTAAGATAGTTTAGTGGGTGCCAAGTTGCTTAACACGGGTCGGATCTTTTTCAGCAGAATCGGTTAATGCTGGCGTGTCTGTGCCTTTATTTTCACGTTTAGGACCCTTATGATGAGGACGGGCGTTGGTAAACGGTTTCTTCATGCTTGTTCGTATTATATCGAAAAGCCAAACTACATACATTACATAGGTATATGTTTGAACCAGTTCTATCTTATTATCTTTGTTGGATGACTTTTAAAGTTAAAGTGAATTTTTAAATGGTAAGCCCATGAGGAAACATAAGATTTAACACCTGACTATTTTTATAACCCCAAAAATCGTCGTGGTTTGATCATTCGATATTTAAAGATAAGTTAAGATTAAAGATACAAAATATTGAGGTCTATGGGTAAGTAGGGAAGTAAACATTGACATTCAACATAAATATTATCGTTACATGCAATTTTTGAAGGATTTCATTAAAATTTAAAATTTATTTTTTTTCCTTATTTGCTTTACCTTCCATTCGCGAGAAATATGCATGCTCTTATTAATTGTTTCACATTCTTCGTCGACTCACCTCGTATAAAATCTCACTCAACTCAAAGGTGTAAATTAACTCTATCTGATAATAATAAACTCGCGAATGCAAGCCCCATAATTTATTGACTCATAATCCTCGCAGAGCTCGTAAAGTTTAATGAATCATCATCATCCTGCTTGGTATTCAGGAGGCAGGAGACAATAAAATCGCAACTCATGTCTAGTGATTCAACGGTTATATGTACCGCCGAATGTGAACCTCTCGAATTCAAAGAAAGGGTTTTAAACGTGACAGCTTACGAGATTGTATCGACGTACGACTGTCTTTAGCAAGCCGCTTGGCTAATTTTCCTTGAGGCTTTTAAACCTGGAATGTTAACAGTAAATCATGAAAGGAATGAGCTGATTTGGTTAAAGTTGATCTTACTAGTGTTTCTGCGTGTCACTATAAAGAATCTGTACGTTACTACTCGTATGTTGTTTTACGATACATTATTGTTGTTATAAGCTTACTGTTTATACATAACGCTCGAGATGCTTCGTTCGGACTACTTTCTAATCTTATCATATAAAAATTATTGAAAAAAAAACAAAAACCGACGTCATGTGTCACTAAAAAGTTAATAAATAATTTATTTTCATTTTTGTGACTTCAAAATTCAGAATTGGGAGTAAAGAACCTATCATATTATTGAAACTTACAATTCTATAAGTATTCTTATTGAAATCAGTAATATTTAGAGTCGATATAGTGTATACACAAAAAAAAACTGTCAGAAAACTTGACAATCTCCTTTTTTTGGAAGTCGGTTGAAAACAATGAAATAATTTTATCACATTTTACACTATCGTCTTTGAACTTAAAAAATCTTAATTTCTTTTTCCACATAATTCTTATAACATCTAGAAAAACTGTGATTCAAATCACGTAATCCATTCTAAACTTCCATGAAAACACATTGCTCACTCAAACCCCTTCACAATACACAGCCAAGGATGAATCAAAAAGGAAAAACCTTAACAATGATACACCTAACCGCAAACATCGTGCTGTTGATAACAAATCAGCCATATTCGAGCGTGCATCGTGAGGATCGCGCCCAACTTTCGCCCATTCATTCGTCGGAATAACGCGAGTGGAATATGAAGTCCATATGTGGTTATTGCAAATGTTCATTTCCATTTTGATTTCTAGCACAATTGATAGACATATTTTGTATTGTTTTGAAGTACTTATGTTTAAGGGTCAGAGATAGTAATCATTTAGAGTAAACGTTAGTAAAATTTCTAATACAGTTTAAAATTTGAAGAAATATATTAATGTACTGTACAATATGTGTCGAAGTATGAAAGAGTATCCAAATAGGCTTTACCGAGCGTCTTCTTCTTATCGAACGAGAGTGGCCAACTCTGGTGTCGGTAGTTTATCAAGCCGCCCTAAGGGCTTCTGACATAGCTCAATGACTATGAATACTAGACAGACAGCCGAATTACCGAGCTTATTCGTGGGGACTAATAGTTAGGCCTTATTATGCAGGTACTTGTAATGCACGACAGAATGCTCAGTTTTGATCACCCAGCCAACAACTTATCGAGTTGACCGTTGGCATTGTATAAACTTTGACGATAAATATGAGCTCCGGAAATTTACAGGCGTTGCGGAAGGTTTTATTATTTTGTTATAATTACATTACAAACGTTACGTAACGTTTAAGTTCTAAGAAAACATTGTCTGTGAAAGGAAGTATAAAGTTGCCTAATTAGGATAATTACAACTTATTATTGTCATTTACGCTAGAACGGTTTGACACAAAGTTGAAAAGGCGCTTGTTATAAAGTTGATATTACTCGTGTGTTGTTCGTAATTATTTACATTGTAGGTGCTTATTAATGTTTTGATTATTTTTAACTTAAAAATGAATGATGGCCGAGAAACAGATGCTTCCTAATAATTATAAGTAAGTTAATTGCTTCTGTTATTGTGATATAAGTTATTAATTATCTGCTTAATTAACGCTTTGCTTCTATACATATTAATAGTCTTCAAAATTTCTTAAAACACAGCTCAAGTAAGTATGACAAAGAATAGTAATAAAGTTTACGAATAAACCATTTTTTTAGTAAACTTTCCAAGTTTAAGCTAACAACTTAAGCTCATCAATTATGATGAGCTTAAGTTGTTAGCTTAAACCAAAATTAATATATACACAAAAATATTCTGTTTCGTTAACAAATCCACAGGAAACCTAATCTATTTTATAGAACAAAAATTTAATAGCAACAAACATTTTCTGTTTAGTTAACAAATCCACAGGAAATCTTAACTATTTTGTAAAACAAAAAAGTGCATCAAATACTCAGAAGTGTTTACTTGATCGATCTGCCGATGCTGACCGCATTGAGTCTATAAAAGAGGTTGTAAACTGAGGAAGGACACGAGCCTTTGTGGCCGGATGAAGCTTGATAGGTTGAAGAGATCTATAGATTCTATCTTATGGTGAGGATACGAAAAAACGTTTTTATATGGTAAAAATACATTAATATACCTACCTATCCAAATTAAAATGATCTGCGGGATCCCTTGAAAAAAGTACTGCTTGTGAAGGATGTTGAGGTACATATGTACCTATGTGTATCAATAGACAAGACGAGATGAGTGTCTGATGTAAATTAATATTATGTTTGAAGCATAAGCACATTTATACTAAAATAGAAGGAATAAAACTTATATTATAGATAGATTTAGATTGCAAATAAACAAAGGTACACGATTAACTGCTGTCGATCAGCTTAAACTCTTAAGAAAACACGGAAATTCCAATCCATATCACGGCCAATTCTAGACTTTGAAAGCCTTATAAAAACCAGATCAAGACAAAAACCTATATCTGGAGATGCGGTCGGTTCCCCGTCATTGGCGATCTAGTTTGCGGTCGGCAGTGTCTGTTTGCAATGCGGCCGCAAACCACTTAAAGCCTGATTTGTCTCACAATTTAACCAGCGTTTATGTGTTGCTAGTTTAAAACTTTATCTCCTACAGCTAGACCTATTTGCACCAGAATTTTTAAAAGTATTTAGAAACAAAATTACCTAAATAAGTATGAATAAATGTGTTTTAGAGTCGTTGTGCAAACAGGCTTATATATTAGAAAATTTAGTTAAAAATAAACCTTGTGTATGTGTATATTTTATTCTCTACTCGATTATTCGTGCAGTGACCCTAAAAGGAAACGAAACAAAAACCATTCACACTTAACACCTAGGTCAAGCATGAAAGGAATGTGTTTTTTCCACATTCACACACATTAATACTGACTAATGATTGTAAATTAGGTAATACGCATTCCCTCAAGTCGCATTCAAATGATTCTAGAATACTTCAAGATAGTGAAGAAGTTCGTAGATAAACAAATAACCCCGTAATCCTAAATCTACATAATTGGAAAATTGAATCAGCCCACTCATTTGAATGGGGCAATCAGATAACCACATCTGCGGTGGTCATTTCTTAATATGGCCTAATCATTTCGTACTTACGATGCCTTGGCTTAACTCGTTAGTATCATCGTGTTCTCTTAATCTCGGTGTTAAGGTAAAATCATCGATTTGTTTGTCAAAATGATCTTTCACTTAACGTGTTTCATTTGTTATTTGACCTCTCTTTCATATGTTGTGGGTTAAGAAGAGATAGATTGAGTTTGAGCCTACGTTATGGTGCCTATGGTGTACTGTTAGAAACACCTTCAGCGGAAGTTTAGTCTCGTCCGACCGGTTGCAACTAATTAACATAAAAACAAAGCTAGAAATTCATTGAGTGATTTCTCTGTACTAACTATAGATACGATACTTTATAGACACAAGATTAGTTAGTTTTCTTGTTAATAAGTTTTTTTTTTAAATGTAACACAATATGTCGACATGCTGACGGACTTAGCCTTGTACATGTGATAAAATGTAAACGTAAATTGATCACTCAAAACGTAAACGTGGATAAAACGTAAAGTATCTACATAGTAGAAGCGAGTGTGGCGTAGCGGTTCCAGTGTGTGCTTTTCATTCAGACGCACCCGGGTTCGAATCCGGCCCTACACCAATGACTTGTATTTTCAAGTTATGTGTGGATTTGCACTCGCTTTACGGTGAAGGAAAACATCGTGAGGAAACCGACGTGTTTGAGGACCACAATATCCGAGGACATGTGTCTTCCGTGGAAGGACCTGGGCACCCACCACGATGTATCTGCCCAAGAAAACTCCCCTAGCGGATTAATTCTGCGGGGGAGTCATGACCCTCAGTCATGAGGAATACGACTCAATAGAGATCTACATAGTAAAGATATTTTTTTATATGCAGATTGTGAAAAAATCTGTTGCCTCCTCTATTAGTGAATAGCCCAAAGTGTCGACGAAAACCGAAAAACCATAAGTGAAATCAGGAATAAAATGGTCTCTCCGACTTATATTGCCTATGTAACATACCTTTGAACAACCCATTCGATATCTGTCAGATCTAGCCCTAATCCTATAAATGACATCAGATAAGATACAGTACCTTGTGTCGAGACATTTTATATGGAGAGTTAAATACTCATGTTATGTTGCAACTAGCGGTTAAGATACGAGCTCATATCGTTTTCATATTCCAACCATTTAGTTAAGAGAACATGTATGGTCACTTAGCAACGTTTATAATTTGCATGAGATTGGTTTGATTTGTCGATTTAGTGGCTGGTTTGCTTAACTCTTTGACCCTGTACATATTGTAGATGAATGTGGTGAAAACTGATATATTTTTAAATGCAAGACAGGCTACCGTTTGATCATAATTCATCATTTTTGTTTTATTTAGGTGGTTGTATCTGTGTTGAGATGTTTAATTTAGATGGATCGATAGATATTTTAGATGAATCATGAAAGTTTAGTATGGTAGGTATTACTAAAAGCCGGTTCCATCCCACTACTGGGCAAAGGCCTCTCTATCCTCTTTCCACTCATCTCTGTTTATTGCTATGTGTCGCCAGTTTTGTCAAAAGGAGTCTTGGTCATACCGCCATCTCCGAAATTATTTCTTAAGATTACGTAAGAGCACTTGATTTTCAAGTTCATGACTTTTTTAAACTAACAGATCAACGATATAACAATGCTATATTTTTTGCACTTGCTGTCAAAGTTATTGTTAATAAGCCGCTGTCTAAGTACTGACAAAAGTATTATTAGTAAAGATAAAATGTTGTTTATTATTATTTTATGTTGTCATCGCACAAATCTTGTTGTATTTTTTAACCAGTTACTAAATGAAATCGCTTCCGCTTATCACAATGCCGCAGCCTTACATTATCTCGCTATCGAAGTCATCTCGGGTGACAATATACGATCAGTGACACAGGCCGAATCCGATCGCTTTGATTCCAACCGCGATCGGTACTTAACCTAGAGAAAATATTTTATTGACGGATGGTATTGCGTTAAACTTCCTTTTTTTCCACATTAATTGTTGCGGTTCTTCCATTATCTTTTAAAACGTACAGGTTTTTACTTTGACTTATTACATAAGTACCTATTATTATTTTTGTAACGCTATAATAATATGTCTAATAATAATAATGTGAAACCGTGAAGAATGGCGCATTCTCCACCGACAAGAGCCGAGCTCTAAAATTTTGAATGAATAAATAGTATGATTTTTCTTGCAATTGTAAGAAATGTCTTGCGCAATTATGTTTAAAATTTTTGAAGTTTCCAATTATAAGCTTTTAGCATGAATACGCATTTCATAAACTCTCATCATCTTAATATTATTTTAATAAAGTAATTAGGCTACTATCAACCGCGTTTAGTACTCTTTATACTCTCAATGATGTATGAAAAGTTGAAAACTATATAGTATTTTGAAATCACAGTCAATAAATTATAAGGTCTATGAAAACAGAGTATTAGATGTTTCTATGTTGTCGAGATTGAAGGTTAAGGTGCTTCGAGGATAGATTCTTTAAATGTCATAGATTAATGTACGGGATTTGGAGAAATTAGATTCATTAGAGATGTTTTGGAACCTGCTTAGTGATGCTATCAGATGTTTTGAATTATCTTGACTAAAACTACTTGACTAAAAACTTAAATTGAGGGAGTTGAATTATGGTGTACAGGATCAGTTTGTTAAAAAAAGAAATCACTTGATATCTTAAGTTCATATAAATTCATAGTACGTTGATCACATCGAATCTACAATCTATAAAAGTGGTTAAATCCTTAGCAAAAAACTAATAACTAAACTAAACTAAAGGTTTTATTCTTGTTACCATAAAACTCCACAAGTGCACAATATTAAAATTATGTATGCCATAATAGTAGTTTATGCAACTGTCATATAATGAAGGGTATTAAAACACGAGTGTGAGTTTATGAAACGAGCGCAGCGAGTTTCATAATAGTAACGAGTGTAAATTACTGTACTTACTACCTATAGAGGAATGAATGACAGATTTGCGATTATATTTGTATTATGAGTAAATAAATAAAACTATAAATCAGTAACATTAAAAACTTCAAGTTCTCAATGACACAGCGCAAATATTTAAAACGAAATAAATTTAACCAACACTAAAATCACCTTTGTCTTACAAATTTAATTAAGCACTGTTATCTTGCACTGATTCATAGAACTACGATTTATAGTTAGGTGACTAAATGCGGTCTAGTAACTGTTTGACCTCTTGCGAAACCAAAATCAATACAAGTACGCGCGTGAGTCACATACAAGCCTTAGTTACAGTATATCAAGTGAGATTAAAAGTAGATAAGGAAGGTGGTAGTAATGTTTATCCAGATTCTGTTAGTTTAAATAGGTAAAATATTAATAAACACACCAATTCCACATCGGGGATTCTATGTAAATGATGCTATTTTGTCATAATAACAAAGATAGGTTAATTTTTTTAGCTCAGTTCATTTTACTACACACAATGCCAAGAGTGCAAATCAATACATGTTTTGTAATATAAGAGAACCAGCGCGTGAGTTGATTAAAAAAAAAACAAACCAAATAACTTTTTTAACGAAACTATTGTGATTTTTGTTATTGTGGTAGTATAGATTCTCGAAAGTTAAATAGGATTTTATTAATCCGAGTAAAGTCACACTAATTCACTAGTAAGTGCTAGTAATCAAATTAGAATGGATTATCAAATCAAAGTTGACTGACAATAGATTTTAATATCACTCATGTTTGTCTTGGCCACAACGTTATCGTACATATAACAGAAATTTCACCAAAATGCCATACTGTCTATAAAACGCACTATTGTGGGAAAACAGCCGTCTTTGTCTAAGTTGACACGTTACTTAGCCGCTCTATTTACAAACCTTTTAGCGCCCTTTGCTAACGAAAAGTTAGAGTCAATACGCTTCGACCCTATACCATATAAAGTACATATAGTAGTTATACATCTAGATACTGTCTGTTTAGCGTGCGTGATCTCACATTCGCGGTATAGTGCAAGAATCGGTCGACGAGCGAGCGAAGAGAGCGATATATGTCTTACAGTATTCATTCAGCTTAACTTTAACTTAAAGTACTCGTAATTTATAGTTAAGACATGCACCCTATTTTGAATATTGTTACTATACACATATTTATACCTGGTAAGCGTTTTGCGACTTTAATAGTTTGTAGTGGGGGCGATGCGTTTGCACTGACCTGCTTGGGGCATATTGTCCAATTTTTTTTATATTTAGAGGAATCATAAAAAAAAAATGTTTACTATTAGGTACTAACCAATTTATCACACTGACGGGTTGGCGTTTGTCTTCCAGCTTGGTCTGCAGCTACACCAACATCCAGCGACACTGTGGCCGGGATGAAAGGGATGCAACTTGTATGAATAGAATTAAATGAATACGTTACGTATACTATGAATGAAATGTGACTATTTTACTTTTACATCTAGTTACGTATATTTGAAAATCAAAATCAAATCCAAATTTGCATTGTATTTTGTGTTATCCAAATCTATTTTTTTTTAAAGTGTAGGATTTGTAAATTTATGTGTTGAGTCGAAGGTTTTTTTTTGTAAATCTATTTTGTCTTACTTAAGTAGTTCTGCTATTCACAGAACAACAGATATTGGGAAGAATAGAAATCGCCAATTGAGAATGAGTTTTTCGGAGAAACCGTGGAAAGTGTTTGACACTATCCTAATAGGTAACATGCAAATTGTTTGGGCTAAAGTTGCATGTGATTTTTGTGTTATTTTTATTAAGTGGGCAGCGAGTTTGTGTTACTCTATGCATTTTTAAAATGAAACCGTGAGATACTTTTAATCTGAATATTTCGTGCAATTATAAAATTTTTACTAAAAGAAAACCTTCAATATTTATTAAAAAATACAGGTAGCTACCTGTATTTTACGAATGTTATATATTTCAAGGCTTTTAATCATATTTCAAATTACTTCCTTCCTAAATTTATATTTAAAGTAACATGTTAAATGCTCTATTATAAGAGTAATTTAATTTCAATGGCAATTTAAACGTGACTATTAATACTTAGTATTGGTTTTTAAAATGTATTCAGCACGCACAATTTATACTAGACCTTAGATCAAGTTCAAATTCACGGACAAAATCTGCTGCTCTTCTGGACAACCAAATTGCATTGAGTTTAGTGTCTTAATGTATAAATATGTGTAAAAACAAGTAAAAAGTAATATACAATGAAAACAGTTACATAAAAATGCAAATCATTAAAACTTTCATTTCTGTTATGATTTTTGTCACATTTATTATAAAGACTAAGTGACTAAGGTACATAGGAGTACATATCACTGTTAGTAGGCACCATTATCTAATAATATTTTCTAAGTATAGAAATCAAAGGGCACCCTTTCGACTTTCAATTGATTTTAATGCGTAAAAAATCAAGTACTGATTCAAAAATTTTTCATAATCAACAATAATAGATGTAAAAAGTGTGACGAATCTACGTGAGAGTAATTTATATCCTTCAATGCAACTTTCCCCTAAATAAATGATAGTTTTAACGTATTGATAAAAAATGATACTGCATTGATAAAAAATTAAACGTGACGTTTATTAAAATGAAGTGCCCCCATGATAAAGTTTATGCAGCTTTTAACAGGGCATAATGTACGGTGAGTTATTTAATTTAGTTTATAAGTGTGAAGGCATGTATTGTATCATTTGTATGTATAATAAGTATGTATTTACAACAAAAAAATATATATATATAAGTATTATATCCGTTATCTAGTACCCACGACACAAGCGTATGCTTAGTGTGGGGCTAGATGGCGCTGTGTACAATGTCCCGGAGTATTTATTTTATTTATTTATTTATTTAAAAGTGAAAGCCAAAATCAAAAGTTAAATTTGTTATGCGTGCGGTTGTTTATTTCTATAACGTTTATGCATTGGAAAGTTTTTTTCTATGTCCATTGCACATTTTTTGCATTGCGACTTTTTCATTGAGATTCAGTCTATTCCTAGTTTGAAATGTATGAATTAATTTTTATATAAACGCCCATATCCCAATTTAATCGCCTTTATTATTAGAGCGACAGGACTCAGACACCAGAGCCTATATAGTATGTTATTCATATGAACTTTCGTCTCTAAAAAAACATGACTATGTTTTGGATAGCACTTTCACAATTAGTGGTATCTTTTACTGGCACTATCTAAAACTGCATTAAAACATGGTGTCTTCACAATCCTTTAAACGACTTCTCATGTCAAGTTCCAATACAATTAAGTCAGTAAATGTCTAGAAGTGCCTTCACAGGGCTCGAGCCATTAAGCACAATGTCCCTTTTTTCCGTTATCGTCACATCTAATTAATTATTACCGGTTTAGCTCGAACAAGTCGTATGTCTGTCAATCGGTGTAGATTGGCGTATTGCTCGGCACTAGGTAGGGATGGGGTTTAATTAGTAGCTCAAGACTGCTCGCGAAAGATTCTTACGTCAGGTACAAGGTCAGAGGATTTACATTAAGTATAATGTAATGGTGTAAAAAAGTGTGCGCTCAAATTTAGAGAGTACACGTATCAAACGTAAACATGATTGGAATTTAAAGAAACACAATAGTGAGTAGATAATTTTATACTGGAAAGCAGTTCCTTTTATCATTAAATATAATGTAATCTGCAAAGAGATTTTAGCACATTTTTTAAATTACGTTCGTACCTATATATTATATTTATGTTAATTACAAAACTTAATAAAGATATAACCATATGTAACCATTTAAATTTAAGCACGCTTCTATCTTGCTAATACGAAATTAGTAATCTGTCGATGCCCAATTTATTTGAAAACGATTCAAGACCAAAGATCAAAGTCTTGTTCCAACTTAAAGCTGCCGCCCACACAGAGCAGTAATTAAGCTTGAAGCATGCTAACTGGCTTAATTTAGTCGGTAAACTGATAAACAGCTGTTCGAATTTGCATTTTAAATCGATATTTAACTGATGCAGTGAGTTTAGTGTCTTGATTGCACTGACGTTGAGTGTTTAGATCGTGTGGTGTAAATTTAGTCTTGACTCGGTTCTAATATTAAAACTTTCGTGAGACATTTTATCAATATGTTAACTAAACGTAACTAACTGAAGATGGCTGTCATTACATCTGAAACGCGTAAACAATATACGCGAATTACAAGTGAGTGAAAACCGTTTAGTTAGCACATTGAGTCGGTTCGGTCTCGGGAATTGGGAAGATAGTCTTTTGTATGTTTTTATGTAATAAGATTTACTACAAATTTAATGTATAGCTACAATTAATTAAATATTCGCAGGTATATACTTAGATTGTTTCTCTTCAAAAATTTTAACCAAACAACACTCGCTTTTTGTAACTCTAACTCGTAGATACCCGTATTACATATATAAAGATAACTTTATATGTATCATATAGGACCTTCTTTTAAACACATGTTGAAAGCCTGGCTTATCGAGCAAGCCTTTTACGACTTTGACTTGTTTAAACTTAGGATATGACATGATTGTTAATTAATATATGTACATATTTACGGTATTATTTATTCTCTTTGTTATTATAATGTTTTACATTGAGACGTTTTCGAGTACATTGTACTTGTTTATTGTATTTTATATTTTTTTAAATGGTAAATTGATCATGTTAATTTAAGTGAATTGAATTGAATATATAATGAACATGAACATGATTACATGTAAAGAAATTGACGTATTTATGAATAATTGAATATTATGATTATGATTATGTTTATATACTCAAGATTTTATTATTAAATTTATTGCTAGGAAACGGAATATCATAATTTCATGTTACTTGAAAATTACGATGAATCACGTCCATAAAATTAAATCTACCTACACCTTGCTCCAGAATCTTCAGTTTAACATTGGATCTTTGTTAATTCGTTCCCAGCATCCTACACAGGAACCACACAATAACTTATTTCATCGTAACGGCCTTTTCAATGAACTTAAATATCAGAGCTTCCTACACAGTTTAAAAATATCGGAGCGTCATTTATGGAGGAACCGTTCTGATCATCGTTTGATGAGTGTTACTAAAAATACGTGTTGCTGTTGACAAAATTGGAAACGAAGGAATCCGTAAAAAATGTACTTTTACATGCACCAAACCTCTTGTGCTGGTGGTTTTAGTAATTTGAATTGTTTGTCATGTAGATTATAATTTGAGTTGTTATTTTACTTGCAAAGCTGCATAGTAGTTAACATGTGACTCTGGTCATGACAAGCGGGATAACGTAAACGTATTACAAATGCGTAAAATTTCACACCAAGTGAGTTATATAACCAGAACAAGGACGTTTATTGTAAGTGGGCTAACAAAGCTTACGCCTAGACATGTAACATACAATTTCGACTGAGAGTATAACTAAAATTTCTCTCATGTAACAACAAACTTTCCGCAGTAAAACGAAAATCTCTCAGTCATACACGGTCCCGTATTCGGTAATGATTTGTTCCGGGGCGGAGCGAATCTGCGCCGACGCTCGCTGTCGTCGAGCAATGCTTGCGCAAGCGCCGACGCCGTCTCATTAGCCCGGAACAAACGAGATGAGTGCGTGTGTACGTATACTGTGAAGTTGGGATCTTTAGGATTTTATCTGTATTATTTACAGCCATTGATTTACATTAAATTAGCCGTCAGGGTAGGCTTTTTTACGGGACAAATAAATCTATGCATTTTTTTTTATTCTCTGTTTTTATCCAAAATAATTGCTTACTCGCAATTGATCATAACTAGGCAAAAATATAGAAATGTTTCATGAACGGTGTAAAAAGATAAAGATAATAGTCAAGCGTGAGCCTATCAAGACTAAAGGTTTGTTTACGTTTCCTTAAAAGCCGCTTCTTGACTTTAATTTGTTGACAAATATTATCTACAAAATTAATGATACTTCCCTTACTTAAAACTTATACAAAAAGACCGTAATTAGCACCTAATGTAAATTATCAAAAAAATATTCTTAGTATGTTACATAAAATTTCAAAAACATGGCACAAATCCCAAAAAAGTAACAACAAACAAGTCTCAAGCTTCAGTGGTCGCATTAGTTCCTCCACATTGACCCAATTTGGTACACCCATAGATGATAGCTCCCATAAGAGGAACAGTGTTTTGGATATCGTTTAATGTTTCAGATAAAAAAAACCGTATAAAATAACACCATTGTTGTTCCTTCAAAGGCTTTTGATACGACTGTCGGATACAGGAAGGAACAGAAGTGTGCGAAATAATGACTACAAATTTTTAAAAGGAAGGGGTACAAAAGCTGCTTGTCATTTTTGCATTATAATTATTTTGAGTGATATAAAAAGAAAATGATATTTTATACAAAATTACTTTTGCGTATTTTGGTCATGCATCTTTTTGCATTAAACCATTCTTCAGTCTTTTCCACTTTGATCTTATAGTGTGTCAGTATGGTTTAAACATTATTTTATCTTCATGAACTGTCAGAAGTTAACAGAATAAAATGCTAGATATGTATAATATTTTGTAAACTTATTTTATTCTTTATTATTATAGCTATAATCAAAGCCTCTATTTTACCACCATGTCAAAAAGGAAATTCAAAACATTTGCAAATTTCGTAGTTTTATTACGAGCCCCGATTTTTTCTTTGATCGATTCTAGCCTTGCATTCACTAAGCAACATTACAGTGATTTCTATACAAATGCATTTACCCTCATAGAATCTATTTTTCCGTAAAGTCAGTTAGAGACGCCTTCTAATTGAATAGGATGGAATCAAAGGGAATGATTGCAGCCCCTAAATTTTGAAGGGGCGCCACTAGTGAGGGTAGGATGCGATGCGTAGACGAAATAGTTTTGGGGGATGGTTGGAGATCTAAGAAAATCTATGGACACGTATTTTTTAACTTGGCAGGTCTTGGCGGTATTTTCTGCACTAATCTAGAGTACAAAAGCTTTTTACCTTGATTAAACAGTTCAGGTTATCTTATCCGTACCAGTGATGTGTTTTTGCCCTGCAGAAAAAGAGTCTTCTTCTTATTTAATGAGAGTGTCCAACTCTGGTGTCGAGAGGTAATCAAGCCGCCCTAAGAGCCGGTGACAAAAGAGTTAAAAAGTAACTAAATTAACCTATCTTATACTTCACACGAACAGTGTATCAAATATCTTTACTTAGAATTAAAATAAAATGATATCAATATTCAGTATATTACACACAAAAACTTTATACTGGTACGATGTCCTTTGACATCAAGAGAGAAAAATAAATTAAAAATAATCTCTTAATGTTATCAAGAAGCTATACCAGTTGAAATCAATTAACAACCATAACTGCGTTTAGATTTGTTTAACGTCTATGTCATAACGTTTTTTCGAAAGATACTATCGCATAGCAAACATTTGCTTTGGTCGACCTTTGTTTAATGTTTCTCATAAAAAGTTACTATCAGTTTGTTATATTGATTTGTATGTGAAGTAATTAATGCTAGTCCATTGAAATTTATTGAGATTGCATCATGTTTTAAGCAATGCAATTGTAATTGCATATACTCTTTAAAACGAAAATATATCTCAGCAAAAGTTTGCAGTTAACTTCTATGCATCTTTTTTCAGACGCAAAAACAAAGTTTACATTATTTAGGTACTTATGTAGATCGGACGATATGATAAAAATATGGTTCAAGTTCTTGATAGAGTGCAAACCCTGTTAAATAAAAAAAAAGCTTTCAGAAGACTTGATAACCTTATTTTTTTAAATCGGTCTTGTTTAAGGCAGTTTTAAAACTCTCAACATCAGTGTTGCAATTATATACGAATTAAAAACATCTATAATATGTTGTGACTGCCTGATTTGGGAGCCATTTCTACTCCAGTGTATACGTGATCCACAGTTAATGTTCACATTTGCCATTTCACAGGCACACAGGTGTTTGAGCCTACTTAAAGAGTAGTTTAAGAAAGTTAATACCTTATCCATATTCTTTTTTCTCCTTGATGGATTCATAGTTTCAACCAAAAACACGGTGGGCGAGATTCCGTTGCAATAATGTCATTGCTAAGATTGTGGACAAAATTGCTTTATGTAATTTGTAGGTGGGGGCTGTCAGTAGGTATCTATCTTCTGATGTCTTAACACTGGGGTTCTCCGCTCGTTTAATTATTAAATACGGTGACGATGGAGCTAATTGTCCGTATAAGGTAAGTTTAGTTTTAATGCATTTTGTTGTCGAAAATAAATCGTCTGTAGCTACCTATAGAAGCGAACTTCTAAGACCATGACGTATTGTGAAGAACATTTAGGAGAGGCCTACGTCCAGTAGGAAATATATATGAGATTGGCTAATGATGGTGATGAAGAGAACTTCGATAGACGTATGTCATAACCGCAACTATATCCTAAGCAACTTTTATTGCGGCTTGATAATTAAATGATTGAATTCAGTTTTGGGTGTATCTGTGGTTCGAGTGACTTGCTCAGTTGATTAGCTTGATCAGTTGAAACTAATCATCAACAGTTCATATATATGTCACCAGAAAAAAATAGCCATGTAGGTATTTTTAAAACGTTAAAATAAAAAATTATAATATTAATTAAAAATATAACATTACGTTAAAAATCATGTTACAACTAATAACAACACACATTCATATTTTAAATAATTAAAACTAATATTCATTCCATAACCAAAACAGATATTATCTACAAAGAGGGGAGTTACTGTAACAAAATATAAATAGTAGCATTTTTATCATTATCTACCAAAGGGTTGCTATTAACGGAATGGATGCCACTTCAAAGCAATGCTTGAAGTTTCCGACAATCGACATCATACCTGGTAAATGGCACATTTATGATAGTGAGAAAATTGAAAGAAACTAGCTTATTCTGCTACAAAATACGTATCATTATTTGCACTCTGTCCGCGGATGCCGGTATAAGATTAGTTTATTATTTGTAAGGAAGAATTTATTTTAGGTAATGTGGTTATTATTCTAGTAAATAGTTAGTGTTAATTTGTTGCGTCATGTTTTTTAAGTTGTTAATAAGTTGTATGAAAATAAATTTACTGTTCTATTGAGTCAAATTGAGAACAATGTATTCAATTTAATTTAAAAAACTAACTTAATGCTAAAATATTTATTTATTTATTTACAATTTAATTAAAACGGCGTGAGCCAATTACATTAATTAATAAATAGTGATATAATAATTACAATTACATAAATAAGGTTATAAGGTCTAACAAACATAATTGACAAAATGCCCTGTATAGAAATAAAATCCTATAGCCCACGTCAACGTTAAGGGTATTCAGATTAAAATATCGTTAATTATACGTACATAGAAGTAGATTAACTTTATTTAATATACAAGAATAAAAAATTAAGTAACCATTTATCGGGCTGTAATATCTATGCTGCGGCCAGAATAAACACTTATAACCTCGCCGTTTTTATGGGAACAGTGCTTTGTGATCTCTCATTGAGTTTACTAATACTCGGTTTAGATGGAAATGTTGCGGATATCGTTGTATCCGGGGGAATAACAGAACTGTTTGTAGTTGAATTTCTGTTTTGGCACCAACGTTATTTAATTTTACATGATGATTCTATTTCATATTGTATCTTTTCTAAGACCGTTGTATTGGTTTTTTCTTTGTATAATATACTAGCTGTGCCAGCGACTTCGTCCGCATAGAATAGTTATTGCCATAATAATAATTCTAGTGAGTTAATCTTAAAAGATAGACATATACTGTTGCAGACATTTTGTTAGATCATTTCAAGAGGAATAGTCCTTTCATACATATTTTTTTGATATATTGAACCGTTTTCGCAGCACACGCAATGGAAGCCCTCAAAAATGAATAATTTTCCCCGTTTTTTCCACATTTTCCATTGTTTCTTCGCTTCTATTAGTTGCAGCGTGATGTTATATAGACTAAAGCCTTCCTCGATATGTGGTCTATCCAACAAAAAAGTTTTTTTCAATTCGCACCAGTAGTTCTTGAGATTAGCGCGTTCAAACAAACAAACTCTTCAGCTTCATAATATTAGTATAGATTTGCAGTTCATTCATCAGTAGATAGTTCAGCCAAGCGTGATAGTTTTACGCAAAGACGAGTTGTAATCAAACGGATGTAAATCCTATCTTGCATGAAAAAGATAACAATAAAATAAGAAAAAAAATGGTCATCAAATAATTTGAATTCACTGTGTCCATACACAGTTTTATGGTACCAAAGAATGGATTATTTAGAATCAAACCCAAATCAAACTTCACAGCTGTAAGAACATTTTAACGCTGTTTATGGAAATAAAGTTAAGAAAAAATACGAAGTCTTACATTTTAATAGACCTTAATGTGTCCATAAAATAGTGTATGGTATTTTTTGTATCAACCGTCGAGCCTCCACGTATCAAGTCCCTTTATATTCTGGGGCATTGTACTCGTATGGACATTTCAAGTTTTTATTATAGAGTACTTACAAGATTACTGTGTACGCGTTCTGTGGCAGCATTTTCCTTAGACGTTGCTAATAAATCTCACAAACTGGTCAGAACATTTAGTTTCAATTTTCACCACGTGCAAGACTCTTTGTTTGCAGCAATTTTATTTTGGAGTGTTAAAAGAAGTGGCAGGTTTGCTTAGCCATTGTTGCAAAGACATTTATCAGGGTAATTTATGGGGTAGCGTTGCCAATCGTCTACATATTCGTATTGGCGTCGGTTTTCACGCATTTTATCTTGATGGGACGTTTCTTTTGATGAGTTTTAAGTTTGAGATTGAGAAATAAATTTTGTTTTATTATTGGTGAAGTATGTTATGTTTCAATAAGATTTAATTACGTTTTAAGTACATGTTTTCATCTTGCAAGAAATGACACTGTTTTAAAATAACTAAATGAGACGGAACTTTAGTTTAGTGTTTTTTATAAAAAAAAGTGGTTTAGATACAATAATTAATCGAACTTAATCGATTTTAACTTCTATTAATCGATTTATAATCAAGTATGAACCTTACTGAGGATTTTTTCTTCTTATCGAATGAAACTGGTTAACTCTGGCGACAGTCACCATTTATTGCAAGAAAACGTTTTAAAATATTACCTTAATGTCTCCTAGATGCACACTTTCTTCATTCTTTCCTACGCACACAATTATACAGGATTCCACAAGCCACGTCCCACCCATCCAATCCGTCACACACCAGCCCTAAAATCCCAGATCTATTGTTCTGTCCACGTCACAAGTAATTTTCTCTGGTCCATAGTTCTACACTTGTGGCCTACCATAAAACATTTCATTAAGAAACGTGCTAAAAGAAGGACAAAGACCACCAAGTTTGTTCCTTCAAATTGTTTTGTTTCTTTTGCTACCGTTTTGTTAACAATTAAACGGATGCAGCACCAAAACCTGCGGAGTTCTTCGAATTGTTTCAATCGAAATTGTTGCAACCTTAGTGTGTGAGTCACGCATTTTTGGGAAACGGTAGCAAAGATTGAATGCAAATCAAGTAACTCATGAATATTTTTCAAAATGTCTTGAAATTATTTTTGTGCTGATTAAATAAATATTCCGGGACATTGCACACAGCGCGTTTAACCCTGATTAGCTTCAATCTTCTTCTTCTTCGTTGGTTCTACATCGTAACCTATTTTTCGACTTGGGTTTAGTATTTAAATAAGTATGTAATTAACAAATTATACTTACAGTTATAGTGTAACTTCGTTTCTAATAATACATTATAACACAAAATATTATACCACACTAATATAATATCAATCGAATCAAGAATTTGCTATAAGAAATTCGATTTTTCTGGTAAGAATTTGTCAAGTTACTGGGCAAATATAGATATTGCTTGGTTTCCCCAAGTGTGTTTCCTGTGAATCTAGATAGGTACTTACCTATCTAGATTCACAGGAAGCAACAAAGCTAATTTTGTACATTACTGGCAGAGTACCCATTCAGGGCATGTTAGTTAACGCTCTGATAATACCGACATTGCTAATTTACCGATACCAGTAGTAATCTGGACGTGATTGCTCACTTGCTATAGAAACCTAGGTATTATACTAATGGTAGTTTAAGCTAGATTAGATTATGTATCAATGTAGGCATGTGTAATCCTAAAAGCATTTCGTTTATGGCAAGTAATTCTGTGATCCTTTGATGGATGACTTGAAACAGGACAGGAATTGCCAAAGTTATTGTTATTAAATAATATTTGGTATTGTTTTGGACGTAGAACCTAACCTTAAGTTTATAAAGTATTTATGAATATTTAACCAATTTAACTGCTTTAGATGACGCCACGTCTTTTGACTAATAATGCTTGCAATGATTATGATCGTGGCATAACTAATAGCATGGCGATAATTATACTCCATGAATCTATTTACTTAAAATTGGCCTAACACAGCTAGTAAATTCATAACTGTACCTACCAATTAAAATAATTTTACTCGAATTTTATGTTCAAACCATATACAAAGTTTAACAGGCATTTAACAAAGTACTCTTCAACAAGAACGGGTTCCTAACGCGACACAAAAAATAATAAGTACTCCACAGCTGGCATTCACCTACATTTGGAATGAGTGTAGTTACTGTATATAAGTACTAACGCAAACTGTTGTACAGATAACTACAGAAATGTAAGTTTTACGTACCTTTAATTAGTGAACTTTCGTTTATTTGATATAAAAATAAAACGGTTAAAATATGTAGTGGCATTATTACATTATTTTTTATTTGTGTGTACAATAACGCATTAATCATCATCATCATTATCAGATATAACAAAAAAAAAATACTCTATTGGTCTCATACTTCTTCGGCGTCTTATTTTATCACAAACTTGACAACATATTCATGCGTTGATCAGTTTCATGTCTTGACTGAAAAGCTTGATGTACTCGTATTAGGTAAAATTTGTTGCTACAACAATCATTTATTATGCAACGATTGATAATTGTTTCGACAGAAGGTAAATGTTTTGATTACTTACTTACTGACTCCGCTGGCGCAGCGACCCAAAGTGAGTCTTGGCCTCCGATACAAGAGATCGCCACCGGTCCCGGTCTTGAGCCGCTTCCCGCCAGTCAGCTACTTGAAGTACGCGTAGATCTGACTCCACAACGTCCTTCCGGTGGTACCTCGGCCGACCAACGGGACGACGGCCACTCGGGACACCGAGAAAGGCTCTCTTGACACTACGATCGTCTCCCATTCTCACCAAGTGACCCAGCCAACGAAGTCTATAGGCTTTTGTCTCACCCATTATATTTGGTTCCCCAACCAGCTCTTCAATTTCGAGGTTCTTCTTTATTCTCCAACTTGAAGAAGTTGGAGAATGTTTTGATTACGTCTTGATAACAAAAGATAACCACGCATCATCTTTACCCTAGTTTGATGTATTTTAGTTCATCGTAAAATAAAAAATAAACATATAATTTGTCGAGTTGACTGTACCAGACCATATAAACCTAGGTCATAAAACCTTATGCACTAAACGTAACACAAATCTAGGTGTAATTACGAACGGTCACGGTTGTATAAGTTTTAATTAATCGGTGAATTACACACGTACTTTATGTAAGGCTATTGACTGACGTTGATCCTTGCTTTACGCTTTATTGCTGGTAAATTTCTTTGTTTCAGTTGTAAAAAGTTTTTGTACATTTAGTTTCACATAATTGTTAAAATTTTGACATAATAATTGTTTATGAAAAAATATTTCAATCACTACACAGTATTTTAGAAATCTTTTTTAAATGAGTAGGTATGTAGTGACAGAAAATTGTATTATTATAATGGAAACTAGCAAAATCAACACGGACACTGATTCCAAAGAAAGTTACAATGTTAAAAATGAAAATACATAATCGACTTTATTGTATTACGATTGAGTTTCATCAAAATTTCAATATTAATATTAGTTCTACGAAACTCCTATTATAATATTGCGAAAGCTGAAAACGGTTTTTACAATAATAAGTACATACATAATGTACTCATAGGTAGGTACTACAAGTTGTATTTAAAGGAACTGAAGCGAGTACCGTGATTTCTTCCACCTCTTTGCACCTGAGACATCGATTGAAACTTCAACCGGTCCTTACGAAATCGATTACAAACAGCTGATAAAGAAGAATTTATACATCTTTGTCGTTAAATTGCAGTAAAATAAGATACAGTTACAGATTAAGCTGTCGATGGTTTGGTTAAATGATTTTACGATCTCATACGCTGTTGTGAATTGAATTTATTCGACGTTTTATGTTAGTCGGAATTAGACATCGGAGGAGACACGTTCTCGGAAAGACTAATTTCCATTTTTGAATAGAGATGGTAACCGATCATTACTAAAGAAATCTGAGCGCTCTGGATTTTTATGAAGCTATAACGAATAATGAGTATTCTGAGTTTCACTTGAAATCGTCTCGTCTCGTCGTCTCGTCTCTCGTATCGTCCTATAGCTGCTTAGGGCCAATTTGTGGGGATTTGGGAGTCAATTTTCTATAGTTAGAAGTCACAATTGTATACGAATTGAACATCATCATCTTGATTGCCTCCTAGAATTCAAGAACTTTCTAGATTGTAATTCTTTACATTAAAATGGAAACGGCTATTTTTGTTTTTCTAATATACCAATATATCGAACCAGTATTAGGTATAGTAGTAGTAGGTAATTTTTTTTTGTCAGTGTACAATCTAAAATAAATTAATTAGTAAGTATTAGAAGTTAACATATTCTCCACTAAAACTTTATGATAATACCTACTGTTAACAATCATTGGGAAATCTTTGCTGATATGAGCCGAATTAACAAAGATTAACAACTAAAACCGACACAGCAAACCATATATGTAAAAATAAGGATTTATGCTTATTAAATACGAAATCTTTTCATCACAAAAGAAATATCAAATTCAAATCTTTTCTTCATATTGTAATGTATGTAAATTGAGTTTATTATATTCCACTATATGAGCAATTTAGTATATCATAAATATGAGCGCAGCATACTTTGCCAGTTATTTACTACTTTTATATTTATAAGAATTACATTATATAGGCTTTTGTAATATTGTGAGAGTTTTCTTTTGAACCATGACTATTCACTTGGTATTTCTCGTAATAATTCAAATGATCGTAAATATTGGTAATTGAAAGTAGCATAAGTCAGTTTTATTGGTCGATGGCAGATAAGCTTCTTGTTGTTTCTGGTTTGACCAGTTTTTTTACATTTCAGCCATAAATCATGATTTACATGTACCTATGAACTATGTAATTATGTTTGTGTGTATTATTTATCTTATCGCATTTATTTCTGTCTTACACCACGACCTTTACTAATCCTTTATTTATTCCCCTCCATCCAATTGTTGCCTAAACGAGATTGATTTTAGCAAAACGGCTGCCACTTGTGGCGTTAGAGAATTGTCTATCTATCTATGTAGACTATCTGCTTAAGAACACTATAACATTTTAAAAAAATTGCTATAAATGATGGAAGATAACGTTATGATTTCCTAACAGAAAAGAAGTAAATAAAGCGCTTATAATAATACAATTTATCTACAGTTTCTAGAATTCAAGTAAATTATTTACCAACAATATTTGTTTTGTCTAATTAGTGATTAATCAAAGTATCTTGACCTCGACAATAATAATAAACAAGTAGATTATTGTAATTACACAAGTGCATAATGTAAATATGTATGTACATTAACAACATTAAGTACATAGGTAGGGAAGAATTTCAAAATAATGTAATTTCTTAATGATTTCAAATTACTTTAAAATTAATGAGCATTAAAATTAAAAAAAAAAGTTCTAAGCTTACTGTGCGTTTGAAGGACTTTTCTCTAATCTAGGGTAACTGACTGAGAGTAAAAAGTCTTTTCTGACTGTCTATTTAAGCCTTGATGTTTAATGATGAAAAATTTCCCCGTGACTGCAAATTATTTTTATTTAATATCAGCAGAATTCTTTGGTTCAAATATCACAAAAGTCGAGCATACCCACAAATTAAAATCAAACAAATCAATTCCATTTGTTAATATAAACTTGCCCAGAGCCCGTATAGGCTGACACAGATAGTGATCGTATGTGTTAATAAAACTCCCTTCCTGATGCTATTGTCTCTACTAGATAAAGCAATTTAACTAATTAAAACACCCACAAAGCCGATGGACAGATCCATAGAGTAAAAATGTCTGTTGACTGCACATGGTTATGAGCAGAAACTTTTTCTATAGTATAAATTGTGCACCAAATGAATAAGTCCTATTATTCGTTAACTATCAGAATTTATTTTATTATGTGTCTTTTACACCCCTACCGACCTACACACCTTTGCTGTAGGTAGTGTTTGCATAATAGTTTGCGATATATTACTAGTATTTTTGTTGACCGAAGTCTTGTTCTAATTTTTTTGGATCCAGTTGCCATACTTATACATAGTGTAGGTACTTCATTTGATTTCTAATATTTTCTTTTAAATCCCGTCTGTTCTAGATCGGTAGTTTAGAACATTGTATAACTCCCAATATTGGTATTTTCGTCAAAGTTCTGCCTACAAATTTTCATATTACTAGGAGCTATCAAGAAATATTATAATCTTTGTATGAATATGTTCCAAGTATTGAGATAAACTGTACTGTTATTAGACCATTGGATTGTTTGAGTTGGGAAGATTGTACTACTTAAGCAGCTGTGTACTTTAATAAAATTATCACCTACAGAATGGTGATTAAATTTATAATAGGCACAAACTTTTAGGGAGAAAGACTGTTTCTATAGTAAATGTTTCTATATAGTGACAGTTTTGGCTTGTATTTAATGTGATAAGTAACGAATAAACTTGAATTTTATTAATTTTGTTTTTAAAAATTTGTCTACACCGTTAACTTAATGTAAAGTAACGTGGGAAACGACTGCACAATACATATATCTTACTCATCAGCTAAGAGGTGTTTTTTTAACTTACTTATACTTTACTTTCAATATTAATAATATAAGGTGCAACAGAAATAACTCTATGAACGAAATATGACAAGAAAACGAAAAGGTTTATTAAAAAATACCAACAACTAAGCTATGAAATGAAATGAGTAAGTGCAAGTTAAAATTAAAAGGGCAAACGATCCGTTATACGATTTCCCTGATTCACCCTTTGATGTGTGGTTTGATATGCAAGTAAGGCTTTAAAAATCAATAGGTTAGCAGGAGTGGATGGTATGCTGATAATTATAACTATCCAGTAAATTGTTCGGTAAAAATTGTTGGATCAGAAGATTTAGTTTAAAACCCGGTGTGATTGGTTTGTTTGGTAATTTTGGTCAGGGATTCAAGAATTTTACGAGAAATTTAAAAGTGTTGATTATTTCAATATTATGTGTGAACTTAAAAAAGCAAATCAATCACCGGGTTTTTAAGAATTCACTTTGAGCTTCCTTGTTTCAAAGTAAGAATATGATATTTTGCAAGTTCAATTATTGATGCCTGTCTCTCAATATTATTGCCTTCTCTTTTACATAATCTTATTATAATTTGCATCTCAACATACACAAGTAAAGTTCAAACAGAGGGTTAAAGGTGCTTCATTATCAATCGTTAACATTATAACTCTACTCTTGTATAACAACATTGTGTATTGATCATACCGATCAAATAATGTATAATTTGTTTGAATTATATTATAGAAACAAACAAACATGTATTGGATAGGAACTTGTAGGTATTTTGCTAACATAGCTATGCACGAAGTAAGCACGTAAATGGATAAAAATTTTCTTTTTCCTTGTGTCAATTACAAATTTTGGTGATCACAGCAAACATACAAAATAATATTATGTAAAAACCATTGAAATTTTCCGATGTTATGTTTTCGATTCATCCGTAAGTGTTAAAATTTACCTACACTTAAATATTTGTGACTTGATTTGTTTGTGATATTGGTAAGGTACTATTGCTAACACATATCACATAACTATTAAGCGCAGTCAATAGCTATGTGGTAGTATCAGAGATTTTAAAGTGTTTCAATGATTTACATAGTAGGTACTTATGTAATTTACGTTCAGACCCATCTCTAACAAGCCGCCACATACACCAATGTTTTACCAACCAGCAATTTTACAATCAGAATTATTATCCCACAGCAATAAAACCCGTTCTCTGGTCACTCACATGGCACTCCATTGATTTTAATTGCAGTCATTTCATTATAATTGCTTCATCGGAACTTTCTATAAAGGCTGTCGATTCTAATGTCTCCAATAAAGATAATATGTATGCCTTTTTCTAATTTCATTCAACAATCATTTAACTAGCTTCCAAAGTTTAATGAGTTGATATTTCTCTTTATGATTATGTGATTACGAAACGAGCTTCGTTAACAATTTGAAAAAGTTATTATAGGGAATCTATTTGATGAGGTGTAAATGCTTGAGTCGGTATGTTATTTATGATTATAAGAGATATTTATATTGTCTTTGTATACATAAAACTTCTAGTTTCTAGGGGTGAGACATTATTCTACAGCACATAGGTACAAGTTATAATTATATCGTATCATGTTTTTTTTCATGATAGAGGCCTATACTCAGCAGTGGGAAAAAACCAGCTGTGGATGATGATGATGATGATGACAATCATGTTTTATAGCGTATCCTTAACTTGTCACCGAAAACTAACACAAGTAAACTTCAAAAAAATATGAAAGTGCATCAAAATAATTATTTACATCATTTAATTTACCATAGCCGCATTACACTTCCTGGTATCGTAAGCAAAAACAACACCTGCACTAAGTAGGTATTAAAACAGTAGTTTTATTATGATATAAGAGCACAAAGTCAGTCATAGTCGGTGATTATACTTCCCAGCGTCAAATATCAGAGGAACGCCGCTAAATGCATGCTATGATAATAGGAGTACTCATAGTGCAGTTCAAAATACGTACTTAACAGATATATGATTACACTTGTATCGTTTATCATACAATTCATGTCATTTATAATGTACCCAGATGTGGAATCATTTTGATAATAACTCTAGAAGTGTTCTAATAGGCTGATAATGATGGTAAAGTAATAATAATTTTCCTTTGCCAGAAATTTAGTAGTATGTAGTGAAGAACTAATACGTGCTGGTTTCGAGTATAAATATGCCAGTAAATTTTTTGGGAGTTTTGAGCCTGTGTCAAGATGATGCGAAAACTATAATGGATATAATGAACGCTTTGCGGCTTGCTCGATATTTTTTCAATCGTAATTAAAAGTAATTTAAATGTTTATTTCTAATTCTGTACGACTCGTAATTCCTTTTTGTAATCACCTAATTCAAAGAAGATTACACCAAAAGCCACTTAATTGTCTTCCCACCATCAGAATCCCATCAAAAATCGAAGATTTACATAAATTAGCAACGGTGTGTGGCCATTCGAACCCAAAACAAAGGCGTTAACAAGAATCTGCTTTCTAATTCCGAACAATAACCCAATTCGTGGTCACTATCCCATAAATTATAGTCCAGGCAGAAATAGCTTAACAAAACAAACTCTAGTCCATATGTCAGCTCTTGAAAGCATTCGAGTGTAAAACAAATAATATTTTGGCTACTGTTCCGCTGTAATCGAAGGTAAGCAACAGTTGCCAACAATAGATTCTTAACCCTATTATGTGAAAGAAAACAATTGGTAGCGTCCAGTAGCAAAAACAGTAACAATGACATTTGGGCACAAGTATCGGCTTCCGTAGAATGAAATAATGAGAAGAGACTACTGCATACCTGATTGTTATTCTGTGTAAGCCCCATGAGTTTGTTCCGAAGAGAATGCCCACTGGGTTTCTTGGAAGTCAGAAAGATTTTTTGACAGATTTGTCTGTTTTGTGCTTCGTGCCAAACTTATGTTTTATGAACGACGTATTTTTGCATTGTCACCTTGCATACAGTAAAAACAAATATCAACCAAACAGGCAAAAAAAACTAAGGAGTGTACCTATTATAAAGTCAAAGTTGTACTCTGTTTTCTGTGGTCAAAGTACCTACATATTTTTTCCCTAAGGCTGTACTCCTTTAAGAAACTTTTACTTCGGAAAGAGATTTTTATAAATTGACAATACCAAACATCAATGATAGAATTGTAAGGGCTCTGCTTTTTACAAGTAAAAGTAACTATAATATAAAACTCGACACACAATACTAGAAACTATCCCCTATTATTTACTCCATACATTTGTCAACTAATGAGTAACCTAAACCTTTTGTATCCATCCTCGATACAATACTAAACAGCGCAGAAAAACATCAGGTATCGCATATCAATACGTTTATCTATTGTGCATAAAGTATCTTTCACATAACTACGCCGAAATTGCGTTGCGAACGCAATCGTATTGTCACACAAAAGTTTCTATTGTAAAAACATCCGGACAATTGATTCGTAACTGAATATCTTCAAAATACAGATTATTATCAGGTTTGGGACTAGCTTATCTACGCCACTAAGGTGCCGATCGGGTACAAAACTGTTGCCGCTCAGCTCCCTATTTTCTTCTCGATTACACATTGTGCTCGAGCGAGAGGAATGGATTAAGATAGAAATTAGGGTATTTTGAACTGAATAGGGATATTGAGTGAGAACTGGATCATGGCTTGTATGTGTATGTGGTAGTCATATTATGAATGACGTGAATGGTAGTACGTGTGATTACTGCGAAAGTCCTTATCTTAAACATTTCGATGGTTATCTACATCCTTTGATATATCTACATAATTATATAATTTTTGTTGTTTATTGGTAGGTGTTTAAAAGATGTTTTTTTTTTATTTTTCTTATTAGGGAAAGTTGCTGTAAATTATGTAACTACAAACTTTGAAGCACAGGATCTGTCATTTCTGACCACAAAATAAACTTTTCTTTTTGCCACCAAAATTTGATGTGAGAGATTATATTTTTGTAACATTTCTGGCATATTTTGCCCTTACACTACTTATTTTGTCCGTCACATTGATGCAGGTCATCACAATGACGCTACATTGATTGATAGGACCCGTGTCGTTGCACAATACATGCTTGATTGGAAGTATCGTCCTAAGAAAATATTACATTTTGGGGAGAAAATTGTCAAGAAACGGAAACAAAAAAATATGAAAGAATTTTGTAACTGATGCAACGAAGAGTGGTACATAAAAAATGTCTAATAAAATGTGCTACTTATGAATTTTCAATAGTTTATTTTTGGTGAAATCGACCAATTAAGAAACAACCTTCTGAAGTATTGTCAATCAAAAACTATCTTTGTAAATAAGTAACAACAAAATATAAAAACGAAGGTTCATATTTCAATGAAGTAATATAATTTTAATCATGCATTTTTTCAATAGATGCAGTCGCTACAAGGTTGCACAGATTCGACACAGTTACAAAATGTGCATAGATCGGTATAATTGCAAAAAGGCAAAATCAATCGTGGCTGAAGATTCCGACCTAATTTACAATTTGACCGTAACTGCAAATCTTTTGAAGCCAGTGGGTGCGATCAATGATCCGTGACCGCATAAATTTGTGAAAACTAATAAAAATCACTTCGAGCCACGGACGTCGTATTGTTCAGTAATCGATTTGCAATCGACCACAAAGGACGTTGGTACAATACTAGGTACATTCGGTAGGTGTGGCTACACTTCATCAACTGCATGTCAAGAGGTTTAAACGATATTCGAATTGTTATTTCTAACGGACTCTTTGTGGATTCGCGCGCGTTTCACGGTCGTGACGGTCGGTTGTAGGCGCTGGCTCGGAAACTGCAGCTGTCACATATACCTCGGACAGAGACAGCCAGCCATTGTCCTTCACAGATACGACTTCATATAAACGCAGTTTATGTGAATTCCTCAAAAGAATCTCTCAAGATCACGGTCTCACGCAAAAAATCTATTGTCATTCTCGACAATACATCGGTCGTATCACTGGCACATTAAAAAGTATTCATGCGGTATTTTTGTAAAGTCCATCTTTGTGATCCTGCGAAATCTTGACACATTTTAACATTTGTCATTCGTTTTTGAATCGACCGTCATTTTTCTTGTTCCTTTTCTAAAATAAGAGGAAACAGAAAACGATTTTCATCGCGCATTGGTCACAATTAAGGGAGCGTAAAAACAATTGCGAAAGTGTTAATGAACTATAGGCGTACTTAGCGTTTCGAGCTTTTTCATGGTTGGGAATTGATCATTCTTGTTTTGTTCAGTGGTGTGGCTATAGTTCGTCTTGCTGACCGTGACGGTGGTATTGTCTGGAGTCAATCAGAGAGCAATGAGCATCGTACAATGACCGCGGTTGCTAAATGATGGGGAACTGTCCTGTTATTGGTCGGTATGCGTGTCGCGTTCGATTCGGCTTTGTGTTGAAATGAGAACTGGACGCAGTCAATACTTATTTTATTGTAATGCTGATTGTGCAGCGATGTTTTTAATACAACAAAACATGTAGAGATATCCAAAGTAAAAGATCTGTTTACCCACATTTAACTTATAAATAGAAAACGATCTAACTTATAGGTTAAAAAGAAACTTTTATTTCAAAACCGTTTTTTTTTTCAACATAATTATAGTGTACTATCTTTACATATAATATGCTGTCAACCAAAATAAAACACGATAACAAAAGCATTTAAATGAACTCCAGAACGAGGCGCCAAACACAGTTCCGGGCAAATTATTTTTAATCGTCGCTATAAAAGAATACTCTTGTTAAGGAATTCTTTGTAACGACTATAAATCTGTCATACTCCTTGTTAGTAGAATGCTTTGATTTCAGTGCGATCAAAGACGTTTCATCTCTGTATCTTGGTGACACCTTATTACCTACAAATGTCTAAATGTAGCTCTTTCAGTTAAGATGTTTAATACACCGTGTAGACTATACGTCATCGAATGGAATTGTCGTCGGTCTTAATTGTGACAATGTGTGATTTAGTTATAGCTCTGCTTTTGTTTTACTTTTTTTTATTATGAGATTACATATTACTTTTTACTATCGCAGCTATGCTAATCTTAAAGTTGCGTTGGATGATCTATTGAACCATTGAAGTTTCATTATACAAGAAACAAAATTGGTGGAAAAATTTAAAAACTCATGAGTATGCTAACATCTTTGTTTTTTAACATTTAAACAAAAGTCGTTTGTACTCATGTGATCATAAGATTAAATTTATTATATAGCAGACATTGGTATTTTGAAATAATGCCTGTGGCAATTCAATACATTGTCTCGCATACCATTTCTTACAAAGGAAACATACAAAAATAAAGATAGATTTTCGTATGCCAAACACATCCTCTCACACTAAATATATTCCCGCTGGTGTCTAATTCAGCTCTTAGCATGTGTCGTCACGTCCTCGCAAATCGTGGTTCAAATCCTTGTGTGAAATTAACTGTTTGGGTTGAATTTTTCGTGGATTACGCTCAGATTTTCTTTCCTTTGTGCGGTTTGAGGATTGCGTTTGCTGGATTAGGAGATTATTTTGCGTTTCAGTTTAAGCATGGTCCACTTTCGACCGTAGAGGGATATAGCTATAATTACGTATTTGACCACCACAAAACAGTGGTCAGATATCTAACCAAATAACATTATTATGCCATGTACATACATATATTTCAAATTAAAACAAAAAATCAAAATAGCTAAGTATAATTGACAATACGCCGTATTCCAAATTCCCTAATATTGGTTACATTACTTCAAAAAAATTAACTCATAAAATGTATTGCGTAGGTCAGGCTAAGGACTAAACTAGACCTGACATTATACAAATCAGGTCTTTACATCGTGTTAGTAGCATTGCAAATCACAAACAATCTTAGTACTTGAAGATGTGTGAAATGCGTACAATTTTTTTCTTATCCCACACGTTTCCCATCTGTTTTTCTGTCTCAACCACGACAGAACACGCGATCGGTCAGCATTCAGTGGAACCAACCACAGGTCAATCCACTTTGTTTTTGCACTGCCTATAAAAACAAATTACCTACGCTTCAATGACATTGTACCATATAAACGTCTTATAAATGAAAAAAAAATACCTATTAAAATTTTGTTATTAAATTGCCTTAAAAATCCAGAAAGATAAGATCACAACAATACAATCTTGTGGAAGAAAATATGTCGAATTATTATGATTATTTATTACGATCGGTACTTCTTTGTCACTAATATATACTGGTTCCCATCTATTTCCTTACCAAACTTCATCCAAATCAATTCAGCAGTTGACATCTTCTTCTTATCGAATAAGAGTGGCCAACTCTGGTGTCGAGAGTTTATCAAGCCGCCCTAAGGGTCTCTGACATGGCTTAACGACTGCTGTACTAGACAAACAGCCGGGGCCTACATTTTAACGTGTCATCCGTCCCACGTTTACATAAAGAAGGCACATACACCACACATCCACACTCACTTCACAACTTCATTACATATATTAGTTGGAAAATTAATGATTAGAAAACAGAAACGAACTATACAACCAGTGCAAGAGCGATTTTGCTACGCTCACGATTGTCACTCCCTCAACTTGCGGTCATCAGCGAACCTCACACTTGCGACTCCAAGACATAACAAAGTATCCTATGATAATTCTTTCTCTGCGCACGCCGTGAAACTGTGGAACGCTTTGCCGCTAGATATTAGGAAAGCACCATCAATAGATAGATGTCTTCAAAAATAATTTTAAGAAATTGTATTTATCTTCTTTGGTTCCGACATAAATTGCTATATACTTATGTTTTTATTTTGTCTCTTGTATTAATATGTATGTATTATTGTGTATGTATGTATATATTATTGTAATATTTGTTTATGTTTATTCATATTATAAGTAGTATAAACATTTTGATCTTTTTTTTTTCATTTAATTTCTTAAGCACCTCGTCCTACTCATTTTATTTGAAGTTTATATCCCTGCCAGATTGGTTGCCTGGAAGAGATCGCTCTTAGCGATAAGGCCGCCAATTAAAACGCAAATTTTATTTTCTTTGTTTTTTGTATTGTTTTTTATGTATGTGGTGTTTTAATAAAGAATTTATCAATCAATCAATCAATCAGTGTTTGCTTAGTGTGGGGCTAGATGGCGCTGTGTGCAATGTCCAGGAATATTTATTTATTTATTTAGTGTAAGTTGATGATTTGACCACCATGTATAGAATTATTAAGTTATGCCATATTTATTATGACATATTTCTATAGAAAGGAGTCACAAAGTTATTTTGTCTGTGCAAATTACCTCGGCTCATCGATCAGGACTCTAAGCTTATAAAGGAAGCACGCAATAGTCAGTCGACTCAAGTATGTGCTCCAAGTTTATGACCTAATTCGGTTGTTGTGGTTTTGAGTTTATAGTTTAAGTGCCAAAAAAGTTGCTAATTTAAAACCGTTTTACAAAGGCAATTAAGGGTATTCTTATGATAAACAAATACTACCTAGTCAGGTCATAAATTCTGTCACATGTTTAATATAAAATAATTGAAACAACTTTATTCTTTATGTAACCATTTATATACCAAAATGAACTTAACAAAACATAGATTCTTATCACAATAAAGTTTATTCAAAATGACCTCCGTGATTTTGAATACAGGCCTTCAATCTGCGCGGCCAGTCGTCTATCGCTGCACGAACGAGGTCCATGTCAATATCGGCGGCTGCCTTAATCAAGGATGTCTTGAGTGACTCCAAATTGGGATGAAGCTTTGAGCACGCCTTTTCCTCCAAGTGTTGCCATATCTTGTAATCTAACGGATTCAAATCTGGACTGGAGGAGGGCCAGTCTTCGTGCCGGATGAAGTCGATTTCACGCGCCGCCAGCCAGTCTTGTGTGCTCTTCGCTCTATGAGCTGGCGCCGAATCTTGTTGGAATACCCAGTGCTTGTTATTGAACATGATATGAGAAACAGGTTCCACAAGGTTCGTCAGGACTGTATTTTGATACACAACTGCATTCGTTTTTACACCTTTCTCACAAAAATGTACCTCTGTTAAGCCCCAATAAGAAACTCCCAACCATACCATGAGCGAGGATGGAAAATGACCTCGTTGGCCACGCGGAATACGTTTGCTCGCTTCTTCACTACTGTGTGCGTACACCTTATCATTTTGTTTGTTGTAGCTCTCTTCTGCAGTAAAAATTTTTTCATCCGAAAAAAGAATTTCCCGATATTTTTTTCCCGCGTACCGCTTCAACAAAGCGCGGCATCTCTTCAGTCTCAGGTCCATTAGACGAGCATTCAAACGATGTCCTGTTTTTCTTCAATATGCCCGAAGCCCTAAGTCTTCATTTAACACCCTTTTCACCGTGGTTCTGCTTAACCCCATCTGAAGGGCCAACAGTTTCTGCTTACGTTTGGGATTTCTTTGAATTCGCGCCTTCACAGCTTTTATCACTGCTGGAGTCCTAACAGACCGAGGGCGACCACTTCTTGACCTGTCATCTACACTAGAGTCTTCATTGTATCGTTTGATGGTACGATAAACGAATCTTTTGGTTATATTCAAATTTTTCAGTATGTCAAAAATTTGAATTGGCGCGTAACCGCAACGATGTAATGCAATAACTGCAACACGGTCTTCTTTAAGCGTCCACTCCATATTTAAAAATGAGTAAAATTCTAAAAAGTATACATTTTTATTTTCATGAACAATTCGAAATTCGAATTAAATAAACTTTTTTGTGGCCAGCATTCTAAAAGAAAAGTTTTTACTGTGTGACAATACTTATGACCTGACTAGGTATAAGATCGTCAAGTTGGGGCTTAAATCTATACATATAATAAAGCTGAAGAGGGTCTGAGGTCTGACCTTTAAAGATATTCTTAAAAAAATTGGTTCAAATTGATAGCAGAACACGATCCAACTATTTCTGGAATTTGTCTGTTTATCTGTGTCTCTGTTTATTAAAACGCTCATCACGCAAAAACGGCTGCACGGATTATCATGACTTTTGGTATGAAGGTAGTATGAGGTCTTTGGAGTGTCATAAGCTACTTTTCATTCTGAAACAATGCGTGCGAAGCCACAGGCATCCACTTGTATTTAAATATTTTTGTTCATATACACATAAAAGTATTATACAATACGAGTATATCTATGCTTATATCTTTCAACGTGGATGTGACGCATTAAGATATTTTTACCAGAAACATTTAATTTGAATTAATAATTCTGAGCAATAATTTTGTACTTACCAATTATCCACTGGAAAAGAGATTATAATAATTCTAAGAACATAATTTATTTACTCCTAAACAAATGTTCTCAGCAGACACTTCAACATCAAATATGTATCCCAAACTCTTACCATTTACGAAGTATTTCTGTGAACTAATCTACTATTTGTTAGCAAAATAAATACATTCCTAAATGAAGTAGCAGATATAACTTCGTTCTAGGAATCCAATTTAGAATCTAGGCCTCCACTTGGCTCAATGTCAAATTAATCGTCTCCTTATAATAACTCAAATAGCTATCATAATTTTGTATTCATTAAAATGCTATTTACAAGAGTGTTATCATTTATGAGAAATAAATAACTTGTTATTTTACATATTTAATAACATATACGTTTACCTTATTGTGAAGTAGGTATATGCAAATATAAGAAATAAGACTTTAGTCGCATTTTTTCAGTATTTTTCTTACGTGGTATAGGTTTGTGCTTGATGTAAATATTTAAAATGTATACTTTCCAAAAATAAGACCCCGGAAGGTGCTAATCACCGTGTCACAGACGCACCGGCGTCTAGTACGGTGCTTTAGAGATATTCTTGTATGTGTGCATTTTTATGAAAATTAAATAATTTTGAATTTTGAATTTTTTTTAAATTTTGATGTTAATTATTATTATGTTATTTAGTAGTAGGTACTACTACTCAATTTTGGTTCCTCAAGTAAAATAAAAACTGCTGAAACGTGTCTTATTATCGATTTAAAGGGTATACCCAAACATTATTTTTTCTAATATTTTATTTGTTTAGATTTTTGGCCCTCTTCAGCTTTATTATATGTATAGATTCCAAATTAATACAAAAAACGCTAATAGTTGATTGTTGTCAAAGTTCTTTAGAACATATTATTTGTTTGACTTTGACCCTATGGTTCGTTAAATGCGCTTGCGTGTTGTTGTATCACGCTTCAGTGTACAAGACAAAATGCTCAGTGGATTGGCAAATTAGCACCTTGATGGTCAAAGAGCAATAAGATACGCACTTTGTGAATACTAACGCATAATAGGTGGTAGGTTAAAGAAGGGTTTTATTAAAAAAAAACGAATCAGACATTCCCATCCGGATCCATCGAGGGGAATAATTAGACAAGAAAAGCAAAAAACCGGCATTAATGGCACCTAGGGGAGGAGGCCTATACCCAGCAGAGAGTCGACAAAGGCTGAAGATGATGATGGCGACATTCTCAGAAAGACAAGTTTATTTTAAAAAGTGTCTCAATTCCTTTAATATTATTTAATTGTATTGTATTTATAGAACACATATCAGATAGAAATGTGTACATTATTGTGACTGGGATTTATTTCTGTTTCTTTATAATAGTACGATGTCTCAACAAATACCATTCTGTTCGTATTTAATCCCTGAGCGTTCAAAGACTTGATCTGAAAATGGAGTATGAAATTCAAGTTCCTACGCCTACTAACAAGCTCCATGGAATCTTAGTAACCGTAATAAGTAACAGGAAACCCACTCCAAACAATGACTCTGGCTCTATTCAAAATTGTCCGATTCGCAGGATTTCAGCCTCGTATTAAAATGTCCCAGCGCAAGCGCATAGATGACCGCATTTAAATGTGCATACAAAATATCGATGCACAAAGCGAATGCTGGCCTATACCGACCAACTTTACATTACCGTCACCAACAACACGTGACACGCAAAATCCGACCTTATCTTTTACCGGACAAGACACATAAAACTCTAATTAGAAAAACACAATGTTATCTACAAATTGGTAGTACATACAATGCTGGACAATAACAGTGACATGCAGTTGAATGCAAAACAGTTTATGTCATGGTTGAACATGTTATAGGAAACGCCGTGTAAAGTGTCGAGGCTTGTCTTCATACAAGCGAGTTCATGGTTTGGGGAGCTAATTAAAGGCTCCGCTGCTCTGTGTCTGCGGTCAGGGGAAGTTAGACCAGACTAGACAAGACCTTTACAATTGATTTGGAGGTAGTGTGAAGTTAGAATTGTGCAGCCGCGGCTGGTGAACTTATTTCTGTTGTGATGTAACTGTCGTGTTTGACTAACTGTTTGTAATTTCCCTTTGTCATAATATTATAGACAGAAGTACAGTGTTGGTGATTTCTACACAAGATAATTGAAAGAATGCAAATAATACTCGTACCTAATTATGTATGTAGTAAGTAAGTAAAATAAAATATTTCATCAAACACCTCACGGCGTGTTTCGACAGCCTCATTTCAGCCCTAATTCCTAACCAATACCTATGTATAATAATATGATCCACCGAGGATCACAATGTTACATGTGCAGACGTTGTTTAATTTTTCTGTAAAAAAACTGTTTTTTTTTGCTAAAACACTTACAAATTATGTACTTATTACTCAACTTCAACGTTTAGGCACTTAAATAAAATATTCCTGGTTTTATAAGCCAAATAAATTCTCATAAAACTGCCCAATTGAGGCTAAATTAAAATCAACCGGTCACAGACTACTATTAAAGTGGCCATTAGAGAAACAAACAAGAACCGGGCCTCCGATAAAATAATAATAGCTTTCATCTTCGCCGACCCCAAACATCTAAAATTCAACCCTCCACAAACACAAAATTAACGGACTACAAAAAGTCGGAATCATCTCTCTGACAAAAAAACTAAATTAAATAGTCTGCCTAAAAAATGACGTCAGCGAAATTAAAAATGCCGCGAGCGAATCGTTTCACATTATTTACACAATACCGTAACGGACTTAAAACAAACTTTGGTAACCGATGGTACTTTGCCCTATATTTTGAAGGATAATGAGTAAAAAATGGCCTCAACTACACCTGTTATACCACCTGCCTTACTGACCGACTATTAAAGAGCAGAAAAAAGGCTTTACACAAATTTGTATGCCATCTTACTATGTTTACATTGATGTAGATTTTACAGTTTTTGTAGGATTAGTTAGTTAAAAAAATGTTATCTTGACATGTTAACATACAATTTTCTTTTTCATATCTGAATAAATTTAGTTGCTCAGTAAAACATATGCATATTGCCAAATTACAATAATGAAAAACTGTACCCAATTTATTTTATCGACCCATTTAAGGTTTTCAATTTGGATCACATACTGCGAACAAAACAGGTCAAGGTTTTTCATTAAACCTCAATACATAAATATGCAAAATACCAACTAACCTTTGCATTACTACCTTCCATCAAGATCTCATTATACATCATTACCTAAAACCGCAAAAAATGCCGCCGCTAATTTCCCTTGCATTTAAATCGTCAGATTTCCTTCATATATTTTATTTAGGCTATAAAAATAAACAAGCGATCATTATTCTCATAATAAGTACCTAGTTGGGGTTAATTAAGTGGGATTCAGTCGGTTTCGGCCCCGAGGTACATTAAGATATGAACAGAATTAAACAGATGGTCAAGTCAACAAGTCTCGTAACGTCATATAATGTATGTACCTACCTTATCAGTTTGTGTAGTCAAGGTAATGTGTACCTAAATAAAATTGATTTCTGCATGTGACACAGTGATTTCACGATTTCAAGTAAAAATAAATAAATAATTTAATCTCTTTTTGCATAATTATTTTTTAAATGGTTTGTGGATACCCAAAGTAAATATCCATCCGGATATACAATATTAGTTAAATGTTTGTACATCTTTAGCTTCATCCAACTCAAAACACATCATATTCATACGCATCTTTATGCATTTTAAAAAGCAAGTAAAAAAATGGTTTTAGATTTAATATGTAACAATCAAATAGTTTTTTTATACGATAATATGATACTACACGAGTTGAACTTCTGTGCCTTAACTTAATCCGAGGCATCATTTGGTGTTATGAGAGCCCTACTGCCTCCTCCGGGGTGTATTGTTGTTCCTTTTAATAGCAAAAATGATAAATGCGTCTGCCGGGAGATGGAATTCGATGAAATTCATTCTCAATTTTTTATTAATGTCGATTTTAGATCGTTTTGGTAGTTTACCTTCGTTAATGTAACCATTGATGTTTGAACGTTATTTATCGATGGCAATATCCTTGAAACTTTGGTAGACTTATAAACATAAATAAATAAATATTTCAGGACATATTATTATCACACAGCGCCATCTAGCCCCATACTAAGCTTACGCTTGTATCATGGGTACTAGATAACGGATATAATACATATATACTTTTTCTTTTGTAAATACATGTTGTGATGAAAGATTGAATTTTGATTCCTTGTTTTAGTTACTTACTAAATATTATAACTTACATTGCTTTTTAATGTTAGCGTGACTGTTTAGTATTTCACCTGATAAATTATTGTAACTAAGACCCATCTTTGATAAAAATTAAACGTAATAGTTTATTTTATTGTTGGTAAACGTATTATTCTAGCCTTGTAATTTATATGATTCTAGCAAATACGTGCCAAAAGCACATTCATCAAAGCAATAAAATAATTCATATTGTAACCAATCATCATAAAATCATTCACTTGAAATTGATTGTAGACGTAGCTAAAGCAATATGGCATAAAGCCAGAACAAAGGAACAAAAAGCCTTCATAAAACCTCTTAGAACCCCCACGATGCAGTGCCGTCCAAATAGGCGAGTAAAAAAAGGATTTACCCACGTAGGTAATATAGCATCGGCGTGCGATCGACTTTAAGGGCATCTCTAAACGTGATTTAACAAAAAGCGCAACCCTTTAAAGGGAAGTCATGGTTAAGCGTCTCATGCCGGCACAGTTTCCATAAAACTTAAGTAAGCTCTTAGTGGGATGATACAGCTACCTTGTTTAAATCCCCCTTTGTATGGCCGCGTCTCTTTTGTTGCTCGCCGAGGTGGAGCTAAGAAGCTAGACTTTTATAAACAGTTGCCGCGGTTTGTATGGAATATAGGGATCTTGGCGTAATTTGCTGGTGCAACAAAAGGAACTTCTGTTCATGGTCTTTGTTGGTATTGTTTGGAATGATATTAAGATTTTAGCGATTATTTCTTAATCTTCTTAGTTTAGATTGGTAGCTACCAACTGCTTTACTGGTTTTTAAAGCAAGATTGAATACAATCCGACTAAATTATCCTTAATTCTAAAAAAGTAATCAAAGTTACATAAAACAAATATTATATTTTTCACCTGGTCTATTTTAAGGAAGCTATCATATCATACTCATGTCAATCTAAATGAAAAAGATTAAAAATGCGTTATTGTTCAAGCAGAAACTCTTCAAACATGCGCTCAGTTTGAACAATACAATGGAATATCCCTTTTTTGTCCTCACCAAGTGTAAGATTGGAACATCCGACAACGAAAGGGTTGGCCAAGATTGGTAAACAAAAATTATTTCGTCTCATCTGCATTTTACTAAACAAATACATAAGTTAAAAGTAGGTTGAATCTAGGATGAAAGTAGCCATAAAATAAGATGTAAAATCTTTATTTTAATACAAAATTTATTTTACATTGGTTTAACTGCTTGGGCATTGAGATGGCGAGTTGACTCGCCTTTAGATCATAAATGGGATATGTGAAATCAGAAATGTATAATCTGTATTTATCAATAAATTGTTGAGTTTCAAAAATGCAACAATTAGTATAGGAATGAGGTAAGTACCAATTACTCAATTCTCATTAACAAATAGTATGAAAAGGTATTGCTTGATAACCATAATCAAAATTTAACTTCACAAAAGCTCCAAAACGACCTACCTAGATCATTATAAAAAAAATTAGATCATTATACCTTACAACCACTTGAAAGCTCTGAGCCAGATCGCTTTACACGACTTTTTTCTTATCAAGCGAAATCGCTCGAATTATACTGCAAAGAGCAATCGTTCATTCAACAGTGTATTGAATAGTCGTTATGAGGTTTGGGCGTACTAAAGCGGCAGAATTGGGTTGTGGGTGAGATTTTGGTGGAGAGATGTGCGTGTTTCTGTGTTAATAAATTTTGTGATATAAGCAGCAACTTGATGAAGCATTAAAATTTTTACATTGATACATAAAAAAAAAAATTGTAACGCAGCGGTGACGATATTGTAACTAATGTATGAAAATAATATGCAATTACTGTTACAATTTACTTGTAATTAATGTTTATGTCCTACCAGTTGTACGTAATACGCGAAGGAAACTTAGTAATTGTTTATTACTCTTTCTTACGCAACGGAGCGACATATAGCCGTGACTTATGTTATGGTGATAGAGTAGGTTTTTGAAAGTGACGTAGGCTACTTAGATTTTAAAACAAGGGCGAGTGAAACTGCAAGCATTCCCATTATTTAATAAAAACAAAATTGAAATAAAAAACTACGAATATCCACGTTTTTCATACCACAAAATTTGCTTTGTAGACAACGATAATTTCGCTTAGCCAAAAGTCTAATCTATGCCTTAATTTTTTTTCAGGAACCGCTCTTCTGCCCGCCCGCAGCACCGCCCCGCCTCACAAATCTGCAACTGCCCACAGCCGCTCTCAAGCCTCGACAATCCCAGATCATACGAAAGTGCATGTAATATAAATCTTTCCGGTGATGCTCGAACAACGGACCACTCCCACTTGGGCCCGCGGTCTTGAATGCGAATATTAAATTCCACTCAAAGTCTTTATTTAAAAACTGAACCGACAATTTTAGCTTATATTCCCATACGTCCTGGGCACACTTTACTGCTTATTTGTGGTAGGGTTGGCAGTTTTTGTAATGATCGCATTAAAGTTGTTATAATATCATATTTTATATTCGAATTATAGGTATATGTAAAATAACTTTAATTATGGAATTAACTTTATGAGTACTATATTTTTGTGAGTCAGCAAAGTTAGAATTTGAATTTAAGTGAACCGTGTTATAAATTTCATGGGCTAATTTACTATGTTTTTTGAAATAGTTAGTGTTTCCGTGATTTTTATAACATAATGGAGACTTTGTGTTTTTTAGGAAATTAAATACATAAGGAGTTCATAAATAAGCTTAGATAACGTACATAATTATACCTCACATTATAATAACTGCTGTTTCCTATTGATATCTTTCCTATCAATCAGTACCTACATTTGTGTAAAATAACATTGGATTTAATCACGAGACATCCCTAATCGCTATACCCAACGGCATTTCGATATTCCGTCCCGCGTATTTATAATTTTTAATGCAGCGCTGCACTGTGCCTTTTTTGCAACGTCCATCAATAATATTCGGACATTTGAATGTCTGTTTTAAAGACTATATTGATCTGTCTTTTAAAATTATCTGCGGCTCGATCGGTGCATCAAAGCGATTTGTATGCAAAATTAGTCATAATCATAACGTTTTATTGATGAAACCTTTTTGTGTGTTGTAAAAGTTACATCGGGTTTTGTAACAAAAAGCTTTATCCCACGTCTGAATTAAGATTTTGGCGTATTGTGAAGGTAATTTAAACAAGATGAGGAGAGCCTGGAATAGATCGCACTAAGCAAAAAGCCCGTCACTTGTGGCATTATAATAAGATTTTTTTTTTATTCTTAAGGTTTTAATTTCTATTTAATTCGTCAAATCGTGTCTTCACAATAAAAATATAACCAAATATGTTTTGTTTTATGAAAAATAATAATTCTTGAAAAACTCTGTATGAGGTACTAGTAACACTGAATATTGATATCAAAGGCGTTACTTTCGGAGTGAATTATAATAACAAAACGACATCTTGAAAAGGAAGCCCATCTCTTCTTAGAAAAGTAATACAAACCAAACAGTTCCTAGCTACAGATTATATAAAACTATCTAACAGGGTTACTGGTAACTAACGCATACATATTATAAGGGTGGCTTGAGTACATAAAAATCAACAAAATTATATTTTATTATGAGTTATTTTGACAAGTGCTAAGTCCGCACTTTGCCATTAATACATTCAATTTCCAATTAGTTTCAAGTTAAAATTATATTTTGTTCTAAAACATGGAAATATTAACATTACATAACAAAACTTAAAAGCCGTTTCTTATTGGGTATACTCATTACATTTCAGAACTCTTTCATTGCTCACCATCAGGAAATACTGGGGATTTTTTTATTATCGTTCCACCATTGTTTCCCTCAACATAAGTCAAGGACATTTTCTGGCTGAAAATGTGCTTAGGGGTTATGAATTTTATGATCGGTTTATTAAAAACATAACTTGCAAAATTTATATATGAAAACTGATTGTAAATTTTGGGAATGAAGTGTTTCGTGAGAAATATAATGAAGTGGTTATACATGTAAAAAGTATACATTGAAAAATATGATAAATTAAATATGAATAGTTAAACTAAAGAAGTGTTCTTCTAAGTAAGTAACTTCTTCTCAAATATTGAGATCAACTTCGGAGCAAACCAGTCCAAGTAAAAACAAAATTAACACAATTAATATCTTTTACGTTTGACAAGAAACTGCCTAGCGGTAAGCTCGACTGATAGTACTTGTAGTGTATATGAAAGAAGTGTATAATATATCTAGTTACAACTCACCCTGTATAATAAGCATACAGGAATGTTTGGTCGAATGGTTATTATTAGATAATTTAATAACAGTTACAACAAAGGAAACTGTCTGTCTAGTTGACGCGTCGTATCAAATCGCGGTGACGTGTAGCGATGGATGCACCCCCTATGAGTCATTGGTCTATGTCAAACTAACTTGGTAAGAAAAGTTTCATTTTTGTGAGTGCATTTGTGAGTTTCATTATTGAATAGCTATTTTTGATTAAACAATATTTTAATTAGTAGCAAAGCGGATTAGTGTTAGCTACGTAAGATACAATTTAAAAAATAGTAAATTGTTACACAATTTTAATTTTAAGGTAATAAGATAGTAGGCTGTAGATAATACTCTTAAAAAATATGTAAAAGCTTTATTTAACACACGATTATATTATTTTATAATTTACGCTAATGTGTGGATTTAAAAAAATAAATAAGGTCGCATAGTTTTGAAACCGCATTATTTGTAAGATACACCTAGTTTTAAAATACAAGCACTAGTATTTTGTTATAAGTAAACAATGCATATTGTTTGAGTAAATGATATTAGTCCGTCTAATAAAATACTTATAATATTCTTCCACATTTACATATATGTAGATATACATATACAAGGTACAAAACTATTATTATGAGTTCTTTTGACTTTTTTTACCTATCTTTCAACTACACATGTACTTACATCACTATAGGTCTGATTCTGACAAGTTGATTTACTGTACACTAGGGTGGAGCGTTAATGTATGAAAATTTTTTTTTTTGAAGATTTGAAATTGTAATAGTAATTAAATGGTGCGATATATTAAAACTAAAGTAAATGTGATTTTTCATTTAATTATGTTAACATCTTCTGCCTCCGCATTGACTTCAAAAATCAAAATTTTACTGAAAAAGAGCAGTACACAGTTTACAAAATATTGAGCTTAAATTAACGGTAAATGGGTGATAAAATAACAAACACACTTTGGTTAAGAATTTTATTATTGAAATAGAATCTAAAATGTGGTGATATATGAGGAAAAAAAATAAAAAAAAATGTGTTATTTTGCTTTAAAATCCCTTTTTGTCTCAAATTTGGGCATTATGTTCCGGGACTCCAGTTTAGCTTTTATAGCACCTAAACGTGCCTTTTTTGTGTATTGTGACGTGGCTGCTTCTGTTGTCACTTTCACAGCTCGTTCTACTGCTTGGGTGTGGCACGGAAGCCTTAAAAATGTTAATTGAGTCGCATCCCCAGTATAGACGACGTGCTGAATTTCTTGGTTTGAAAAACTTCAATATAGGGAGTTACGTTACTTTTTCCTGCCAATTTATCATTATCAATGAATGTTGCAGCATTAAAATTTATGCTAGGCAACTGAAACAGTCTAGTTGGTGAGGTTTGCTTGTTACTACGCGCTTTTAAACGCTCCTGGCGGCCAGTTCTCGAATATGTTTCTGATCGTCTGTTTACATTGCAAGAAGCAAGTTCTCCGGATGCGCTATTACGTTAGTAGCTATTACGTTGAATGACAGGACCGATTATCATTTGAAGATCTTTTGGAGATATCGGGAAGCCGAAATTATATGAAAAAATTTGCCGGCTTCCATCCTTGCAGGAGGATTTATTCTTTATTAAGAACCAAGGTGGTTCGTATACTTTGACCACAAATGTTGCCAGTATTATTAGTTTCTCTGTCAGTTTTTCGGTTGCTACACACATACGCAAAATTCTATTAGCACGTGTGAGCCAACGGGTATGTGATAGTTTGCCGGGAGATTAATTTGTGAGATCTTCTGGAAAATACCGGTACATACCGCTGAACAATTTTATGCAAGTACTGTTGATTTGTACTCAAATCTGTGGCCATTTCTGGAAGCATTTGTTCTTCGATAGGTCGAAATTTTATAACAGGAAATTGTTTACAGGTCTCTAGACTTTTTCCCAAGGGTCCAGAGAATGACTTAGGCCCCGAAGTAGTTAACTCATCCAATAACTTATCTCTGGTTTTAGTTCTCTGTCTGCGTATTTTGTGTCTTGTCAATCACATCAAAACACAATAACAAGACAGATGATGCAATCGCAGCTGCAGCTTTATCAGATACTCCGTAGGTACCTGTCACATGTCTTCAAAAGCGTTGAAAAATCAATTTGTGAGGATTTTTCTTTTCTTTCGGGAAACATCTTCTAGTTCGATGATATCGTATGTGATATTGATGATGTTGCTGAAGTAATACTAACATTCAAAATTGCCAACGACGATGAGCTTGTATTTAATGTTACAGGGCGATTCTCTCGTTCACTGAGCGCCAGAACTAAACGCGACAATTGTGACGCTAGCCGCTCCCCGCGCGCTCCCTCACTCCCCTTATACGAAATTATAGCCACAAGAAGACGTAATAATTTTGTAATAAATCGAAAATATATCATATTACTAAATATTTCTTAAATCTAAATTGTTAGATTAATGAGGTTTTATAAAATTTATGTTGCGTCAAAGTCGGTACTAAAATAATGAATTTTATAAATTTCAATAACATTGCGGAGGCTGTTACCGTCAATTAAATCCAATAATATTTTTTATGGTTTAATTTGAACCATAAACGCACCATATTTTCACTATTAGATTGCAATATAACAAAAAAGTGGAAAACGCTCCACCCTACTGTACACATGCAAAAGACGAGCTTATCGGGTCCCATCATTCATAGCTTAGCATTATGCGTAGGACATACAAGTATTCCTGGCACATTACTCGTATATCGTGGATCACTCCGACCCACGCTAGTGTGGACTTGGCCTTTTACATACTAGCTTGGTCTCATGGTTTTACTTGCGATGTAAATGGTTAATGATATATGTATTTTATTGAAGGATTATATTAGAGTACCTTCATGTTTTCTTTATCCCAAATTCTAATTATGTTTTTGTTATAATCTTAGATGTATCTTTTGTTTCATTTTTTTCTTCATTTTCATTTCACTTCATTCATTTAAAAAAAAAAAAAACATATGGCTGACAAAGCTGGAAGTGAATAAATTTAGTTCTTGCGTAAATATTTGTTTTCGATGATTTTCACAAAAAACAACATATATATGAGCAAATAAAACACACATAAATAAAATCTTTCGGAGTAGTAATTGTCTAACCATGAGTATGTAAGGTTATAAAATACATTGTAACCACTTTTTGAACTTGTCTGTCAAATGACTAAGTTTAGAGATAAAATGGGCCGATAGAAAGGTCAAGCAGGATGTGGCTCCAAAACAACGCACGTTTTTATAAGAGTACTTGGAAAAAATGAGCAACAAAATTCTGTTAAAAGACTGGTAAGAGAACAGTGCTATATTATTGTTGTTTCAAACTATGTCGTAATATTATAATATGAGCAATTTGTACCAACAATGTTTATTTGGCTGACGAGAAATAAAGATCATAATTAGAGTTTTCAATTTATGTCTTTGTATATGGTTTTTTTTTAGAATACATATGTAGTAATAAAATGTTTAAACAACTAGTTAACTTCTACTACCTTGTTTACTTCTTACACGAAACGAAACGAACAACGAAGTACGAAGTTAATTATGAAATTAATTTAATGAAAATATATGAAGTTTACTCTAAGCCAAGACCAACCTTGACTTCATTTTATCCACACCGTTTCTACACAAGCTAAGCTAGTAACACCACGTAACACTTAGTCCAGACAGTTACAAAGAGCCCTACAAAATTCAGAACGGAAAAAATATTTTTACCCAAGAATCTGGAGCTATCTTGTCATATACATACATATATAGGTATACAAGATCGTGACGAGACATCGATGCTCCCTTTTGTATATTGAAACCATTGAAACACATTGCCTTGAAGTGGTTTACTTGAATGTTTAACTGGTATTCAATATTCAACCTTATGGTGTTAGAAATAAGAAGGTATAGCATGTTGAAGTTGACAAACGTTATTGTTCTCACGGCTCCACTCGATTGTTCGAGCTTCTGACTATCAAGATATCAGGCCATGACCCTCGGCTCTTCAGGGATGAAAATATAGGTGCTTCGTATGAAGGTAAAAGGTTTGTGTGATTTTTCGTTTTTATATTAGGCACCCTAGCTATAGAATACAAACCTTAGCATAAAATATATCAAGTTTAGGTGTTATATAACAATCATGACTTAACCAAAATTTAGACTATCTTCTTTTTGTTGAGAGTCATAGTTTTAGGATATTTGATATGTATTTGAGACGCTTTTTCATTAGCGGCTAGGTCAACCTGCCTTTATAGATTTGTACCTGTACTGTAAGTCAACTAATTAAGTCTATTATGTATATTAACTCTAGACATATCCATAACAATATCAAGTTTTTTTTTTAATTCTTTATTTTGAAAAGGGTTTGGTTAGACATGACCATGTCACTCCTATTGGGCCTTACCTACTTATACCTAATCTACGCTTAATTCCTAGTAATACTAATTGATATAGCAATATGGCCGAGTCTGATATGGGCTCAGCCAGAATGCTATTACACACACCAAGTTCGTAAGCTATGTTAATAAGCAAACATTCCCCCAAGAAATTAAAATAACTTCCACAGCACGCTGTAATCATCTCATGAGGAACCTTCTGATAAATAATAGAGCAATCACGATGTACTTGGTTCTTCCTACACAAGAGATTGTTTATTAAATTACAGGTTAGCCAAGGGCTTAGTAAAAAGCTAACGTGATAAAAACTTGCAACTGGACAAAACAGTTTATGAAGATTGCCCAGAGCGCCGGCGAGGCGCAGTTTAAAATGCATCAGTAGAATGTTATCTTCTCTGTCCTAGATTTTTAGTCGGGAAAATGTTTTTCTAGTAAGATTAGATAAGTGTCTAGCTGTAGGAGTAAAATAAGGTGTTATACTACAGTTATGCCATTTTATGAACCAGTGTTTTAACGACGTATTATTTGCTTCTGTTTAATGTTTAGTTATCCGAAAGCAATAGGAGTAGGTACTGCAAATAACAACGCCTTATCTTGTTAGGGTAAGACTGAGCTAATAAATGTGTGCATGTCTCTTTAAATTAAATCACTACGAACGAAGTGGAACATAAGTTTTAATACATACTGTTAACATATAGTGAAGGACAGTTAAACTTCGAATATCTGGTTATATAAAGATGTTCCTACTCTAAATTATAATTCCTCTGTGTCCGTCCGATGATTGACAAGTGAAGTCCAGCCATGCATCGTGGTGGGCGCTCGCTCGAACGTGATTGTTAAAACCTTTTGCTTGTAACCTTCTCAACCCTTCATTTGTGAGGCGCGTAAAAACATAAACTTAATTGCTTCATTCCGAGAATCTGTGTCTATCATTTCTGAGTGTAACCGCTGTAAAGGCAAAACAAATGGACGTTAAAAACGTAATTATAGTTATAGATCCACGCGGTGCAGTTTGCAAAATTGCAGTTCTTATGTGCATCGATAGAGCGATGATTTTGTAATCAACCGTGACGATTGGTTTGATTGCTAATATTGATTTGTCTTGGGTGTTCCTGCAATTTGCAGAGACACCTTTTGTAGAAGTTAATGTTCAGTTGTTTTTGTGATCTTTTGCCGATTGACTAATCAGAATGACTGTCAATAATTACGTTTTAAAATAAGTTTTCAGAATTGCGCGTTTTTGCTTTGTGTGTCATCTTTTTTGCATATTGACTACCCACTGTGTAAATTGAATAAGTGAGTGAGTATGCATGTGAATTTATTTGTAATCGCTTATTTTTTTCACAACGGAAGCCGTTCTAAGCAAATTTTGCTTGAAAACAGTGGATTAACATAACGACTACTATCTCGGGGTACCAACAATAAAACTATAATATTGTAAATCATGACGCAATACTGTCACCATCAGTCAAACAAACCATAAATTTACACGAACCTAGTTTACACTAAAATAACTTTCTCATAGCATGAAGTAACTTAAGTAACGCTTGATTGATCACTCTCTAAATCTGTTCAAATTAAGATATCTCTGAAGATATTTTTGAGATAAAAACGATAGCATCGCAGCCACTTGTAATTTTATAAAGCACCTATTCTTCTGCTGACCTTTGTTTAATGTTTGTGTAACGGTTTTTTTAACTGCTGCCACGCTTTGTGTGCTCTGGACATTAAATTATGAGCTCGTTTCATAAAATATGCGCGTGGAAATAGCGGAAATCCAAAGTGTGTGTTCTATGGAACAAATACCAATACCCTTTGAAAAATTTAACATCAACTCAGATTATGAAGAAACAATTTGTCGAGTCAACTTGCTACATTATTATTTTTTCGTAACAGAGCGTTTGCTCTGATGTTTCTAAAAACACCTTATTTAGACCCGAACTGGCCAATCATGACAATGATGAATATATCATACAAATTTACAAAATAAAAAATAAACTGAAGCACAAGATAAAAAGTATCTCTTCATTTTGGACTGCTCATGGCTCGTAAGATAAATTATACGTTACGTTTACGTAAAATTGGAGATCAAAGCCATGTTACGAGTATTTCACGTTACGGAACTCGATAAGGCATGCCAATTATGGACTCTTGCGAGGCTCTGAACTGTGTGTCAACTTTGGGACTAAATATTTTACTTCCTGCTCAAATATTTTACTTAGGACATACAAAATGTATAAAGGCTTTTCTAAAGATTTTCCAAGTGCCCCCTTTTTTTGTTAGAAGTAGTATGTTTAGTTTTTCTCCCCTTGTTTTCATATTTTTTGTAAATATTGTGATTGTAAGGTATTTGAGTATGAAATAATTAATGTAATTGGTTTTGACCGTTTTAATTATTATTAAATAAATAAATAAATTATTGTAAATGTATATTATCTCAACCACATAGTATAAAATATTATGCTAAAAAATATTCTTAGAGGTTACACGTCTGATTACGGTATGAAAAAAAAATGAGTAAATAGGTTTCTACTAGGCAAGCGTGCTACATTTTAGAGTTCAGTGGTGGTTAACATCGAGTAGGCTGTAGTCAAACGTAAATCCAGATCCAGACTTTAATGCTTCGTTCTGTTACAGAGTCCTATTCAATGCATAGGTTTACGTCAACGCATGACCATTTGCCTATATAAAAACACTGAGTAGGTACTAGATTTATTTTAATTAAATAATATTATCATGTTTTGACGGAAATTTAGTCCAATAATCAATACTTATATTAAGTATCAGTATCAATACTTATTTAAGTCTCATATATTATTTTGTAATTTTTCATCAACAGAACTCTACTTAACACTCAATTGTTTTTACTCACCAAACTTTAATTCGTGTCGAAAATCCATGTCACGACCCAGAAACGTCCAAAATCAATGTGTTTTATTTCTCTCCCGATCATCATAAATATCAACACAAATCATCCGAATTTCTAAAATAACACGGAGTAATCAAACAGTTTATTGATTTACAGCGTCGAAGGAAGTGCTCGTCAAATATAACGACTTGGGTTCTAAAACTGTACCGTGTCATAAAATATATTTGTTGTAGCGTTATAAATGGTTTTAAAATTGCTGTATAATCTGTTAACGGCTTAGAGTAACAAACATGAGATCAGTCAATGGTGTTTCGTAATCTTTATTTCTTACATTAAATTATGACAAGATATCATAGTGTTGTATAATACATAAAATTACTTATTTATTTTATTTACAATAATAAAATATAAAAACAAGGGAAGAAAAACTAAACATACTACTATTAGAAAATCTTTAGAAAAGCCTAAAGATAATGTAAGTGCTCCAGCCCACTACCAGAGGGCAGCGTGCCCAGCATACTGGCCGCATTACCACGCTGGATGGCAATGCTGATACGTTGAGCCAGAAAAAGGCCAGCATTTTGGTCATGCGTCGCGTCAACCAAGCGCTCCGAGAGGTTTTGTAAAATAATTATTTATTTATTATAATTATTACTATAATTATTACTTATTTATTTGTAATATATATTATTTCAATAAATATAACTTTCATTCTTTTAATGTCATTCAAATCTGAATGTAGGGTAATTCTTTGTCTATAATATTAGTACAAATTAAACTTAAGAAATTATACTTGTCACTGTAATTAGATCAAATCCTTTTTTTAAATAAATTTTGACTTAGTAATGTAGTGTAACTGAACTCTAATCGAGCGAGTCATAAAAATGCTTTTAAACTAAGCTTATCATTATTTGAATTGAATAATAACAATGTATATTTTATTTACAATAATAAAATATAAAAACAAGGCAAGGAAACCTAAACAAACTACTTCTAACTACTGCAGCATACTGGCCGCATTACCACGCTGGATGACAATGCTGATACGTTGAGCCAGAAAAAAACCAGCATTTTGGTCATCGTCATTTTGACGATGGAAAAAGACGTGACGGTATGACTCTTGTGCCCTGGAAGTTGGGTCGGACCCTTGTGTGGGACGCAACTTGCGTCGACACATTGGCGCCGTCTCATCTGTCTTTGACACGGTGTCGGACTGGAGCGGCGGCTATTATTGCCGAGCATCACAAGAGACGCAAATATGCTAACCTCGGCCGAGGTTACATATTTGAGCCTTTTGGAGTCGAAACTTTGGGGCCGTGGGGTCCGGGAGCCCATACTATTTTCCAAAACCTCTCGAAGCGCTTGGTTGACGCGACGCGTGACCATAACAAAGTTAATCACCATAAATTACACCTAAATAGTACATAATGTATAATTATTTACATTAATTAATGTATCGCATGTATACATACATTAAACTTTAACAAGTTTGAACAATAGCTAAAACATAACTGAACTTTGTGCAAAAGTTTTGTTTATAAAAAGTTACATTCGTCCATTGTTAGCACATATTGTTTTTAAAATCGGGGTAACATATGCAATTTGTTTTCAAAGTAAATCAAACACATAAAACATATAGTGTGTACTCGTATTTAACTTTCTAAATATTGCCTATATAATAGCCTGTCTGTTGGCAGGTTTTTTTTTATTAGCTACTGTTAAGTAATTAGAGAGATCCTGAGAGGTTTTACAAAACAATTTCAGGCCAAATAATACTCTAAAAACCACAAGTACCTATCACAATGTCATGTCAAGTTCTTATGAATAAGAACTTGACTTGATTTATCTTATGTTTTGATGTGAATTCACATCAAAACATAAATCAAATCTACTTTTGAAGTTTTCTTTCATGAAACAACTTCCTCTAAAATTAAAATTTTTACAGAACTCTATATTCCTATAGTGTTTATTAGGTGACCGTTACATGACACAAGTTGCTTTTTAAGACGTCATAAAAGTAAAAGTTAGATATTTTTTGAGATACGATAGTCTGATAAAAATTATACGATTCTATGACACCTGTCTTTTTAAATCCGGCTTCTCGTTGAATTTCCAACCTTATGAATAAGCGAGCAGCGAATAGATTTGAATGACAAAACTTAACAAAAGCAAGACACTTTTGGTGTGATCTTGTATTCCAAAACTTTAGGGCTGCTACCTTACAAACTAAGATGACTATTAAATATCAATATTTTATAAGAAGGGTCGAGTTAGTTTCGATGTTTATCTGAAATATTAACACCTTGTTTATTTACAAACATGAGAATATTTTTTGTGATTAAAAAATCTTTTCTTAAACAAACATCTGCCCGGATATTGTTGTTGGTTTTATAATACTCCGAGATTAATGATTTTTAAATATCTTTTTGATAATTGCTATAAGATATCAGAATAAAACACTGTGTATTTTTTATGTACTATTGTTGTAGATACAAAAATGCACATATTTTTTTTTTTACTTGGGATATGTTTATGTTAGCCTGCCTGATGTTAAGCATTGCTGCAGCCTAGGGTGTAACGCGTTTACCTAGAAGATACCTTTTAACTCTAGATTTGAAAACCCCTGGATTGTAGTTCGCAGAAAACACAGCTTCTGGTAAAGTGTTCCAAAGCTTTGCCGTCCGTACAATAAACGTACATAGTAAATTTATTTACCACAAGCCACCTGGCATTAGAAAATTTATAAAAGTAAGGGTTTTTTGTGGTATGTGAATTTAGTGATAATTAACTACTAGAATCGATCAGATAGGGATCCCCTAAATCATGACAAACACCATGAATGTAAGTAAGTGAGCATGAGAGTGGCCAACTCCGGTGTTAGAGTTTTCAACCCACCCTAAGAGTCCCGGCTTCGGAACCGTAGTTGATCGGAGTGTCCGTTAAGACACCTGGAATCTACAATTAAATGTGTAAAAATATTTGTTACCATAAAGTCTAATACTTTAATTTAAACATATGTACTCGTATGTAAATTTCACTTACTCTTTTATACACCTACTACTGGACGCCCGCGGCTTCACTCGCGTTATGTGGGGATAAAAAGTAGCCTGACACTTCCGGGACCTCATACTAACTACGTACCAAAACTCATGAAGATCCGTTCAACCGTTTTGCGTTTAGTCAAAACATCTATGAATTGTTGGAAAGTGTTCTGCTATCAATTAACTCCTATCACGTATCTTCAAACAGTTTTTTTTAGATATCTTCAATTTTCAGACTTTCGACCCTCTTCTGCTTTATTACATGTATAGATTTAGCTAGAGTCCTCGCCAGTTACTCGTACTTGTTTAACATTACGGGACCACTGTAAACAAATACATACATACAAATCAAAATGATACAAACACATGCAGACAAGATCTTGTTCGAATCAGATAAACGTTCGACCTCAGACAGCAATCAGAGGTCAGCTCGAGTCATGATAGCCTGCTAGATACTTTCCAAACAATGAGCAAGTTCATGACACAATTCACAATTGGCATGAGAAAAAGAATCGCAATTATATTGCGCTTAAGGTAACGCACGAGCTTGGGACAAATTGTTTATTTTATTTATGTTTTCACAGGTTTTGGTGTATTAAAGGGTAAGGTAATTCTAGTTTGTTTAGTGATTAGTTAGTTTAGTTTCTGAATCTAAAAATTGATCTTGTTTAGTTGCGTCAAAGAGTGAGGAGATTGTTTTTGCTGTGTGTTTTTTTATGTGGATGATGCTAAGATATCAGGTATATATTAGCCCCTATACAGCTAAAGTGACAGTACCAAGATTTGATGAATTTGACATATTGTATGATTACATACCTATTATTATGTTTGACATGTTTTTAATAACAAAAATGTTCATTAAGTTATTAATAAAACTTGACATTGTAACTACTAAAATTTTATTAAAACTAAATGTTATAAATTCAATTTGACGAGATATTGTAATTTGTGTAACATATTCTATGATATTATTACTTATACCTATGTTACAACTTTACATTATCAATAAAGATTCTTTATCTTTTATAATGGTATGTAGCACAAAATACAGCATTTTAATTTAAAACTATGAAAACCTTACTTCGACATGTACGTTGTCAAACTATGCATTATAATGAATTTTTTTTTTTTACATGAGATAGGTTTACGTTTGACTACAGCCTGCCTGATGTTAAGCATTGCTGCAGCCTAGGGTGTAACACGTTTACCTAGAAGATACCTATTAACTCTAGATTTGAAAACCCCTGGATTTTAGTTCGCAGGAAACACAGCTTCTGGTAAAGTGTTCCAAAGCTTGACTTGGCTTGTGACTTGATCTACATAAATTGATAAAGTTATTTGAGATCGTCGAAAATTGAGATTATTTATTTCTTTGAACGTAATTCGTATTACATACATATAGACAAGACCAATATTGAATTAGATAACCTTTTCTTACAGCGGTAGGCTAACATATGATTTCAAAGTGAAGTTAACTGTACAAAGTTAGTCATACTTTGATTAGACCTACATAAACTAAAAAGATATTAAATGTATTCATGAACTAAAAAGCTCTACAAAATTACAAAGGGCTGCTCAAAGAGGTTCTTCGAACTGTGTTTAAATATTCAGGACAAATCACATTTTTTGACATTAATCCTAACTTTTTTCGGCATTTTTACTAAAATCGAATTCTCTACGGTCTCGAGTGATATGACGCACCCATTTTGGTCATCTTCATCTGTCAAAGTGGAATTAATAAAAGTAGAATAGGACAACCTGCTCCCGCTTGGAATTGAAATGGACCCAAGATTCGTTTAAAATCCTTATGTTGGGTTCTGTAGCTAAAAAGTGGGAATTTAGATATTCAAATAAACTTATTTTTTTATTATAATCATAAGTAATTATCATTTTATAATCGATAAAATATAATCATGGTTTTTGAAGAATCTATTTTAGTTCTTCCCATTTAAATTGCGTACGTTTTATTTAACTGAAACAGACCTACAGATATCACCTAACATGAAAAACTGTAGGTCTGTTTATTTGTCTAGGAATCACCCTATAATTTTTGCTTTCTGATAATGCACAGAATCCTAAAAATACGGTGTAAATAAAAAGACAGGACAGTCGGTCCTGGATGTCGGGTAGCGGTTATCCTTTTTCTGACACAAACTCTAGATCGCATCGCGGTCAAAGGCGAGAATTTTATTTTAAAAATGCATCGTAAAATTCAAACGTAGGACACTTTTTTGTAAACCATTTTTTGTTAAGCTATTTATTAGTAAAATATTTCAGTTATTAATGACAGTTTATAGCTCGATCTCCATTAAAATGGTATTTTATTGTGTGGATTTTTGAGTCGGCTTGTTAAACGGATTTTAAATGAGATCGGGGCGAATTTGTTTGAAAAGGCATGACGTTTAGAAATATATCATAGGGCAGGATAAAAGGATAAACAATTTATTAATAATTTGTACAATTACATGTCAATTTTATAGGTTTTACAGGTTTAGGTGATATAACTTCATTATTAGATCGTTAAGGTTTTTTATTAGTCCAATTTTAAAACTTCGTTGCATTCATTTGACTCGAGTGAAAACTTTGTTGCAATTGAACATTTAATATGTTAATTTGATTAAAACAATTGAATTTTTTTATCTGATTAAAAATTAAAATCAACCTACCTTTCATGGCAAACATTAACATCTACCAATAAAATTACACAAGCCAAACACAGCATTAATGAAACAATAAAACCGCATTCACACCCGCGCTTAAATCAGTGACGGCCATAAAATTGCTCGGTTTTCTTTTAGCACCTCGGTTTACAAACCTACTGTTACATATTCTATGACTTTTAGTACCTACTTTGTTCTATTCTGTGGTCACATTATGGCTGTTTTAATACAAACTACTGCTTATTCTGCGTGTGTATTTACGTAGTAAGTGTATGCTAATCTGGTACGTTGGTGCAGTTTATTGAAACCAACAATAGGTTGTGGAACACATGACATCATTAGTGGCCCTTTTAGTTTGCCGACCGGCATTGCTTTTGTGTAAACTGAATTTAATAGGTACCATATAAAATTGAAGCGGTCGTAATTCGCTTTTTGTGAAGCATTGTTTTGGTCCCTTGCTACTTAGGTGAATGACTTTAAATTTGAAATGGCGTGTGGACCTTTTTCTGTTAATTTTACTTGCGAATATTTTCTTAAATTAATTCTCACTAATTAATTTAAACAATATAGGCAATAATATGAGGTGGATGTATGAATAGGTATTAAATGAGGTATTTTTACTGTGTTAAAACTATATAATATTATATTCAAGTGAAATGAAAATACTCAGACGATATATAAATAAATTAAGTACATCAAAAATAAGGTACTTTATCACACTCTACCATTATACTTGCGTCTTATCCCTGCCAGATTGGTTGCCTGGAAGAGATTTTTAGCGATAATAAATAGCGATTTTTCGCATTTAGCGATAAGGTCGCCAGTTAAGACACTAGGCTTAAGTTTTAATATTTTTATTTAAATTTCTGTATTGTGCTGGTGTTTTTAATAAAGTGTATATCTATCTATCTATCTATGTACATCACTGTATATTATAAATTACAACGCATAAATCACAAGACTGAACTAATCATTTACGTGTTAAGTTTTTATGAGTTCTATCCCATAAAAGCCTTGGCTAGAAACAGATCACGACATTTCCTCGACAACGGATTTCCCACATTTTTGATCAGAATTCCGTTGTATATCTGTTCGACAATAAAGCTTTAGATTTCTATAAATTTGAAAACACCCACTTGACATAACTGTTTCCATTAATCCACGATTAGCAGGTTGCAATAAAACCTTTATGGATTGTAATAAATAGTCAGTAAAATTCACACCTTATATAACAGAGTTAGGAGGAATTAACTAGAGTTTGTTATTGAAAAATGTTGCATAAATTTACGAGATTTTTTCATTTATAAATAGTTGATTTAACGTAGGTACTTACATAGCTTTGTATTTTGTATTAGCCCAAAAGGTCTGAAAAATAATAATAGGTACATATTTCTGTAGTCTCTAACTAGAAAAACCGTGATTTCTTTGCAATGTTATTTAAATACAATTCAATACAAAACATTCCGTAATAAATAAATTGCAATGCCGTTGTGTCATTGTAGTATATTAGAAGAATATATTATATTAGAAAGAAGAATGTGTTGTGTACTAATAAATAAGTATTTTTTATGACATCGACAGATGAAGTAATATGAAAAGTTAAAATTTTTGAATGTGAACTTCAATTATCTCAGCCATTCATCTCAGTCACTCTTCATAAGCTCTCAACAAGGAAAAATAATCTTGATTCTTTTACAAAATTACATTCAAATTTAATTATTTCGAATTTGACCTGTACTAAAATACATAAATCTTATTTAAGTAAATTACTGAAGTTGTGTACTGTTTCAAGTTAGTTGTTTGTTTTTGGAAGTTTTAATGAAGAGATTGTTATAACGGAGGGAAAATAAGTTAGTTTATTTTTGTTGCTGCCGAAGGGAAACTTTTAGGTATTGAATAATTTGGTTTATGTTTACTCGCATTGGTTTACTTTTAAAGATAATGTTGGTACAGTAAAATTAAAACATGGGAAATTATTGACCACAAATTTCCTACGTTTTCGAAACATATCTTTAGTTCGAATATATCATGTCTTCAAAACATACATACCTATAGTTCGAATAATTAGTGAAATCGTGTCTCTTTATAATTAATGTTGATTACAAGTCAACGTGAACTGTAAAAAGGACAATACATATTATATATATTTTTTAATATTGAAATAAGTTATATTTTATTTTAAACCTCCTTAATTACGGGATCACTACAAAGCGCGCTGTTTAAAAACGTCTATTTTACCTACGAGGAGGATTTGTTTTGTCTATGATGAAGTCTCAACACACACACACACACCTATACCACGTAAACAAATCTTTTACAATCTCATCATTGCATCACACTTTAATGATGCTAGCAAAACATAATAAATATGTTTATAAGAACACATATGAACTTAAATTTAAAATATGTTTCAAAAGTATCAAACCCACTTCCATCTGCATTGGCCCAAGGATCCAAGATAGACACCCTGACGTTCTGAACAATCCGAGGGTAGCGGTGACTCAGCAGTATTAACTTATTGCTTTTTTAAGTACCATTGATTCAAAGCTACGCGCTAATGGCACCTTGTTTTGCTTGGAGAGATGACTTGGAGTATGGAACAATTTCTTTTGAGAGCAGCTTTATTTCAGACTAAGGATAGATGTTATTTTTTGATGAAAAAAATGTTAATAAAGTCTTTCTAATTCACTATACCTGTCATTACTGAAGTATACCAATATTATTTGTTTGCACAAAGTGAAGGAATTATTTTTTATTAAATTAAGGTATAAATACCGGACACAGATAATAAAATAAAGACAGAATTATGATGATATGAAAAAAGTCTTGATTTAGCTGAAAAATTATGTAACCAATGCGGTCCTACTATGTAAGTTAGTATTTCTACATAATAACAGACTTCTTAAGATAATTATTTGTAAAAAGAAACTTAGCCAAATCACGCCAATTTGAAAAAAACTCTATTGAAAACTCACAAGACGTTCACTTTGATATTCAAAACATTTCATCAGTTAAAGCGGCAATACTTCAAAACTCAGCACCATATAAATTGCTTAAAGATTCCATACACATAAATAATAACACCATAAAATACCAACTAATACTGTTATTCATAAGCAAATAACTACCAGTTCGGCTCCACGACTTTATTTCACAGTCAAATGCATTCTTGAACGAAATATTCGGTCAAATGAATGAATGAACAGCTTTTAGAGGTCATTTCGTAACTGTCTGGCCAATAGCAACTTGCAGTAGGCACGTGCACTGACAAAGAGTGGGGCTGTCGATGGTCACATAATAATTACATATAGCTACTTGCATATACGTGGAGCGTGTACGTAATATTACGGTACTTGGTTGTAAGGTTGGCAAAAAAGATGCGAGTTGTGTGCTTTTTATAGTACTGGTTAGTATAAAACGTATTTCATATTAAACATATTTTTGTAGCAAATGTAGATGCTGAAGTTTGTAAAATCCAAATAAATTATTGGTAATTTTTATTGGTTTTTGTAATATATTTTTTTATTTGATAAAGCTACAATAAGGCCTATTCGTTTTCATTCGTATTAAAAATTCTATACTAATAAGAAAAATAATCAAAATATTAAACAAAATCTGTTTGGCTGACTCTCCCTACGAAGAACCAATAGGCACAGTTTTGTTGGCACTTGCCGGTACAATATTTGGTTTACGCTATTCTCAGATCGCATATTTCCGTTGATATTTTGAAATCCTCGAATCTGTTAACTCCTCTATATCGGGTTTGTTTCATAAACAAGATCAGTTTATGTTCCACTCCTCTCAAGAGCCATAGCATGAATCATAACATTTAATTATGAAATGGATAAAATATCTAAATTATTATAGTCAATATTTATTTTAGGGTAGAGAATTTATACCATGAATACTACTACGACTTGTTTTGGTAATTAGTTAAATAAAAGATCATAAAAACTTTCAAATAATGGGATGACATATAGGAATACTAATCTATGTATGTCAACCACGAAGTATGTCCCTAAATGAATTGCTTTTGCGGGAGAACTTTACCCCTAAATAATATAATAAATAATTCTAGATTAGGAGGAGAATAACATAAAGACTTTAGTATATTGAGTCCATGAATATCTTTAAGTCCATAACACGAACAAGTCCAACCACACTCATAATTAACAGTTACAAGTAAAGGGAATGACGCGATGAACTAAGCAAACGTTCGGCTCTATTGAAGTCAAACACCGTCACCAAAGTTCGGTCAATAGTACCGAATCCTAACAAACTTGTAAGGAATGCACAAATACTCGTAGTTTTATTTTCGTCCACAAACTTTCATTCATGGAAGCCGGTCAGGCTTACCATCCGGGACGCTTGGGATAATGAAATCGTTCCGTTATTGGGTAAAGCAGTACCTAGTAAAGTTAACAGTACCAGGACTTCCTTGAACATAATATATTGGTCAATTTGAACACATACATATTAAGTAAACATCTTTTTTGTATTAGCTCATTGGACCAAATCTGAGCTATTGCTTAACTGAATCAATATCAAAGCATATTATTATGCTCAACAACGAAATAATCATCTGCGGTAAATGATGATTACTCTCTTCTTTTGTTTGTTTTTTTGCAAACGTATCAAATGTAACCTGGATTTTGTTACGTTAGTAAACTGTGTCATATCTATCGTTTATAACCAGGCAAGTTGTGACCAAGCGTCTCTACATTGACATTTTATCATTATATAGAGCGATAATTAGCTTGTTTTACTTAGTATACAAGAAGTATAATTTAGGAGTAAATCTCCTCAATCAACTTAAATTCTACTCAAACTTTCTTTGAAACATCGTAAAGTTCAGCTACTGTCCATCCATACGTCTCTCATTCTCTCATTCTCACATTTTTTGCCTCAATGTCGTGACAGTATTTTCGATGTGATTTATCCAAACTCGGTTTCCCATAACCCAATTTATTTTTCCTCTATCCAGATATTTCATTCGTGTGGTACAAATAATGCGGTGAAAAATTGATATCGTTGTGTTTCCTTTTGTACGCTTATGATGTTCAACAAATCGTTGGGCAAAGAAAAACGATACTTGGCATTGTTAAGATTCGCTTTCAATGTATGATTTGAGGCTAGAAAAAAACTCAATAAAGGAGTAAGAAATTATGTTTGCTAGATTTATCGTTAAAAAAGATTGCATAATTATAATTGGAAAAACTGTTCTCTTAAATAAATCAAATAATATGTACTGTATATCCTAAAAATATAACATCCATATATGGACTGCCTTGTACCTAAGGGTTAATAATGTGTACAATTTAAACTTAAACCTGACGGGAAGACGTTGTCACCCGGGAAACAGAAACATCTCGTCCGGGTGACAACACACAGTTATAAGGAAATTACTCTTGTTATTTAATTGCAATAAAGTATTATTATTATAAAAAATAAATAAAAAAAAATTGTAAATATCGTTTACATTTATAGGTACCACGACTACCACGTAAAGTAAGATGCCTTATTATCATCTGCTTGGAAGTAATTAAAATAGCATTGATCTAAATCGTTGTTTTAGCATTCATATTAAGAGTTGAAGTACGCACTTATGAATTTTGTTCATTCATTAAAATACTTATTATGCTGGAACAATCCAAAGTTTTATAATTCTTATAAAAACGATGCATTGATAATTTTTATAGTTCCATGAGTCATTATTATCATAAAGTTAATGAATAATTCACGTCAATTAATTAACAGTATTCTCTGTATCCTACCGATAACACGATTATTTAAGTAGGTACTTAAATTTTATTTACACTTATTACAGCAGTCTATCATGTTGATGTTTTATAGTAAGTAGATATTATGCAGTTTTATAGTTTATCGTGGGTTAATTGAGAGTAGTAATAAACATAGGTATATATACCTAATATGATATTGTCAAATTATTTTTAATTTGTTACGCATAGGTATCATTATAAAATACGATTTCGTAATTTGGAAATACTGATCCGAGTTTCTTAACTTGGAACCTATGCAATTACATTTTAATTTTTTTTACGTAGGTACATATATTATTACTTCTTTGGTGCATTTATTTTAACTTACTGATATATGTGATATATTTGAAACATGTTAAGTAGGTACACGTCTACATTTAGCCAAAATTCGCTCAATTCAGTCGGTTAAACGTCAGTCATGTGACAAAATTTAATAGACAAACAAAACGCCCGCGTAACCCCAATCATCGCTCCACAAACACAACGCCTTATTTGACTTACAATAATTTAGTTAGCACTCTAGATATATTGTAACGAACAGTAAGGACAGTTCTTGTGACAATAAAGTACAAATTTATGAAAACTTAGTATTTGTTACATGGAGTATTAAACAAAGTGAGAAAAAATTAGTAAACACACAGAATAAGTATGTACAGAAACACAAAACTGCCAAAATCTATGAAGATCTATTGATGACATAACTGGGCTCGACTACATAACTCTCCTAATTTTCAATAATTGTAGATTATTATGCTACTAACTAATAAAGAAAAAGCAGGTAAAAATAAGATCAAAAGTAAGTCAATGGCCCATACTATTTGTACAATACGGCTCAGTGTTCCCATGCTCCCATTGCTCGCACTAACAATGCGATGCATCGGAATTGGCCAGAAAATCACGATAAGTATCTGGCCGTTGTCACGATCCAATTCAGAAACGCTCCCGCTCGAGATTTGAGTGAGAAGACGTGACCTTTGTACGATTTCGAGCAACCTCAAGTGTGAACCGTCATGTTGAAGCAGCAGGAGGCACGGGTTGACCAACCGACGAATTTCGTCCGCTCAAAACAGAAAAATGGTTAGATATTTCGAACCATCCTTTCGGATATCAAACGTCGATCAATGTCACAGTGGAAGCGCTATCTGATTTGATTCGACCCTGGCTCGGATTAGTCATCGTGGCTTTTGTTATGGTTTGGGAATGGCTGAAAAAGTAGCCACATGATGAATGTTTTAAAAGGTTTCGGGTAAAACATGATTTGAGTGGTGCTGATGATTGATCGGTGTATCTTCATTCGATCAGCAAACGGATCTGACCTCCTGGTGATTTCATTATGATTCTAAGAAATTGAGTAAATGGTTACTTTAATAAAGAAGGTTCAATAAAAAAGTATATCGTATATTATATGTAGTTTTATACACGAGTGGTAGTATTAGAACGTATACATTTACATGAATAAATATGGTGCAAGTAACGTCATACACAAAAAAGGATACAATAAAATAAACAATTAATTAAAAATGACTAAAGTTCTTACATAAACTAATATGACAAATATCCCATATCAATTTCTCCAAGCTACGAGTAAGATTAAAGTCCGAAACAAAAACAAAACTCAACCAACACAAGAAATCGAAACATCAAAGCCCACTCCAAACGATTTCACACAAATTGAACACAGGCCAGAGATAAAATAATAATCCATTAAGCTCAAAAGGCACACCGAAAGGACTCGGCCGATATCTGGTCAATTTCTTATCTAGTTTTGAGGGCACGTTTGGGGATGATAGAAGAACCAATGGTGCGTTAACCGTGAAATCCAGAGATACGAGCGATATACCGGATATTGATAGCAGGTATCGGGAAGCAGATAGTCCCAGTGACTTATTGAAAATGAAATGGGAAACTGTTTGGACCGCGGTTTTTGATAGCGCTACTATGTATATAAATGACTCGTGACGTTTTGCGATGTAACTTGCTTTGACCCAGAATAAATCCCTTGTTTTGGAAGGAATCTAGGCTATCGAATCAAATTAGTTTAGAGTTTGAAGGTGAAAGATTTATAATGTTAGCGTGATGTTAATACAAAGAGTTATTCAATTTTATTGTAATTAATTATTTTATTACCTGCACATCTCGATATTCGATAATAATAAAATAATAATTATGATCAGATTATTAGTCTTTAGTGCAAAACTTTATACTAATGTAACATACTAAACTAGGTATCTCATCGATAGCATCGAATATAAAACAGAGCTAGTTAGTTTCTTTGTTTAAATTAACCTTCAGGTAAGTACGATTTTAACAAGAGTGTAACAAATTAGGATTGAAAGAGCAAAGGCACAAAATTATAACTACGCCGAGTAATATAAAAGCAACAAGCAATTCAGAGAGCATAAAAATAAACAACATGTACTCACAATGATTCTTCGGTCACGTTCAACTCTCGTCGGTGGTCGATTACACAATTTCTTACACAAGAATATTAAAATTTCATCAAACCATACGTTATAATTTAAAGCTAACAACATCAGATGCAACAATGTTGCTGACATTCTCATCAAGGAAAAAAATTGAGTCAGTCGGTTGGCGGTCATTGAAGGCATATGCGATGCCGCCATATGTCCCTTTACGCGCTCAAACTCACACTTCGGAAAACTATTTACGAAAAAAATAATCAATATCTGCCCTTCGGACCGTGTCCAATATAAGGTCACATAAATATACCTCTAACTAGCTATGAATACACCATGTATTGTAAATCTCTTTAATAGCTACTATGCCGTAACCGAGTCGGTTGAAATATCACTTGGGTGCGTTTTCTACCTGAAAAGGGACCATCATTATGGCTTTCGATGATTGTCGACGAACCAAAATCATTTTGGAATCTTTTTTACGTCTCATTTTCTCTATAGTGCGAGCCCGAAACAACAATCCTGACAGCTATTCGGACATTTGGTTTTAAAATCGTATTTTTTGCTAATGTTTGTCGGTCAAGACAAAGGAATTTTGGAAAAATGGTCATCCTTGTTCTTCAAACAAACCACAAAGCAAATTACATGATTAATGTTTTAAAATTATGATTTTACGACAGCTGTTAAAGTAGTTAAGTAATTTTGTTAAATTCTATTTATTATACCTACCTAAAAGGATAATTACTATTCCTTTCTAAATAAAACTACATAATTAATTTCATATCTAGGGAAGGGTAAATTAAATATTGTGTTTCAAATAATGTTTCTTTTATTTCATTTCACATTTTTTTATCATAGCACTATTATAACAGTCAGTTAAATTACACATAGATACATAAATATTGTGGAGCCAGAAAATAATTATTAGTGATAATGATTGGTACACTGGCTCAATACTTTAATAATGTTTTCATTTTACAATTGAAGAATGTAACACTATTAACACCTAGCTAATGACTAGTATAACTATCTATACAACAATATTTTACTAAGATACAAAGTCTATCTACAAAATATTTGGTAACAATGAGATATATACTATACCAAAATACAATACTATATCTATATGATACTGGCGAAGGTTTATCATTAGACATATACATGCATCAGTCTTTGCGGACAATATTCATACACTGTGGCTTAAACGTATACAATGAATTACAATCATGAACCACTATATCTACATAAGTATACATTGCGATACATTTCAAAAACAGTCTCTTTAAATATTTATGACAAACAACATTATCTAGGAAGGAACGCAGTCAATTTGGCCAAATTATCTGACTCAACACTTATCACCTTTCAAGTTGCATTAGTGCATGGCCAACTCAAAAGCAGTAAAGGCTACACATGTGCTTGGAATGTGAAGTTCCATTAAAAATATCAGCTGGCGATAAGGGTTGAATCTTATCATCTGTGAGCGGCCACGTGAGTTTGAGGCAAGCAGTCGTGGATAGAGGAGCGCGGCTGTAAGTAGCCCTGCTCGTCGAGCATAGAGGGGGAGTTGTGGCCAGGATGTTTACGCAACGTATTAGGTGGTCTAGGCCGGCCGCCATATGGCTGCTCGTAATTTTGAGTATCTATCGAAATGTAACTGTGGTGTAAGTTTTCCCCGTCTTGGATCTGACTCGTCAATGTCGTGTTTGTCAACATCGACGTGTCATCTTCAATGTTGACTCCTACATTAGCGGTAGTGGGCGTCTGTGGAGGGATAGCGTCGTACTTATACCAATGTTCCGGCGCAGTGGGCGAAGCAGTATATCTAGAGGGATGCCTCCTACCATTTGGACACACGCCATGATTGTAATTCATTGTGTCTTTGTTCCAATGTAAGTTGGAAATGTCGGGCATAACAAACCTAATTTTCTCCCAAAACTTCTTTTCACCCCACAATAAGACGTTACAAGTTTTTAAATAGCTCTGGAAATCTTGGTCTAAATTAAGCGCACTTACATCAGTGGTTAAAATAAATACAACTCGGTGACGTCTGATCGAGGGGTGGATAGAAGTGATGACGTGTTTAATCGCTGCCTTGAACGAAACCTTAGACCATTCATTCTGTAAAAAGTTAAACGATACAAAAACAAGAACTCTCTTAGCGGATTCCGCAGCATGAGTAATTTGGTCAGACAGGTAGTTCTCAGGAGCATGTTGTAAATCTCTGTAATGGAAACACATTGTGTATCCCGAGTGTTCCATTTCAGGAGCTACAACTTTAGATACAAAATCATCGTCCAATAAACTATATACAGCATATCCATCATACAATCTATCTCTGTCGAGTTCACTCTCTTGAATAGAAGCACTTTTGAATAATCTCACTCCATATTTAGAATGCGCCCAGAGCCGGACATTTTGTCTAAATGAGAACGCTAAGGCACCGAACAAAAGAATTAAAATAACACTTATCAAAACTACAGCTAAAAGTGGTACAAAATTTAGTTTTATGGTGCTTACATCGTCATACTGATAAGGTTGGTTTTCAGTCGGGATGGTATTGTCCATAACGTTAGAGTCACGACACTTATCGATTGCATCGAACACAGTTAGGTTTGCAAAAGGTCCATTTTCACTAGTACACAACACGTCCGCAGAGTCTACACTAACTTTCTTTAGCCAATTTTGCAATGGCATCACATTTTCACACGTACACGTAAACACATTTCCTTGTAAGTTCACACTTTCCAGCTGAAGAACATGAATGAGCTTTTTGTCGAGATCTATAATCTTATTGCCATGAAAATATGCTATTCTCAAAGATGACAAGCTCTCGAATGTCTTGTTTGCTACACTTGTCAGGAGGTTATCGTTTAGATATAACTCTCTCAAGTGTTTTGTTTGAGAGAACTCACCCCCAGATAGCTCAGTCAGATGGTTGTTTTCGAGATGAAGCACGTTCAATGAATGTAAACCGTTGAGTGTGTCGTTTTCCATAGCATTTATGTTACTGTTGTTCAAGTAGAGTTTATGGAGCTTTTTCTTGCCGATGAACAGATGACTTCCCAGAACTCCAAAGTCATTTCCATCGAGATAAAGTTCAGTAGCGTCCATAGGTATTTTCTCAGGTACTTCAGTGTAGCCAACATTGGAGCAGTCAATCACATTGGAATTCCAGTTACTGTCGTGGAAGCAAGAACAACCTTCGGGACAAGTCATTTTGCAGTCGCAGGCTTCAAAATCGCAACAAAAACAGCTTGATGAGCAGTGAGTTTCATACGAACACAGAAATTGTGTCTCAGGAACGTCCATTAAGTTTGCTTTGCCGCCATACTTGTTATTCACAACTTCACACGTAACTGAATCCAAATCCATAAACCTCGGGTACTGTCTCATGTGATTCCAAAGATTTATTTTTTGTAGCCAAATCATGTGACAGTTGCATACAAATGGATTATTTCCAATAAAGAATTTTGGCAGCATTCTGTGCTTTGGAACATGGGGCAAAGTAAACGCAGATAGCTCGACGGTTCTCAATTTATTGTCGGTCATGACAACTTTTTCTAAGTTTCTTTTTTGTAAAAACGTACCTGGCTGAATCGTGTGAATTTTGTTGTTATTCAAGAAAAGGACTTCAATAGAATCAGGTATCGACCGTTCATCGACGTTTTCCAACGCATTGTAGCTAACATCGAGCATTCGGATGTTTTGTTGCGCATTGTGTTCGTTATCCAATTTTGTGACATTGTTGCTGTGAATATCTAACCATTCCAAGGTAGCCGGCATATAGCTGTAGTCGAAGTAGATCAGTTTGTTATCAGAAATATTAAGCCATCCAAGCGTATTCAATTTATTAAAAACTCCTCGTATGTCGCTTAATTTGTTTCCATCTAATCGTATGGCCGTCAATGTCGGGTTTGATGCAAATGCGTCTTGCTCAATGCTCTCAATTTTATTTGAAGCTAAATTTAGAACTCGTAATGAGGGCAAAGTGCTAAATGTGTCTTTAGGAATGTTCACGATGTTGTTGTCAACTAGGCGCAGACCATAGAGCTCTTCAAGGCCTTCAAAAGATGTGTTCGATACCCTTGTTATGTTGTTTTTCCCAATGTCAAGTGATTTCAAAAATCTCAGCTTCTTAATTCCATCTGGAATCACGTTCAAACTGTTCCCGTTCAATCCAAGGTCTTGTAGGTAAGTGATGTTTTCAAAACAACGTTCATGTATACTCGATATCAAGTTATTGTCCAGGTATAGTTGGTTCAGAACAAACAAGTTTGAAAAGACGTGCTCATTCAAATTCTTTATTTTATTATCCGAGATAGAAAGTTGATGAAGATTCTTGAGCTCTGCAAATGCGCCGTTGCTAATTGTCTCAATTGCATTATTGTCCAAGTTCAAAACTTGTAAGTTGTTCAAGTCTTGAAAAGATTTCGGATCCAAGCGGACGAGAGAGTTGTGGGATAAATTCAATATTACCAGGCGGATAAGACCGGCAAAAGTATCTCTGTTAACCCAATCATTAGTGAGACGATTCTTTGATAAATCCAATTTCTCAAGTTGATCAAGTCCTTCCAGTAAACCCGGCGCCAGCACGGAAAGTGAATTATTTGCTAATGAGATTTCTTTGATAACTCGTGAGGATTGAAATAGTTCCGGAGGGACAGCGACTAACTTATTGCCCGACAAGTTCAGAGTTTTTAATGAATTCAATCCGACAAACGCTCTGTCGCCTATCTCATTGATTAAGTTGTTTTGAATATTCAAGACTTCCAGAGATCTGAGGCTGGAGAGTCCGTTGTCGGGAAGTCTCAGCACGTTGTTGTGTGATAAATCAAGTTGTTTGAGTCCCGTGTTGCAAGATTTACCCGGAGCTATCGGGCCTTTGCCCCAATCTGAGAATCCAATTTCAGATATATCTTGAATTCTGTTGTTAGTTAAATTCAAAGATTCCAGGCTAAAAAGCGGGCAGAATACTTCAGAAGGCAGCATGTAAATGTTGTTATCTCCGAGATCCAATGAACGAAGTTCCATTAATCCACGAAAACTTTCAGCATGAAACTCCATAGTCATAGCAGGCCAGTCATTGTTGAACGAGCGTAGAGACAAACTCGTCAAATCACGGAGCGGGGACAGCACAGTCGCAGGCACGTATCGAATTTTGCAATATTCCATGCGCAAGTCTTCAAGTTTTCTAAGTTGGCCCAAAAAACTTCCAGTATTCATGTGCAAAGAGCTTTCAAAGAAGAGCAAGTCAGTGCAAGTCAACTTTAACTTGTTGATGCCGTACGCCTGCGCAGTAGTAATGTTTTTAAACAAAAGGTCAACAGAGCCGATGGTCTTGATGTTACACGTGAGAAAGTTAGATTCACTCAACTTTGCGTCCGAATAGTCCCAGTGACAGCCGGCGGGGGCGGGCGGCGCCGGCCGTGCGCGCGCACCCGCCAGCAGCACCAAACACATCCAAACTTTAACCAAAATCATTCCGAAAAAGTTTTCGATCATTGTTCCACAGTAAAACAGTACATTGGTCACTGGCACATTCACTTCAGTACCTCAAAAAACTTTCGTATCACAAAAAGTAAGTTTTTAAAGTCTATGTTGTTGTGTACACGAACTTTTACAGCGCATGTAAACAGAGAGTGCGAGATCGCGGTAAAAGTTTTGACGCAGCCATGCTCCCCTGCGGTCGGGCGGTAACTGACCTACGAAGTTTGAACGAACGAAAGCCGCATGGGTATTGGAGAGGGGGAAGACAAGCGCGGGGGGCGGGGGGCAATGAGGCCGGGTGGGACCCGGCAATGCATCGCTCACAACAGATGGCACGCGTGTTTTTTAAACACTTGAAATATTGGTTATGCAGTAGAAGACTTAGGCCTGCGTGATTCGTTCGGTGCACCTCCTCAGGTTTCATCTCAAAGGAGGTCGAGGTGACATATGAAACAGTAGCTACGCTACCTGACATGACATTGAAGTTGTTAAGGTTGATTTAGAATGAATGACAAAAATATGTTTACTTGTTATGTATAAAAATAATATGTATAATTGTTAGCAGCGCCGTACCGCTGCCATGTTAATCCGGGCTAAAAAGTAACTGTTTTCAATCTAAGATCCTACTTTTTTCACATCAAATTATGTACTTACATTGTACTTGTATTGATTCAGAAGCAAACACATACACTCACAAACAGTGTTATATTAATCAAATATTATGAATTACTTACTTGATTTTAAATGGAATTAACTACATATTAATTAATTTAGTTTATTTTTTAATTTTCAACTCAGCTATCTATTACATTGATTTTCGACATTGTTACGAAAATATATCAGATTAACTTAAGAAAAACCATTGTGATTTTACAAAATCGCAATTTTTGGTATGATTTAAGTGACAATGACGGAATGGGAGGACACTTTGTAACAATGCAAAAGAAATGATTGACAACATGAATTGGGATACAAAGGGAAGTAATACTTTCTTAAATTTAAATTTATAAGATTAGTGATTTGTGGCGGATGTACACTATGAACATGACAATGTTTTTCTTTTTCTATTGAAGTGAAAATTATTTTGTTTTTTCTTTACTGTACTTATCTACCATAAAGTACAATTGTAGAACACACAAATGCCGTAAAAATATAATAACATGTAGGTATATATAACAAACTATCTAAAACTGTATTATAGTTTTAATTTTCTTAGAAAAGACTTCAACGCGTCGCTTTTTTATACCGCGTATAAAAATGTTTTAATTGTTATACTTATAAACATAAATTAAAACTTTTGTGGCTTAATGTGGCTATTTGACATAGAAAAATATTATTAATATTATAAATTTCGATACCTATTTCATAATTCATCATCTACAAACAACCTAGAAAATTTGTATTCTATAGCGGGCAATTAATTTTGTTGGCAGACAACACTCTTGCTCATTCCCGTCGCAACGTCACCCTATCATTTTGATTCTATGAGTTATACTCACAACTCCTCTAGTACTCCTCTCAACTCTAGAGAACAAAATAAAGGCATCTCAAGCTAGTTATGTCAAAAAACACGTTCATTCAGGAGACTGGGTCTCGGCCGTGCGTCACCGCGACTTTAATCGCGGGACATCTGATGCCATAACACGTGCGTGTCAAATTGCTTCCACCGTGGGAGACGTCTGGGACTCCTCTACAACTTGAATACCATCACACACTACGTCCATAGACTAAATTTTAAACTACTAGACAAGGTGACATTCTGCTAGTTATAAGCAGAATAGAGTGACAGTTCGCTAGCATGTGGCTATGAAGAACGAGTTGAAACCGTTGTGTATAAAGTATGATAGAATAAAGAGAGCTTACAATGTAAGCGAGTCGTTCCTAGGGTGGTATAGTCTTCGAGTTTTATTCGTGCAGCTTAAATAAATGGAGTGTTTTATACTTAGTCTGCATTGATATGACCTCGACGTTTTATTTTGATGTTTAAAATCTTTTCATCTATTGTGTGGTTTGAAAGAGCGAGATCTATGAAGTACTGGCTTGGCTTTTGAGATGTCAAAATTAATCTTTTTATCTTGTAAACATACTTGGAATGACTATGCACTGACGTTTTTATAAATTTTTATATTAATATCTAGATTTTTTAAATAGTCTTTTGTTTAACTAAACCTTTGACTAAACCTTTAAAAAAAATAGTTCCAACTTTCTACCATCATAAAATGTTTCTCGGAAAGTCTCCAGCACCAAGGTCATTATCAGGGCCCGGCTATTGATCAGTAAATATTGAGAGCAAATATCTCACGAGCCCATGTGATGGCTCAATATTTACATATCTGACATCAAACACAGTATTACCACTTATCTCGTAACAACTGAGTTCAAAAACATCTCACAGAAATCTTCGCCGGTCGAGACTATTGACACAAGAAACCGATAGTTCGATTGACTTAGCATTATGCCGAAGAATAGACCCCTTTATCACGGAATATTTACGACCACACTATCTATTACTGATTGAGTCTAAATTGATGCTTCAATGAAAGCAATGTGTGGGTTGTTTATTTAGAAATTCGATAAAAAAGAGACTATTAACTAAACAAAAGTGAATCAATGGACAATTCAAATATGTACGAGACCCTCGTGTCGGCCGCTATTATTAACCGCTGACAATCACAAAGTCCATTAAGTATACCATTTACAATACATACGTAATACGTATGTTATAATAGTGTCTCTATTATAGCCCACAAATTGGAACGATGACGGAAATGAGGCAATTACATTAAATTCAATTGATGAATTGCGTTTTAAATTAATTTACTCTGTCGAAACAGAATTGATACAACAAAATAAAGAGAAACTTGACAACGAGCACGACACAATTTGAACGAAAGCTTTAAAAACCAATGCTGATTATAATAGCACAGCGTGAGATTTGTTGAAAGGACAAATTGAAAATAGGGAGCAAATTCTAAACCAAAACCTGACTCCCGCATGGCAATATAGAGAACAATCACATTAGCCGTGACCAAAACGTAAAAGAATAGTGAAGAGAAATGCGACTCTTCTCTGCAGAATAAAAACAAAAGAGTGTCGATCCTGGCCTGCGGAGCGAACACAACAATATGGACAGTTTCTCGGATCTACAGCAAAAAATCTTTTGAAAGTTATGGCCCTCAATAAAAGTCCAGGCTCCGACGGTCCCGAGACTGAAAAGAATTCTACCGCAATTACGTTATTGCCACTATAAATATTCTTTAAGACAATGCCTTTTAAGGTTAGTGAGTTTATGGTTGTCAACACCGCAAATAAATGAAGTTGCCTTGTTTAGTTTGTCGCTCTTACCTTGTTGTAAATCTCGCACATCTTATTTGGGTTTCTCGTGAAAGGAGACAATGTCTGTTTCGCTATTTCTAGCTATTTCTTTTCACCACAACATGTTATGTTTTCGGTTAATTGTCAAGATTATTCATGCCATATTTTGTGTTAAACTTCAGAAGCAATTTGTTTTATGACCACATAGTAAACAAATTCGCACCGGAATGATAAATCGTTTCCGACTTTATGTTTCCAAAAGAGGTCCTAAATACATTATCATCTCGTATCTCAACAAGTTAACATTGCACATTTGTTTTATCCGCAATCAGAATTACTCACTCTTATCTTCACCGTTCATGTTTTAAGACACTTTAAAAGCGTGATTGTTATTTGTTAAGTGAGTCGTCGCATCATTCAGCTTTGAATGTTGAACGTTAAAGGCGTTTCCGAGATAATCTCCACGAAATATTGCCCAAGTCTCGATAAAGGTGGTCCCAGTAAACAGGTACTCTCAAGGCACGTCTGAGTCAAATAACCTGCAGGAAAGGTCCGAAACAGAAAACGCTTTGTGCTAAAAACGTCGACCCCTTATCTCCCGTAGATGGGTTGGTTCCATAGACTAAAGAAGATACGTAACTGCTCAGCCATAAAACTTAAAAAAAAAACAATTAAGTAATATTAATTTCTGTAACATGAAAAAAACAATGCAAGTAACAATCAACATATAATCAATAAAAAGGCGCAATCTAGCGTGTTACCTGCAGCAATGCTTAACATCAGGCAGGCTATAGTAATCCTATTCCACGTAAAAAAAAACTTGATAAAAGTAGGTTTGTTTTTTTTTTAAACAGTAAATTTGTTATACGTAGCGTTTACGATTTTCCATAAAATCGTAAATTCAACTCAGCCACAAGTATACTAAATATTGATTTCAACAAGTAACTTTATTGGTGGTTTTATAAATACTGGTCTACATTTTTGCTTAAAAAGTCTTTCTTTCTAAAAAAAAACATGAGTGTACTTTGTAAATATTTCATTTTTCAATAGCCTGTCTTGCCGCAGCTTCACCTATCCATATTCAGCAGGAATGGAGATCAGCTGGAGAATTTCCATATTCGTGCCGTGTCTTGTGCGCCCATGTCTGTCTTAGCGCTGTTTCCAGAGGCTTAGCACGAAGTCATCATTCATGCGAAAGATATCATCGTCGCTCGTCGTGGCTCAGCTTGTTAACAATAAAAATGTTATCCTGCAAATGTATCTCGGGAAAATGGGATTGGCCGGTTTAGTTTGCCACGGCTTTATCGCGACCTAAAAGTAATTTTAATTGAATGAATTTCTGAGCGTGTTCTTGTGGAGATTGCCATCAATAATGCATGCTGGCTCACGTTTTACATGAATTTATTTGTGAGATAACGGAATGGAAAAATTTAAAAGCAACACTTGAAAGAACGTAGACTTGCACATACCTTAGAAAAACGAGAGATTCGAATTTTTTAATTGACACTTTATAATTTGCTTTCGAAAGAAGACCTGTGTTTTTTTTACAATAAATGGGTTTGCACTTGAACATAATTAGCCTGATGATAAGCAATAGAACCAGTAAGAACCGATTCACTCTCGCTTTGTTTTTATTTCAATAAATAAGATTGAAATTAAATCAATAAAAATAGGTAAAGCAAATATTTTACTGCGATATTTATACATTGAAAACAATGTTTATTTTTTTTTTGTAAATTTTTTGTTCCGTTGCTTTACAGTGACAAAACATTAAACACAATTAATAAATTATGATTGAGGTTCATTTGGTAATGTTATCAAAAAAGTGTAGTTAATTACTATAAGTAGAGGCCATCATTACAGAAGTATAGTTAACGTACTCTACAAAAAGTACTTGCACGACCTCTGCCTAAATTTAACACCATCAAATTAAGTAAATTAACCTAACGAGGCCATTATTGACGTTTTAAGTATTTTTGAATTATTAATAAGCCTAATTGATCCGCTTAAAAGCCATGAAACCTTTGGTAATCCTTTAATTTGATTACCTAATAAGAAGTGTCACGGCTCGACAATTACTGCTAACGCGATTATCAGAATTATGCCATTGGGGTAGGTAGCTGCCAATCAATAATAGCGATTCAGTTTGTAGGTATCTACTATATTTATTTATTGTTTTAGAATGTCAGATGAATCTAATCAATTATAATGTACTTCGCTTGCTTTTAACTCAATTTATGAATAAGACCAATAAGTCTGCAATCTGTTTGTATAAGTAAAATCAAGCAAACGTTTCTAAATAAGATAATTGGCAATAAGTACGTTATATTTTACTAGTTAATAACGAAAAGAATAAAATAATTATTTTTTCGATAATTATCATTTTAATTGATCAAAATATGTAAATTTTTTGAAGCATGCAAAATATATCTTCATTTTGAAATAATGTACAAATTAGTAAGCAAATAATTAAAGTATCAATTTTTCAATGATTTTCAGTTAATTGATCCAAATGTGAAGAGCACCTTTTACTGTGATCTATGTGTCTTCGCCGCATCGTAAAGGCTGCCCAAAAAATAAAAGTCAGTGAACTCGCTCCAATCTATCTTAGGAAGTACGTAGTTAAACTAACAGGACCATTTATCAAGAACATCATCTCACGTACAAAGGATCTAATAACTTGGCCTCAGTTTTTGTGCATCACCTCGGTTTGGGAGCATCTAGGAGGATGCGTACAATTATTGTAATCTTATTAAAATCGGAGTTTTATAAGGGAGAGGTTTGTGTGGATAAGCTTAGAGCACCAGAGCTGTGTGGATTTTATTTTGTTAAGTGATGATATAAAGATTGATATCTTGGTTGTAATGCAAGGATTAAACTTCAGTATTACATCAATAAAAGTTCAGGTTCAAGATGAAGTTTAAGTTAACTTATTAGAAGCACGTTGAGATCATCATTGTGATTAGTTCATGGTTGGTTTCTTTGGCTAGCTTGCATTGTGGGGGTTTTGTTGGTCGGATTAAAGTGTGTCCGTTGGTTTGTTTGTTTGTTCCGCTTTCGTGACATAACCGTATAGTATAGGGTTCAAAGAGTGTCATAAGCTACGATAAATCCCAAAATAACATAAGGGTCACGGTGGGAAGTCACAAGAATTTACTAAATTGGAATAACTTTCAAAATTTCTACAATCATATTATATGCACAATTACTTCTAGAATACAATAAATAAAAAGAGATAAATCCCCACAAATCCCACACCCTGGCCAGTAAGTAAATCACTACCACATTTTCATCTATGAAACAAACTGACTTCTAGAAAACAATACAAGTATATCCTCACAAATCCAACGTCCTTACCCGTCTACTTATAAAAGAAAGACAGTAACAATCATACACAGCGCTTGTTAGACAAACACGAGATCCAGACTGATAGCAGTCTGCGTGTGGGTGAGAGGGTGCTGGATAATGAAATAAATGTGCTTAATATACCTCCTTGGAGACTGTGGAGGCTTTAAGAAGGAAATACAGTAAAATGGTATTACTCAGATATTGAAAGTTAAGTAAGTGTTCTGTTTGTACATTCTAGACTACAGTGACGTATAATCACCTAGGCTGTAGAGTAACGCGAACCTACAATTAAGGAACGATTTACTATTACGTAAATGGTGTACAAAAAAAATATTCTCATTTTTTGTCACTCAATAAAATCTTACTGTACATGTGCAAAAGATGGCTTTTGGCTAAAATTTCTTTATATTCTTACAATTTCAATGTACCTACTAGTATTAAGGTTTGAAAAAAAATTGAATGTTTTTTATTAATAATAATCCTCCTTGTCATTTTTGGCTACAGAGACCGTTTTCTGCTCATTTAATACGACAACTGTATGGAGCCAGAAAAAAAAATATTGGAGCTCAGTAACATTAATTAATTTAAGACATTACAAAAATGGGTTTGAACCAAAGCTCAACTCAGTTTACCTACATTTGAACCAAGGTTCTATACTGTTATCCACCGGTATTGTTGGACCCACGAAAGGATGTGACTAACGCAATGACCATGCAGCCACTGTGACAAATTAGCGATCAGATGCCAACCCTGAGATTTACAGAGATGAATGGAAGCAGAGATCGGAATATTATTATACTTTGGACGTAATGAGAAAGAGTTATCATTTCTCATTCGGGTATTTTGCTTTTGGCCCTTTCCTTATTGAATAGATTAGATCATGTGCCACCGGGATATAGGACAGGTAACTTATAATGTGAATCAAACTAAGAAAAAAGCATATGTACAGAATTGGTTGTGTGTGTTGTCATTTATGAAAATGACTGACTTTTTTAAAACAGCGATTATAACGAGCTATGATAATTAATTTGATATATCTATGTCTGTAATATGCAATGAGACAAACTATCTATATTATTTAGTATAAATGAATAGAAAAGAAAAAATAAGCAATTAACTAAACAGAGTGTATACTTTTTCTCGCAAACCGGTGATTTTCCATACAAAATCGGTCATTTAGCTTTCAGTTTGGGCCGCGCGTATTCCATACAAATCTTCACTTGGTTTCTGTCCAGTGTATAACAAACTCTTACAGAAAATTAAGTAATTGGCTAACCTTAACAGTGTTACAAGATTTCTGTAACTCATTATCGAGACCCAAAGTAAAAGGACAGATTTAATAAGAAAAGTACAAGAATACTCTTACCTCCACAAATTTAGTTAACAAACTAGACAATGTATCGGAAAAGGGTTGATTTGGTTAATGAGACTTGTTTGTTACGTTAGCCCTTCGGAAAATCTGTAAGAGTAATCTGATTTAGCTTGAGAGATTGGTACCTTCGTTACTTACATAGAAACAGATAGTTAGTGATTCCTTCTTGGTTTAAAAAAAATGTTTGAACCCCAATGCTTCTAAGCTTTTTGAGCTCAAGAAAAAAAAAACTGTTGCTTTCGTCAGACAATTAAAAGCGATCCTTGTAAGGCAGCTCATTAATTAATTCAGTTAGAATGGAAATTGATTAAAATACAACTTTGTTACTAAATGGGCCAATATTAACATAGACCTTAGTTTTAAATGACCGGCGGATATACAAAAATATCATTGGCGTTTAAAATTCTATATACAAAAACAAACATTGGTATGTATGAGGAAAAATTACGATTGAATTCCAATGAGTAGAATCCGCCCAAACAAGATTGAATGTCAAAGAGGCGTTACCACAATTATACGAACACACAAACATGATGACAAGGTTCTAAATCACTAACAAATCACTGGTTTTGTTTGACTTACTGTTTTTTTTTTAAAGTTACTAGCTGGTTTCCCCCAGTTTTACTTACACAGGCTGTAGAAAATATGTGTCAATTGCGATTAGGTATAGATGTGGAGAATATCTTCAGGAAAATCCAAATCAACTGTGTAATTGTTTAACCAATATTTTTAAATGTTTAAATGTATTTTTTAGTAACAGGATTTTTAAGTTCTTTTGCTGACAATATGAACAGCTTGCATCAAAAGCTCTGTAGTTTTACAATTGAAAAACTGTGGGTATTCAAAATTTCGATTAGCTTCAAAATTATAAATAAATGAATAGTTATTCCGGGACATTGCACACATCGCCATCTAGCCCCACACTAAGCAAACGCTGTGTCGTGGGTACTAGATAACGGATAAACAAACAAACATACATATATTTAAGCGTTGGTTATAATAAACGGAAAAGATTTTCGTTCAACTGTTCCTCGTTTATTAACGCTTAGTCATTATTGTTTAATATTCAACATGCCATCGACAAAGGAATCGTATTCAATCAATCAAAACTTGTCTCGGAGCTTTGTTTTTTCACGGGAATACTTGTTTTTTTACTTTCAACATTTTGTACATACAAACAAAATAAGTATTCTTAGAATGTTATGCGCATCACCAATTATTAATATTTTTATTTGTTTACATAACAATGTATTTATAGATTTACGTAGGACATGTTTGTATAGAGTTTAAATTTGAAACCGTTGATTAACATATTATGTTTTATTTATTTTGGCTGGTCAACCAATTTAATTGACGTTACATAAACAAAAACATTAAATATGACACATGTAAAAAATAAGAACCTTTTTATTTTTGTATAATTGTTACGAGAACCGCAAGAGATCGGCGTGCGAATCTAGAGAAAGTATGAAAGAGCCGTAACTAACGCCATCATTAGCTAAAGTGGCAATAAAAATACACGGAAAGCTGTTACTCGCATGCCATCTTTCATTATTATAATTCATTAAAATAATTCGAAAATTACCCCATTTCAAACACATACCTACGATCAGTGGTTTCTCTTGCATATAAACTTATTGATGTGTTTTTATTTGATTTTTTCCAAATTCTAAGAAAACTTATAAATAAATAAATGGGATTACTAATACTTTACAAACACATGGACAATTGGTTGATACTTGTTATATCCTTGCCAACAATTATTTATTTGCCATCGGTCTTGATGAATAGTTAAAGACAAAAGAGTATAATATAATATCTTGTGCACCTTATATACATATATGTATATAATTATGCGCTCATATCCATCCGTGCGTGACACATTTTTAGAATTTGACTTTTTAAATATGAGTTATTTTTGTCAAGTGCTAAACCCGCACTATGGTTGTTAAACTTAAACTTGTATTGGAAAATGAGCGAAAATACAGTAGTAAACCGTAGCATGACGGTAGCAGAAATACGCAGGTTCGAATCCTGCCGATCGTGATTATTTTCGCTCGTTTTCCAATAAAACATTTCCTTAAATTTGTCGATTTCTTAAGATTTGAACAGTGATATTATTAATGCTGCCTTACTGGACAATCTACAGTAATTCTGTCACGCATAAAGCGAATTTAAACACTCATTTATGTCCTAAAGATGACGTGCGAAATTTACAACTCTGTATATCGTAACGAAAGCTTATTCATTCCAAAACCGGATTGTCAAGACATTTACTTGTCGATAATTGAGAGTTTTCGCGACGATTTATGGTATATTGTAAAGTTTACAGTGCCTGCCAATTACTGTCATATATTTTATGGACTATTTGATGTTTATTATGTTAACCTGTTTATAATGACGTATGTACTTGTTTTACACGTGTAACTGTGTTATTTGAAAATATATAATTATTATGAGAAAAGTATTTTTAATGCTTTTATACCAACCCAAGTATAACTCTTATACATATACATATATTGCGACATATATTGATACTAATTTTGTAATGATTTAGCAAAATAACGATGTATAGAGATATTGCGATTGGATCTTCCTATCCAAAGGAGTTGATAACATTAGGGAGGTAAATTAAATCATAGAATATATTTTTTTAATTTTATTATTTATTTTTAAAAATATAGTTTCATTCTGTGTTTATTAAGCCACATTGTCATTACAATAACTGTAAACAAAAAACGATCGGATATGTGACCTAAATACGAAATATTTCGACATTCTTACTCGCTAAAAGCTTTCTAAATGTATCCTGTCTAAGCTTATAAAGGATATCCTTGATTTCTGAACTTAAGGCAACTTAAAGTACATAATATACGGTACCTGGATAAACAAGGTCGTGTATATGAGAACACTTTCATTGGTTAATATATGATCAGTAAAAAAGATCGATAAATAATTGAATGGTTGACATGAACTGGTTTGAGCCACCCACAGGTTAAAATGAATCACAAGATAAGAAGGTTATAAAAAAATAATATTGAGTCATATAAGTTTTTCTTGGCCAGTGTACTTAAGTTATAAACAAAAATAAATAATCTACTGAACATTGGTAAATTAATCTATTTATGTATAGCATACCATCACAGCACAATACATATTCAATTAATCTTTAGTTTGATCAATTTACCTATATTTTGAGTGTGTAAATTACATAGGTACCAATATTTTTGTCATGTCTTAATATAATAAGGTGTATTTTAACTGCATTATTATGTAGTTGATCTCCATTTCTTTACTCTAATCTATACTTAATATTATAAAGCTGAAGAGTTTGTTTGTTTGTTTGTTTGTTTGAACGCGCTAATCTCAGGAACTACTGGTGCGAATTGAAAAAATATTTTTGTGGTAGACAGACCATTTATCGAGGAAGGCTTTAGGTTATATAACATCACGCTGCAACTAATAGGAGCGAAGAAACAATAGAACATGTGGAAAAACCGGGAAAATTATTCATCTTTGAGGGCTTCCGTTGCGTGCGCTGCGAAAACGGTACAAAATATAAATAAAAAATGTATGCAAGAATTATTTTTCTTGAAATTATCTAACAAAATTTCCGCAACAGTATATGTATATCTTTTAAGATTAACTCACTAGGACCGTTTTTATGGTAATAACTATTCCACGCGGACGAAGTCGCTGGCACAGCTAGTAAAAACATAATCACAAATAGCACTACAGTTTTGCAGTATATATTTACTTTACCTATATTATACATTGGTTACACGAACAGAGCTCTCTATTTCAACTGCAATAAATCAGTCAAGAAACCGAGATGGACAAACCCAGGTCAAGATCATTAAGAATAATGAAAGCACTAGATTGTTTTGTAAAGTGAGTCCACTGCATTCATTGTATTATGTACTAATGTAGGTATAGTACATAATATAATGAATGCAGTGGACAGTTGTTATCAATTTATATCAATATCGCTCACGGCACGGTCCTGTTGGCCAGCATTGATATGAATTTCAGTGAGTTTAGGGTTGTGAGAAACTATTGTTTTTTTTTTAATATTGTAATTGAAAATGCTCAATATTGCCATCATCATTTTTAGTTGATTTTATCTAGTCTATTTTGATTCTAGTCTATTCAAAGAGTAATTTTATATCATGTTTGATATAGACTTATGTATTAATAGTGTCCAAAGATTTACATTAAATTGCCTTGCAATTTTATTGTATACCAATATGCGACTTTCAATTTAGGCGCTTTTGTAGGTCAGATGACACGTCTAGTTGTAGGTCCCGCCTGCTAGACATAGTACATATATACAGCAGTCAAGCTCTCAATACGTTTGAAAATTCTTAACACTAAAGTAATAGTAGTACTTAACCACTCCACTGAATAACCTTCTTTAACTTAACTTAGTACTAAAGAACGTGTAAGTTCAAAACCTTTTAGTTACAGCAAAAAAGCTCAAATATCATATTTAAAGTAATATAATTGTACTTACATTAACATTTATGTAATATGATAATTGAGCTTTTATTTTTGTATATCCTATGACTACAAATCCACCTCATTCCACCCACACAGTTTATTTAGAAAGTCAATGTCACTTGATATACTCATTTCTATTGTAATTAATCGAAGGTAATTTTTTATCTCCGAAATACATCAACAAGGTTCAAATACCTGCAGCTTTGGCATTGAAAGGTCCGAATAGATTGGATATTTTAAATAGGAAAGTAATTAAAAAGACACGCACATAAAATAGATTCAAATCGATGTGTATATATTCAATATTTTTATTTATTTACTCAATGGTTCTTCTTCTTATCGAATGAGAGTGGCCAACTCTGGTGTCGAGAGTTTATCAAGCCACCCTGAGGGCCACTGACATGGCTTAAAGACTACCGTACCAGAAAAACAGCCGGGACAATTGTATGACAAGTGGTTGCCATGATGTTTTAACACCTCATTGCAAAAAATAAAGACATTTCTGTGTACAATTTTTTTATGTAGGTATTTGATCCTGTTTTATGCCACACCGAATCAACACATCATAGTAATTTCTTGGTGTGCGATTTTTGTTTCTTTTTCTAGTCCTAACAGTAATATCTCCTTTATGGCACGAGACTACAGAAGCAAAGCTGCAGGCTTTTAATGATGAATGATTTAGACGAAATTACCTAAAATAAGGTTAATACTAGATATGTCTTATAGAAGTCTCAGTCCTTAAATCAGCGTCTATTCCGTAGCAACCCTGAGTTTCATCTATTCGAATTAAGGCGAAGCATGTGTGGCATCTGCCTATATGCATGTCGTAAATTGTCGTATATGCTGTAATAGGGACATGCGACCGAGCCACAGATATCAATAACAGATTCATTTCTTGTCACATGAATTATTTAAATGATAGAGAACTAGTGTTTACATAACATTTTTTTATGTAGTCAAATCCACAAATATAAAGTACATTTTTAATATAAGTATGTTTTTTAAATTGCCAAGTCCTCAATAATGAATAAATTAATTTTGTTCATATGAATGTGGCCCATTCTGTTCTCGAGTTTTCACCCGCTGTTTTAGCTCCAGTAAACTAGGATAAAAATGGGTCTGATCTGACTTGTATATCTGCATTCTATAACTATATAAATATAAAATTTTATCCAAATTGCTTCCGCCGATATAACACAAACTTTTGCATAATATATTATTAGAAAGATAAGATGCAATATCAGTCAAGTTCTCCTACTAAACCACCAGCCTCTATAGAAAGCCTTGTAACAGGCTAACAGGACATGTCGAAAACGGCCTATTGTATTTCATACATCGAACTATGTAATTGGTACCGTGTACTGCATGTAACTATCTTGCGTATTGGTTTGGGCGCTGGCTTTGACAAGCAAGATGGTCACAGATTTATAGGCTGGTTATAGTGTTTGATCAAATATGTTGTGAAGATTTTAGAATATTATACATAGTTATAAAGGGTTACAATCTTATTCTTTTTATCGATTGAGAGTGGCCAACTCTGGTGTCGAGAGTTTTCAAACCGCCCTAAGGGCCTCTGACATGGCTTAACGGCTGCCGTACTAGACAAACAAGCGGGACCTACAATTTAACGTGTCATCCGACCCACGGAAGCGGCCAAAATGGAATGTCACTTTTCGGTCACCAAGGACTGACTGTCTCAACCTTTGCTTAACAGGGTTACAATGAAATAAGATATAACCTACGTAAGGTGGCTTTAGAATTTCCGAAACTCGCATTTCAAACGTTGTTTGTTTTGACTTTTCACGTGCATACGTGCATAAATAAGTATGATTTTTATGATCAATGTGTCCTTTGAGGCACGTCTAAAATAATTACAAAGGAAAAAGATATCCCGGCATAATATTAATAATATTAGTTATTAAGTATCTTTTTTAAATCTTTGTTTTGTATTCTATTAAAATGTAACGAATTTTCTTATCTCAGGAAGAGAAAAAAAAATCTATTACATAATTTTTTCACATTCAAATAAGTCTTACTATATTCTAGAAAATAATTGTAAGCAGGCTCTACCTATAAACATAGCCAGCTTCTACCCAGCTCCATCTACAGCACCGGTCCCTATCAAAATAAACGGAGTAAACTAAAGCATAAATTGGAATTGATCAAGTTAAGTAACCGCAGTAAATTAATGGCGCTGTGACCAGATACATTATCTGGTGCTGACCTGGCTATCTGCTGGTCATTAATCTATTGATGCCTATGTTTCAGTTAGACTCCATCAATTACGACGGGTCAAGAGGGATGCCAAAATTGAAAAGTGGGGATCGCTTGATGGATTTTAGAAGAACATTTTGAGCTATCTTTTTGTCTACCGAATTTTGTTCCAGTTTTTTCAAAAGATATTTGAATGAGTGGTAATTGATTACTTATTTAATCATTCTTAATCAAAATGAAAATACATACAACATATATATGTCACCGTAAGATTGTAAAGATCGTTAGATTACAATCTATCTAGCGAGATTGTAAACTATCGATAGATTGTGAACCGTATCATCTTCGAGTTCAACACTTGCACTACAACAGGACTTGGCTCCTCCTCGCTTCGCTCGTCGTCGCATGTGCGTGGTAGAAAGCAACCTAACGAACCTAATCTTACCTCCTGTCACAGACAAGTGACCTTGCAATACCTAAACATAGAGCGCGAGTTGCATTCCGTCCAACGCCGGTTCACAATTTGATGGCTTCACTTCGGTAGATTACAATATAAGATTAATCTATCGATAGTTCACAATCTCGCTAGATAGATTGTAATCTAACGATCTTTACAATCTAACGGTGATATATATATTATAGAACAACATCATCAACACGACTTAGGTATTTATATCTTCTCTATTTCAAAGTAATGTAGACAAACATATAGAATGATTACATGTAAACATTTGCGTTGAAATAATGACAACACATAGTTTCAATTCCATCTAAATTCAAACCACTTCACACGTAATACGAGTAAAATAGCCTAGCTAAACGAAATCTTATGATTTGAATAGCAATCTCTATTCATGTTCTTGTTTATCGAAAAACACATCACAGGCACAGAAATCATAAACGTTTTCTTCTAACGAAAAGGTTTAATAATTCACGAGTCATTTCTAAATTAATTTACTATTAAAAATAAACTTACAAATTATTCACGTCTAAAAATTCCATTTCTAGCCAGCACAATAGTCAGAATTGCATTGCAAACCCAACTCAATGTAAAAGCAAGTCAATCTTCTCTGGGCATAAATCTAGTAAACAAATTACAGGCATCTCGGTGTCCATTACAGTCGCAGCCTCACTAATAGTAGGTATTCTTCTCGACAGATCGCCGGTCAAGATTGACGATGGTAAATTTTTCGCTTATTGGACCTGTAAGGGTTAAGGTCAAATGCTAACGTAAGGGCCAAGGGCTAGGACTCCAGTGTGTAAAATGAATTATTGCATATTATTATGTGGATCATTTGTTTTTTAATATGTCTTAGGTAGCACATTATGCGAATGTTTCTCGTTCCTACAATATACAATGCAACCCAGATTTTGCAACGTATTGAATCAAACGGTGACAATTTTATGATTATCGGTTATGGCTTCAACTGATATGTCATGCTCGTCCAAAATGGGATTGAGTGATTTTATTATCAAGTTCTAAAATATGGCCATTTGAATATGCGTTAGGTATATCAGTTTTTATAATTGATGTCCATTTATAATTTTGTAGCCGGTTTTTTATTTATGTAGCTTGTGCACTTGTGCGCTTTTTGAAATTAGTTTATAGTATATACATACGATCTAAGTTAAATTGCTATTTATCAATGACTAAGTCAATCCTTAGTCCACAGACTGTGTTATGTTCAATATTAATTCAATGTAAATAATATTCAGGCATCCGCTGAGAACAATAAAACTTGGCAGTTTGATGGATTGTTATATTTTACCGACAATTTTATACAACTTGTTTTTCTTAAGGAGCCTTTGTAGAGCGGTTAACTTTTAACCTTTTGATTGTGAATCATTGATTGGCAAATATTTATGAACTTTTTTAAATTGGTATAATTTCTTATTTTAAATATTATGTAAACACATGTATTGTTTTAAACGAGACCATTACTAATTATCTTAATGCAGGAGTAGTCAACTCTAACGTCGAAAGTTTTCAAACCGCTTTTAATTTAATCAATGTTTAAAGTAACGCAATAATTACATAAAATAATGATTTATAACTTTGTACTAGTGCACACGTATTGTTGTCATTTTAAAATTTTATTGATATTGATAGTAAATAAAAAAATAGTTATTAACTTATCGAAAAAAAATAAGTACATTGATTTTTAAGGCCTCTGACGTGGCTTAACCATCGCCTAACTATGAATAGACTAGACTAACGCAATACCATTTTATGTGTTTTTCATATGTCCAACAAACCGCTATTAGAGCCTCGTGGAATAACAGAATAACATTCCATCACCTGCCGCCGATTATTCTAATCTCCCAGATACAAATTGCAGGAACAATGTTATGGAGAAAATGACAAGTCTTCTTTGGACATTAGTTAGGTTACCTAGTCAACCCATTCATTAGTACAGACATCAGTTGGCCAACCATCCGAGCTTAATGAAAGTTAATAGCAGCCATTATACACATGGCGAGGAGCACTGATAAATTCAGCGACTTTATACTACATAGACGTAGATGTAATTGAAAAGAAAGGAGTGGCTGGAAAGGGAGTGTGGCTGAAGTGAAGCGTCTGTTTTCTATGCTGAAGTTACCCATTTTGATCTAATCTAATTTGATCTAAGCCCTACCTAAAACTTGTTCTTCAAGGTTGGTATGTGTGGATTTGCACGCGCTTAGCCGGCTTAGCAGAAAAGATTTGAAAAAATTTAAAAGTGACAATTTATTTCAGGACTACAAGTCTGATGACTTGTATTTATTGCTCTAGATAGTAGGAAGCTCCTCCAATGAATGATTGGCTGTCAAATAACAATGTCCTTTTTTGGTCATAGCGCCAGTATGAATAGGAAATTCTTACGATAGTGACCAACTCTGGTGTTGAGATTGTTCATACCACTTTTGACATACGTTCAGTCATCCGAAATCTATTGTGTAAATATATTGTGCCCTAATGGAATCCTACTTTAAGGTCATTTATCCAAGGACAGAGCACGATATTAACTCTAATGATTGTTTGCGCATACTTCTGCCAATTGAGCGACACAGGCGCCAGTAAGGTAGTAGAAGTCTCTATATCACATTGTCTATGAATAAATCAGTCAATGACCTCGATTTGTATCAATCAGGGCGAATCGCTCAAACTCCCATTTGACTTGTGTCATCCGATGATTGGTTGCAACACTGCTTCTAATTGGCTGAATAAGTTTCGCTCGCGTGCCAGTTTGGATTCAGCGGAATTGAAATTATGAATGAGACTTGAATTTCAGAGATTTTGTACTTATGTTACGATGTCCTAATCTAATTATTTTAGTTATCTCGGATATTTTCGATGTGCCCACATTAAATCAACTTGAGTTTTTTTGTTTATGTTATATTTTTTTTTAACGTTTATGAATATATATTAATATTGTATTTTGTTGCACTTCTATGTTTTTCTAAAATTTGTGGGGTTGTTCTCGATTACAGTAAGAACATAAAACAAAAACTTTTTATGAATGTTATTCTATTTTACACAACTTTTGTTAACTTTTAAAAGTTATTCTTGTAAATTTTTTTTATTTCTATTTAAAAAGTGTATTTCTTTTCTCCACGTAGGTATTTTATTGTGAAATCTTTTTTGTAATACCAATCAAACTACATAAAAGTGTGAGTACGAGAACTTTTATTGTACACAACGATCGACATGAATTTACCGGAAAAGCTATGAAATTTATTTCACCAGAATTTACTCTCGCATCTGAGACTTGTATACGAAATTCAGTTAACCTTCCCACTCAAACTGATTGAAATTAAACTTATTACCCGTCAAATAGCAAAATTTACGGCCAAATGAATACGATTCAATGATTTCTTCAAATAAACTTGATTAGCTAATAAAATACTTATAAAGAGAGGCCATATCAAAGAGTATTCTCGTATACTCCAAAGATATAGCTTCCTCTTCGGCCCTATAACTCCTTTCACTGATCACACAATTTTATTTCCATGAATGCTATAATCATAAACATTTTACTGCTAGTCGTCCAAAGCGTTCACTTAGCGCCTGTTTCCGTTGTAAGGGAATGAATAAATATGTTTCACACTATTTCACATTACAAACATGTTACTTAGGTAATAGTTGCAAATGTTAAGCAGGATAACCAAATTTAATATAGGTTTTATTATAACGGAAGATAATTAAAAGATTTGCACAAAATAACACTGAAAAAATTAATATCTTCTCTCGATTTTAAAAATTTGATTGCATACTTGTACGCATTTGAATAAAAAAAATGATCTTATTTAATTGATGTTGTGTAATTTTTTTAATATTTTAACTATAACAACAGCGACAATTACTATAAAGTTTAATACTCAATAGTTTCAAAGTATTTATTTTGTTTATAACTTTGTACACGATTAAATGGAAACCAACCTCACGGCACTTACTAAGAAAAGTGTGTATCTTGACTCGTATAAGAGCTAAGAGGTTACTTCAAGATTGGTGTCAGTTTGATCACTTGTAGGACTGATTTACTCTTGAAAACTTGGATGGAGAAAACTAACAGACAGAGTTTCATTATATGAGGACCTTATTTCTTACAAAAAAGGGTCTGAGTGGTGTACAAACTCAGTAGCAAGAGTTGATGATTAAAGCTTTCTTCTAAATTCTGAGCTTAATTTTGAAAACTTGATTTTAAGGAAGTTTTCAAATTGATTTTCTTTTGGAAAAAACGCTAGTATAGTTCAGCCAACTGTTACTTTGTTTATCATAATAGGTGTATCAAATCTGGATGTCTGACTTATTATACTAATCAATAATATAATTGATTGATCACTTCAACATAATATTGTGTTGTGTATACTTGTATGGACTTGTATGTTATAGTGTGTTACGCCCTAGGCTGCAACATTTCTTAGCATCAGGCGGGATGTCTGATAGTCTATGGAAACCAATACCACGTAAAAAAATGAACCGTAAGTACTTACGTATTTATTACATTTTTTTTTCAATCCACCATCATGTAGAAGTCCGAGATATTCTATAAACTATAACGTATTAAAAACAAGAACAGCCTGCAAATGTTTCAGTGTAATACATTTAAAACATTATATGAAACTCCGTCCGTTACATTCTGTTCGTCTTCACTTGAGAAATAAAATGAATAGTTAAGGTCATGTCAAGCATTTGTCATACATACATACAAACGAATCATGAGTTCGTCAGTACGTATTGACAGCTACTAATTTTGAACATGATTCGATGAACAAGCGCATTCTTCGAATGTGAAAGCACGGTATAGATTGATTGTGTTAAATTGGTACAGTGGGTAATAGAAATCACGTATTGTGTTTGAAATTTGGTGCTAAGAAAATTACTTCAATTTCTAGCCTGTTTCACTTAAAAAAGGTAGTTTTAATCAACAGATAAAATGCTTTTTTGTAATTTGGTACAGGATAGTGTCAACGGGCGCTCCGAATCTGAAAATACTAAAGTAAGTATGTATATATTTTTTTTCACTTAATTGTGTTAAGAATGTTTTTAGTAGAAATATTATATATACTGATTCATGTGAAACAGGCTAATCAAGTAAGTGTTAAAATGATAATGTTACTGGCACCACTGCTCTTTGTCCAGTTAAACTTTAAAAGAGTTTAAACTCCAAGCTCTCTTATCGACTTCGATAAAACTTTCTCAGCGCGCAAAATCTCGCTTCTCATGTAACATTATCCTGAATGTAGCTCTAATGAGGTCCATACATTAAACCGGGGCGAGACGCGGCCGAGTCGCTTAGGTAATACATTAACAACTCTGTCGCTACCTTAATAAGCCCGCTTCCTTTACTGGCCGATCTAATTACAGACAAGACCAGAACAATAATATGTAATCTGAATATTTATGAGAAAACTTCTGCATTTGACAAGGTTATATCTGCTCCTGTTTATCTTGAAAATTGACTGTGCGATGAATAATTTATCGTGGACGGCGGCCGGTGACGTTTGCCATATTTTAATATAAATCCATCTTCCATATTGTATGCAAAATGCCATTGAATGCAATGCAAGGCAGCATCATTATTCGAATATGCTGCTGAGATATTCATCACGAGGCTTCGGTAGGATTATTTTAAACAAATCATCTTTAAAGTTGGCGCAAGAAGGCTCTGAACGCACTAGAGACACAGCCTTGCCAGAATCGATTATAATAATTTTGTGGTCGTTACTCGTATTCGCATTGTGGTTTGTTCGGATTATTTTTGTACTTATAACGAGTTGCGTACACTACACGTACCGTACACGTTACTTTAACGTTTTTTGCCATTTCAAAACTGATTCTGTAATGTAAATATACACAAGAAAAAAGCAGTGGTTAGATGTTTATTTATACTAAATTAGTAGTATATGTTGCCAAGCGTACTCTTTTTATCATAGTTGTTACAAAACCGATAGTGAGTGAAATATATGTTTCTAAAAAAATATATAATTTTTAGTATATGCTACAAATTCGTTTCTTTTTGCATTAAAGTTATAATAATATTTAAGTACAGTACAACTTTCATTTTTTCTAAAATAAACATATAGGTATCATTAGGAATCACATTGGTAATTTGCTAGTCAAAAAAACGATGCGTGTTTCTCTACTATTACTTTTTTACTATGATAGTGGCCACTATCTTCTTGCAAGAATTAGAATTAGTAGTCGTTACTATAATGGGTGACCTACATATTCCTGAAACGATAAATTTCTTAAAGAAATAAGTTATTTGGTCAGCTAACTAATGGAATCAGTAGCGACAGCAAATGTTGTACACAAATATCGGTATTGTAAGTGTTATGACATGCAAGTGATGTAATGATAACTCGACAACAAAGTTAAATGGTGCTGCCCATTATTAATTTGGCATAATGATTGTAAATAAATCAATTAATATAAGTTTATCAACTCCATCATATGTATAGTAATATCACAAATACCAAAACTTTTGCTCATCCTATTTTCTTTAAAGGTGTATAATTTTTTTATAGTTACAGACATACATTATCTGAACGCAAGAATGTAAAATAGAACACCATCTAACCAAGTAAGTAAGTAAGTAAGTAAGCGCCCCGACGGCCTCACACTGATTCCCTGGGAGCGGGGAAGGGCTCTTGTATGGGACGCGACTTGCATCGATACACTAGCTCCTTCTCGCCTCAGTGGACAATACAAGCGGCAGGAGCCGCGGCGGATGCAGCAGAAGAAGCCAAGCGGCGAAAATATACATCATTATCGACTAATTATATTTTTGTACCGCTTGGCTTCGAACCTTTTGGTCCATGGGGTCAAAGCACAAAGTCTTTTATAAAAAAAAAAAGGTTGAATGACATCACTAGAGACAAGAACGCTGGCTGGTTCCTTGCGCAAAGGATTTCTATAGCAATCCAGCGTGGGAATGCAGCCAGCGTTCTTGGCGTCATACCACGTGTGGATGTTTTAAATTAAGGTTATATGTACATACTCTTTTTAGTTTAGTGTATGTTATGTTATGTACATATATTGTTTATTATTATTGAATAAATATTCTATCTTACTAAATTAACTTTCCAAATTACACATACTTTTAGCTGACCAATTAATACATTAACTTTTTTTGTAGTCTATTGTAGGCGATTTTACAAAAACTTGCTTTTAACGGTACTTACTTTTAGCTGATCAATGAATGCACTTTATTTTCTTAATAGACTCTATTGTAGCCGAGATTCTCAAGCGATGATGCAAAAGTGAGCTCACTACTTAAGCGGGAATGTCAACAGTTCAGACTTATTTAGAGCATCTGATAAATTACTGATAACAGTTAAAATAAGGACAGTAGGGTATCAATGAAGTTAGCTTGTTTACTTCTATACTTATGCATTTTTTAATGGACATATGGTATTCTGAATATGACTTAATAAATGACGTCTTATCTTTCAGATTTGAGAACAAAATTAATATAGACAATGCAATGCTTAAAAAGCCCTTTTGCAATAGAGTAAATAATATCTGTATCTAAGAAAAAATATAGGTGGTTAGGTCGTTAAAATCCGAAAGAGGAACCCCATAAATAGCGACGCAAATACCGTGTAGACTACAAAATCTGCAAGAAAATATGACCCATGGAAATGTAACAATCTGCTTATTGTTTATGCAAATTTTGATCACTTATCTAGGGACTGGCCGTTTTCGATTTATAAACGAGTGCCTTCCAATGAGTTTTTATCGTAGACGATTTATTCCCTGCACAGTTCAAAATTCAGTAACTTTATTTGCAAGGACAAGAGAACAAAAGAATCCTATGTTCCCATTCAGAATGACGTCATGGTACGTGACGTTTTCATATTTTCCACAGCTTACTACGTATAGTAAGACTATTACAGATTTTTGCTGTCTCGTATAAGCATAATGTTATATGTTGCTATTAAACATTATTATGGATTTTTCGATTTCTGTGTCGCTTGTCGCGTCATATAATTAGGCAGTCAAATTACAAACTACATATTAAATTTTCTGTTCAGTTCACTTTTATCAATGTTTTCCACATAAAATATCTTTTTACTATCACCTAGTGGACGCTCGTGGCTTCGCTTGCAAAATTTTGAGATAAAAAGTAGCCTATGACATTTCTAAGAACTCATACTACTTACAAACCAAAAATCATGATGATCTGATCAGCCGTTTTTTCGTTAAGAGCGCTTAAATAAACAAACAAATTCTAAAAACTACTGAAACGTGTTCTGTTATAGATTTAAAATATACCCAAACAATTTTTTTTCTAATATTATCTTTTATGTTCAGGTGTTTGACCCTGTTCAGCTTTATCATATGTATAGCTCGTAAGACAAAAGTTACTGCATTTCCCTGTGACGCTCTGACGACACACAAGTGAATCCCTCTCGCTTCTCCCGATCAAGTAAACATCCGTGATCGAATGGATGGAGCAAAAAACCCGTGTGTGTGTTGCAATCAATCAAACAAAGCACAGGACTGGCATCCAGAGCTAACTTTTTCAAACAATGAAATTGTACCAAAAAGACTCTTCAATGTTGTGAAAATAGATAGATACGAGTAGATAAATATATTACTCAATTAAAACACCACACATAAAACAAATACAAAAAGAAACATAGAAATCAAAACGAGCGTCTTAATTCGCGGCCTTATCGCTAAGAGCGATCTCTTCCAGGCAACCAATCTGGCAGGGAAACAACCTTAAAATGAAATGAGTAGGACGAGATTAAAATATTAAATAAAATTATGAAAAATAGATCAAGAGGTTTATACTACTTATACTATATGAATAAACATAAACAAAAAAATGTTAGGCTTCTTTCTTTTTCGTAAGACATGTAGGTACTTATTTTACATTGTTACTCGCCCTAATCCATAGTGGTCTAGCAATGAGTTATTCCACGTTGTAAATTATACTAATTAACTTATACTTTTAGGTGTCATTTCAGGCCAAATAAAAAATGCCTAATAAATAAAAATACATTGTTAGCTGCTTGTTGTTCACAGCTTTTGATACATAATAAGACTGGATGACGATTCGTATTTGCAAGACTTGGCAGGATTATTGCTAGAATGAATTATCCATTTAACAGATAGAGAGGTAGTCTACATGTTACTCTGTCTATACTTTCCGAACTACGAGCTATTATTTAGTATTGATTTTGAAACAACATGGGCAGTTTCAAGCCAACAAAAATAGGAAAAATAGTTCTTTTTGATACAAAACTGGCCATGTTTATATGGATTCGTGACGGCTGTAACGCTATGATTTCGATTGAATGGATTTTTATTGAAAATAGTGCATGTTTTGAATGCCTGGGCTGGGTAGGCGTCGGATTCGATCAGTTTTGATTTCAATTTCAATTCGTGCGAATCGAGTGACTTTTAAAATGCGTCAATGTAAAATGTTATATGAATATAAATTGTTAAATATATTATATTTCTTTAGGAATAAGTAATGTGTTGTTTTGTTTTTACTTGAAAGATAAAAATAGTACTCGACAATGCTTTATCGCACATCAGAAAAATTACATAGTGCAGTCAATGCTCGTTAATATCAACCAGTTTAAAGAGTTACAACTTTATACCAGCCAATAGGTTTATTTATCAAATATACCAAAAATATGAATAGCTTCTACATTATTGTAAGAAACTGTTGCTACTTTCCTCGGTCCTATTGGGATGCCTTGTCGGATGAAATAACAACTAGCTGGATTATATGCGAGTGGACTGTATTTATGTAAGTATAATGATTGCGCGTGCGGTGCGATAGCCGGGTATCGACGTTCTGCCTGCGCGCGTGCTGCCACCTGTCGGCGTTGGCGGGAACCTCCCTGGTTGGACGTCGACCTGTCCCGCCGTTATGTTGGCAGCGGGATGTGACGCTCCAACAGAAACCTCTTTTTTCTAATAATAAACAACCATTAATAAGTTACATCATAAAGCTTGCTAATTAGCACTAACATCTATAAAGGCTTACAAATTTATTTTAGCAATCTATCAGGTCAACGACCTCCAATTAGATATACCAACATAGGCTTGTATCACAGCAAACCAATTTACCATGACACGAGTACAATTTGCAATTGAAGTTTTTTTAACTCGTAACCACTTATAAAAACCATGATTTATTGACAGTCTTATTACCGCCACTTATGTCTCTGACATACGGTCGGTTGGGACGAGGAACAACGAGAAAATACAGTTATATTTGTTAAAGGTATTCTGGCCGTAAAATGGGAAACAAGTTTGCAATGATTTCTGTATTTTTAGCATGTTTCCAAATGCTGGCAGCTTGTAGGTTTTGAACGCAAGTTCGTATGTTTAGTATCGTTTTGTGATTTTGAAAATAACGTTGTATTGTTCGTTTTAAAGTTTCTGTTTTATAAAAGTATTGTTGTATCTATATTGGTCAAGCCAGTTGTTTTTTGGATGGCATAAAATGCCCATAAAAAATAAATATTGTACTTACGATGCAGAGAAAATTGTGAAGGAAACACGGTCCTTGAATCTCTTTCTGGGGAAATTTAAGTGTCTATCAGCCACGATTGACGTTGACAAGCTGCAAAATAAAATCTCTCTTATCGAACACAGAATAAAAAAAAACAATCAATAATTTAATCAATCAATCAATAATGTAATCTAAAGATTAGTCGCTCTCTTGAGTCGTATTTCCTCATTCCTGAGGGTCGTGACTCCCCCGCAGAATAAATTCATTAGGCGAGTTTACTTTGGCAGATACATCGTGGTGGGCGCCCAGGTCCTACCACGGAAGACACATATCCTCGGATATTGTGGTCCTCAAACGGTTTCTTCACGATGTTTTCCTTCACCACAAAGCGAGTGCAAATCCACACTTAATTTGACAATACAAGTAATTGGAGTAGGGCCGGATTGGTACCAGTGTGCGTCTGGATGAAAAACAGACACTGGAACCGCTGAGCCACACTCGCTTATAAAGCTTAGTAAGTTTCAAATACCTATCTTTAATTTTAACATCGTGAGGAATATCAAAAGAAAAGAAAAGAAGCCCAGGACGTCAGAGAATGAAGTGGCTAGACGACATTAAAAAGTGAACAAAACTGAGCTATCCGCATCTAAAAGATGCAGCATGGGATCGCAGAAATTTTTGCCAATTGACCTCCAAACTTCAATATGAAGATGGCATCCGATGACGATGAGGAATATCAATAATTTTAATTAAATTAAAAAATGGTACTGTTAACTGTAATAATATTTCGTGGTTTCATTTTCGATACAAATTAACAGGTAGTCCTTTGACCTACAAGGCAACACTCGCACGCTTTAAGAATTTTATATTTATTTATTATCGACTATTTTTAATCGATTATAAACCAGAATCCTACCTCCTCACTAGCTACGCCATGACAGCTCATTCTTTTTCCGTGCGAGGCAGAGATCGTACGCGCTCCTACCTTCGAGTTTTTAAGAAAGTGAATCTATCTTGATTTTCAACGTTTACGATGCCTAAAAGATCGTTCGACGAGAAGATGGATTATTATTTACGTAAAATGGAAAAATTAAAGGATAAACATCGACGAAAACGTCGTCGTTCAGACTCGTATTCATCTGCAGATGAACAAAACAAATACTATATTCAAGGTAAGTGGTGCATCCAAAACCATATTATCGCTAAAAAGATCATAAAAGTGCTGTTCAATCAGAAAGTACCTTTTGTTATGATAATTTGCCATAGATTCTAATAAGAACGCGGCAAAATTATGCTACTAACACGCCATAGATTCAAAAATGAACACGGCGTAAATGTTAATGATTTTATGCGGGTTATAGATTCAAATTATGAACTATTCCTGTTTACAGTCAATTTATTCTTGACTAACGTAACCTAATGGTTGATGTGTTTGTCTTCTAGAAGGCGAAACTTCGACGATGCACCAAACCGAGCCTGACATAGAAGATGCGGCGCCATTACCTGAGTTGGACGAAAATACAATCGCCAACGCGCCACCCAAAATGGGTGAGCGTCATACACAAAATGATATGCCACCGGTACAAGCTACTGCGCCGTTAGAGACTTGCCCACCACTTGACCCAGAAATTCTATCCGCCCTCGGCGAAGCAACTGACTCCGGACCAACATGGGGCCAAGATATTCATCATAATTTGACCCAGCTCTGGCTCCCATTGTTAAAAACGGGTATGGACAAGGAAGTTCGAGAAAAGGTATTAAAACAGTACCTTATTCCCAGCAATTGTACTTTATTACAAGCCCCAAAACTCAATATTGAGATATCGGCGGCTGTTATAGAAATGGTCAGAATGCGTGACAAAAAAGTTGAAGCTATGCAACAACAACTTGGCACGGGGATCACCGCAATCAGCCGGGCTATGTCGACATTGTTGACAAGCGACAATAAACTAGATGCGATTAAAATGCTGAGTGACGGCTGTCGTATTCTATGTGATTTGCATCATCATGAAACACAGGCAAGGATCAAAATGATCGCACCAGGACTGGCAAAACCATTTTTGAACCTCATTCAAGAAAGTGAAAGGGATGAAACATTGTTCGGTGTCAGTCTGCCGGAGAAAATTAAAGCTTCTAAGACAATCGAGAAGCAGGGTCTGCAGATTAAAAAATCAGTACCTCCGCCGAGGTCTAATCCTGTTGTTCCCAGCACAAGTGCGGCCCGTCAACCATTGCAGGGAAACTGGAACGGCCCTCCTCGATACTCGATGAACAGGGGGGGGCGAGGAGGTCCCAGGAGATTTCCCACATCGTCGAGACGACCAGCTACAACCCCGGTGGCACAACAACCCAAGACGTACCAGGGCAAGCCGCGTGCCCCACCGCGTCCTTAATACAGGTACATGCGAGTCGCGTTCAATTTTTCTATAATTGTTGGCTTAACATTACAGACAATGTTAATATTCTTAACTGGGTTCGGAATGGAATAACTATTCCGTTTATAACCAAGCCATTTCAATTAAAGGTACCACGACTATCGTTGTCATCAAAAGAACAACACGAAATGTACGTGGCTATAGATAATTTACTTAAACTTGGCGCTATTTCACAAGTAGATCAATGTGAAGATGAGTTTATTTCAAGTACATTTTTAGCCCCAAAGCCGAATGGTTCTAAAAGGTTTATTCTGAATCTAAAACTATTAAATCGTTTTATACCAAAGACCCATTTTAAAATGGAAGATTATCGAACTGCCTGCAAATTATTACAAAACAACTGGTTTATGGCAACTATTGATTTGAAGGAATCATACTTACTCATACCAATCAATATAGAATCTCGAAAATACCTTCGTTTTCAGTACATAGCACCAAATTCAAATGACACTATAACATATGAGTTTAAGGCTTTATGTTACGGTTTAGGGATAGCTCCTAGGTGTTTTACTAAGATAGTCAGAGAAGTCGTAGCACACTTACGCAGTCGTGGTCACAAATCGGTCTGCTATCTTGATGACATTTGTTGCTTAGCTAAGATTTATGAAGAATGTCTTCGTAACGTACACGAGACGATAGCATTATTTGAGTGTTTAGGTTTCGTGATAAACTATGATAAAAGTCAATTACAGCCACAACAAGTGTGCAAATTTTTAGGATTCATATATGATACTACTCAAATGACCCTTTCCTTACCTTTAGATAAACGTAATAAGATAGCCTGTATGGTTCATAAATTTGCAAAATTACCCATCGCCACTATCCGTGAGTTTTCTCAATTAATAGGCGTCCTTGTGTCAGCGTGCCCCGCAGCACGCTATGGTTGGCTTTACACAAAAATATTAGAACGACAAAAATACATAATGTTAAAACAATATGGTACATTTGAAGCTAAAGTAAAACTACCGAAAGTTATTTTAGATGACCTTAGCTGGTGGATTAAAAATATTTACTTAATAGACAGACCTATAAAAAATTACACTTATGCGATGGAGATTTACACTGACGCGTCGCGCACTGGCTGGGGTGCTTGTTGTAATGGTTTCAGGGTAAACGGTTATTGGAAGGAGAGCGAACTACAGTTCCACATTAATTATTTAGAACTGTTATCTATATTCATGGCTCTCAAATGTTTTGCAAAAGACAAATCAAATTGTTCTATCTTACTCCGTGTTGACAACACTACAGCCATTAGTTATATAAATCGTATGGGCGGTATACAATTCCTGCATTTGAATACACTGTCTCGTGATATTTGGCAATGGTGCGAGTCGAGACAGCTGTGGTTGTTTGCCTCGTATATAAATACGAAAGACAATGTTGAGGCTGATGAAGAGTCACGCAGAGTGAATCCTGATGCAGAGTGGGAGCTGTCAGAAGCTGCCTTTAATTGTATCATCAAAAAGCTCGGTAACCCAGAGATTGACTTGTTTGCTTCTCGCACTAATGCCAAGTGTCTCGAATATGTAGCTTGGAAACAGGATCCAGACGCTATTAGTATAGACGCATTCACAATAAGCTGGAGTGAGAAATTCTTTTACGCTTTTCCCCCTTTCGCTTTGTTATTAAATTGTATACAAAAGATTATTCAAGATAAAGCCACAGGTATATTAGTATTTCCGATGTGGCCTTCACAGGCTTGGTACCCTCAGTTATTGGACTTATTAGTCACTAACATAGTCATTTTAGACCCTCGGCCAAACTTATTACTCTCACATTCCAGACAGAAACACCCCCTCCACTGGACGCTTACCCTGGGTGCAGCGGTGCTCTCCGGTGCGCGTTCTCCCGCCGCGGCGTGCCTCCCACCGCCTTAAATTTAATGATTGGCTCGCTGTCGGATAACACCTTGCAACAGTACGGGGTTTGTTACAAGCTGTGGTGGAAGTTCTGCCACGATAACGATTACAACGTATTTGATACCTCAATTGCCCATGTTGTATCTTTTTTATCCGAACGGTTTGAAACTGGTGCGTCCTATGGGACGCTTAATAGTCACCGTTCAGCCTTGTCATTATTACTTGGTAACAATCTAGGTTCGGATGAATATATCAAAAGGCTTATGAAAGGAATATTTAGAATGAGACCGTCTTTGCCGAAATACTCAAGTACTTGGGACCCACAACTAGTGTTAAATCATATTTCAGACTGGGTTCCTAACAGTCAATTAAGCTTAGAAAAACTAACCAAAAAATTAGTTATTTTATTGGCTTTATGTACGGCACACAGAGTCCAAACGTTTTCTTTGATTAGAACAGAGGACATTAAAATGAAAGCTGATGGAGTTGAGATTAAAATATCAGATTTGATTAAAACTTCGGGGATAGGACGAGACCAGCCAGTTTTATTTTTGCCTTTTTTTCACAAAAATGCTTCAATTTGTCCGGCCACAACAATCGTTGACTATTTGTCTATGACTCGAGACTTAAGACCTTCGAGTACCGATCATCTCTTAATTACTGTGAAGCGTCCCCACAGGGGCGCGACAGCACAGAGTATAAGCAGATGGATCAAACAAACGTTGTGCGCGAGCGGTGTCGACGTGGCGGTGTTCGGCGCGCATAGCACCCGCCACGCCGCCACGTCGGCGGCGCGCGCTACCGGCCTCAGCGTCGACATGATCCGCAAAACTGCTGGCTGGACTGCGTCCTCACAAACTTTTGCCAAGTTTTATCATAGACCCCTCGTACAGGAGTCAAATTTTGCAAAATCAGTTTGTTTGCCGTCCAATAATAATAATGATTCAGAATAAACTTAACCTAAGTTTGTATTTATTATATATTGTATTAAAATAACTTCAATTATTATTCAGTTTTTGTAATGGTTAAATATAAGTACCATATGATTAAGTAAATTGGTTTTTCACTCTTTCTTCGTATTTTATTTATCGTATAGTGAACCAATAGTATACTCACGATAAATACTGACAAAACTCTATCTCTAAACATCTACCTGTTAATTTGTATCGAAAATGAAACCACGAAATATTATATATGATCAAACGAACTTCTCAAGTGAAGTTCGATCAATATAATATGAGTGGTTTCATTTGAAGATACAAATCTCCCACCCGCCCGTAACCCAGTTTTGAAAAATACGGGAAAAGTGAAATTAAATTATTACTTTAAAAGAATGAGCTGTCATGGCGTAGCTAGTGAGGAGGTAGGATTCTGGTTTATAATCGATTAAAAATAGTCGATACTAAATAAATATAAAATTCTTAAAGCGTGCGAGTGTTGCCTTGTAGGTCAAAGGACTACCTGTTAATTTGTATCTTCAAATGAAACCACTCATATTATATTGATCGAACTTCACTTGAGAAGTTCGTTTGATCATATATAATAAAAAAGTAGTAATATTCGACTGTATGTAACTACCCATAGTCAAGATACGAGTACAATGGAGTCTTGTTCAAGAATTAACGTTGAAGGCAGCCAATCAGTCAGCCGATCGGTTAGCCGATCAAACACAACAAAAAGCCTACATTCAATCAAAATTAGAGATGAGAAACGCAGGTGTCAGGTGTTTGACTATTTTGGATTAAATTCTTTGTTATTATAATATAGCTTTACAAATAAAAATTTTGGAAAATTGATGCACTTAAAAAATTTAACTAAGAATTTATTTTTCGATTTGTTAATTAAACAATATGGTAGCTCTGAAAAAATGTTGTTGGTGGATAAGTCAAAACCCAAACAATTTTATAGAAGAGAAGATGACTTTAGCTAAAGATACTATTACACTTTACGTCCAAAATTACCTATCTTATCATTGTTGGGCAAATGAAGGTCCTATTTTGCCTGGCTATCTAAATTATCCAGATTTTAATCAACCAAAAAATAAAACAGCTCGCAGCCCACTTAACTAAAATGTTCAATAAAGAGATCGCCAAACCCTGCATTACACATCTCTAGTCCATACCTAAGTGGTACTCCTACCATGTTCCATGACGAAGCACCGAGGTGTTAACCCAACACCATCAATCATAGCAACGAATAGCCACTAGCTTCGTTACCTACGAGTAAGTGGTAATGTAGAAACGTTACTAAGCCAAAATTGTAATTACTTGTGTGGAGTCTGGTCGTTTCTATGTATAATAAGTATTTATTTACAAAAAAAAAAATTATGTATGTAGGTATTATATCCGTTATCAAGTACCCATGATACAAGTGTAAGCTTCGTATGGGGCTAGATGGCGTTGCGTAATATGAAAAAAAAATAATAATTATATAGTTCTACGAGATTGACGACCGCCACGGTCGCAGTTGAGACGGCTAGCGGCCATCCTTTAGTAACTTACTGTCAGCGTCGGTCTTGTACTTTTCTTGTCCAAAAGAGGAGACCCTATATACCCAGCAGTGGATCTACAAGGGCTGATGATGATGATGAACTCACTATCAACAAACTTTAGGCTATATTTAGTTTCGGTATCGTAACCAATCACGAGCAAGCATTTATTGGGTTAACTGGCGCTGTGTGACATGTTGCGGTATATTTATTTACTAATAGCCTTAGTGTGCGTGGTGTGTGGGAGGGAGATGAAATGTGGAAGCATTTTTGAAGCGACATTTGCAAGGAGTTACAGATCTAAAGTATCAATAATTCATAGTACTTATGAATGAATGAATGAATGAATGAATGAATGAATGAATGAATGAATGAATGAATGAATGAATGAATGAATGAATAAATGAATGAATGAATGAATGAATGAATGAATGAATGAATGTATTTATTGTCCGAAAACTAGGTATAGTACAGATCTTAAATAATATTTTACATTTAGTACGCTAGTTTTTACCTTGTTAGGTTTACAGACATAAGATATCTAAGTAATTGAATTAAAAGAATCCGTCAATATAACATTTAAAAAAGTAAAAATATTATAACTAATGTCAAAAAACTTTTAACACAGGTATTTCACAAATTATGATATTATAATAAAAATGTCAACGATTATATGATGAAATAATTACATTACAAATAAAATGTCATTAGGTACTTAACCAACTGGATTCAAGCCAAAATTGTAATAAAGATGGACTCGTTAAATATTTGGGCGGTAGCTATTTAAGTGGTCGCACGGAGTGCATGTCTCAAATGAAAGATGTGGAAATAGAATTTTATAGTAGGTGTTAACGTGTTCGGTTGATTGTAGAATGTTTTTCCTTGTTGTGGTGGATTCCGGGTTTTATTTTTGTTGCGAAACAGTTTTTTTTTTAAATAATTTTATAATTAATGAATTGATTTGAATACCAACCGTACGCGTAGGAATCTACTCGATGTTCGTTATTTATAATCTGGATGGTATCCTTGCGCTTATTTTATTCACACGTTCCTTAAAGCTTAATAAAAAAATACATTAAAAACCTATTTAATTAATACTTGTAACGTACACATGGTATAAAAATAATACCAAGGAACACTTTAAATTAAGTTAATCATTTCTTAAATAAGTTACATTAATTTTCTTACCTAACACCTTCTTTAGTTTACAAATAATCAAGCTAGTCCAAGAAAACGTTGGCAGATGGCGAGAAAAATAAGTTTGTAACTTTTATACAAAAAATAGTTTTTAAGTCATTAGCTAAAGTAAAGGTAAAGGTACAAAAATTACAAGCAATAATGTTGTGTACAATAATATTAATTCGTTTTTCAGGCAGTGACTACACAATTGGTTATTATGAATTAATATAGGTAATACTAAAGTTAAATAAAACAAGGAAAATACCTAATTCAAAATGTCATACAGACTTAATAAGATTAATGAGAAATAAGTAGCTAATCAAGTCAAATATCATTACCAACAAGATTCATCCCATCAAGTCCATATACCGTGAAAGAACATCAAAACAAACTCCGAGTCTCATATAATTACGGGACTCCAATAAACGTGGGTCATTCGAAACCAGGTCGCCAAGAACTTGGAACGTAGTTACACATAAAATCCTTTGGTTCATGTTACCGAGCATAGCCTTGGAACACAAAAGACACCTTACTACAGTTTCGAATAAATCTGACTCTATACATATATTATGTGCCTATCAGAATAAATTAATAAATCAGTTATTATAATGGTGCTGTTTATAGTGTAAACGGTAAGACTGATAACAAGCAAACGTATTTTGGTACCTAATATTAATTCTAAACTCAAGTTGTATGTTTGAAGTCAATGTAACTGTAAAGAGATGTTACCAATCAAAAGCCTTTTGAAGGTTATAAAACTCGCGACAGAGGTTGCTACTAACTTCATTAATATGGAAAATATCGAAGAGGAGCACAATAACACACTCCAAATCACAATTATGGGTTGCCATTTTAGGCGAATTGCGGATATTGCAAATCTATTTAGTTTATACACGCCATTAAAAGTAAAATGGTCATGTACATTGGTTATTGGTTGTCATTATGAAATATGGACTTTTGCATAGATTGGATTTGGAATGGTAACATATTGGAACTATTACTCTTATGTAAATCGTTCCTTCGTCTATGTGAAAAGACGGAATTATTTACATAAGAACTAAAACTATAGATACGAGTATTTAGGTGTCTCGTGGCTGTATAAGTCTATGTCATCGAGTTTCCTTGGATGGGAAAAATGTGTTCTGATAATGCGTTTCAGAATTCTCTTGTTTTTTCTCTCTTAGAGAGGAAATGGATTGCAGTGTTCGGTGAAATGTGACTGTAACGGTGACTATTTAGATTGAGAAAATAATGTAATACATATTTTAACCGCGTTGTTGATTTTCTATTTATTACGGTAGTTCGTAATTTATAGTAATTTTCGTCGTCCACAATTTTTGTTAAGAAATCCATGTTTAAAAGTTAAGAGTACACACAATACTAGATTTGAATTCACATCTTTTGCCAATCAAGTAAAAATTTCTTGTTGCCGCTAGTTTTAAATATAGTAAAATCTAGGCCCAAACATTTTCAAAAATATGCAAGATTACACTCAGCTTATCTAGGTAAAATGTAAGTACATAATTCATTTGTTGTTAGTTGTTATTACAGTATCTTTTTTCAATAACAAATTAAGTTATTTGACTTACTCAATACTCATATCATATCTAAGTCTTAGCACATAGGAAACAAAAATACACAATTGAATAAGTCACAACCGTCAAGCGCTTTACAAACCCAAACCCGTATTAATTAAAACAAAACTGCAACCTCAGGAACGTCTAAACAATACCTGTGAGATTGCAGTCCGGATGACATCTAAGTAAATATGCGCCGTCAGCGTTTTTCCACGATTCATTAAGGATCGCTGTTTGTTTTACTGTACACCGTCCTGCGATGTATGAGCTTCCTAACGGAATATAGACTTAGACTGAATATGTGTATCGTGTGTTAAATAAATTAAATATACGTATTTGAGAGTGTAGATAGAATATTATAGTGTTTTAAAAGTCAGGGGTTAATTTTGAAAATATTGAGGGAAAGGTGAGAAAAACGGGGAAAAGACTGTTTAAGACAAAAAGGGGGTCACGAAGTTTAATTTCGGCCCCAGACAAATAATGAATTTTAGTTACATTTCGATAATTATTTAGATTTAATCATATAGCATAGTTTCGAACAAAGATATGTTTCTTGGCTCAAAAAAATCAAAGACAAAATGTGTTTTTTTGTTTGTAGGAGACAAGAGCAACCGCCATGATCTCTTTAAACCCGCATCAAATGGATTTCTACTTAAATGTTAATGTTTCGTGTTAGCAGTATAAATTAAATGACCAACAATATTTTAAAACATTGCTTCAGCCATTTCACGAAAGCATTATTAACAAGTTGCAATTAGAAAAACGTAATTAAAGCAGAGGTAGAGTTGCGGACTTTTTTCGTACTTCCGCAGCCTGTCTGGCGCTCTGCTAATATTTGCACCCGTACATTATTACTGTACTGGTCTGGCATTGTCACAGCACAAATTTAGCAGATGATAATCTCATTTCAGTTGATAAAACAGATAAAACTGTCCATACATAACCAAAATAATTTAAAACATTTTTACATGTTATTTTTTTCAACACTTAATAGGCATATGCATGACTACAGTCTACATCGGATCAATTTATAAGAATTATAACAATATCTGAAACAAAGTTATCAGCTAAACATCCCTATTTCTGTATATATTTTATACTAAAGCCTAATGTTTTCTTTTATAACAGAGATGAAGACAGTGGTGTGTTTTAAATCTAAAAATATGGTTTTGTATATAAAGATATACAAAAATTTTTGGCGCGTTTCTTTTTCTTGTGAAATAAAATGTGGTGAGTATGATTTCTGTTTCCATTTGAGCTGTAATTTCAACTTGTCTGCACAATAGGGTAGAATTACCCCTGGAACAGCCTCGGTATGGTGATAGAATTGAAAAACAGGTGCTATCTGCTACCTAATCTATTGATACAGGATAACGACTTAATCTATCTATATGTACATAACAACCTATATCAATGTGTTTCAGTTGTGTTTCAAGTGAGGAGTCTACACTTTTTGAAAACCATTGCCGTAAGTAACACTCAAAATGATGACTTGTAGATTTTCAAACAATACATACACATTACATGTAAAAGTAATTCTTAAAAAATGTGTAGTCAAAAATTGATATTTATTACCTGCCAGTAACCTAATATACGCCAGTAAATATGAGAAAATAACATAAAACTCACATCTAAATAGTAGCAATAACATCACTATATAACATCCTCATATTTACACAGGTACCTTCATACCATACAACATACCAGAGTCAAGAAAATTAAAGTAGCACGGGAGTACTCCGTACGTAACAAGACAGCATGCAAAGCGTCGCAGGCACTCGGGGCTCTGAAAGAACTTCATCAAATATACATGGGACTCTGCAGGTTACTAGATGACTGTTGACTTAGCTTATGGTACACTCGTCTGTCTAGTTTTTGCTTTTACTCTTTTGCATGATTTTGATTATGGTTGACTGTGTTTTGTTTGTAATTTACCTGTCGCTTGGCGTTCAATAGGAAAAAGGTGTAGAAATCCTCTGAGAGACAAAGATAATCAAGACACAATACGCATATCAAAAGAATGATTGAATACTTTATTGTTTTTTATACAGACTTGGCAAGAACTTCATCTAATATGGATATATGCATGGGACTCTGAAGGTTACTAGATGACTGTTGACTTAGCTTATAGTATACTCCTGTCTAGGTTTTGCTTTTTTTAGTTGTACAAACAGTGTACCTACCTATTCTCGTTTGAATAATAGGCGTAAGTAAGTTTGTGGTTTTTGCCAATAATATAGTAAGTAAGTGTTTGTCTTTTATGCTAAAGTACAGTTATTTGTACGCACAAATGATTTTCTAAGCTGTGTTTCTGTCTGTAATTTCCCATTTCACTGCTAATATAGTTTCAAAATCATCCTGTACTTTAGCATATAAGACAAACACTTACTAGGTATATTATTGGCAATTCTAACTAATTTATACTAGTAGGTTTTTTTTATTTAATACATTCAACGTCAAATTCAATTTAATTAGCCAAGGTGTAGCGTTTAACAGATACAATTGAAATTATCTAAAATACTTTTATCTATTAACTAAGCTGCCGTGAATATGTATTTGACAGAATAAGTGACGGTGTTATGTGTTTTGTCTGCAATATGGTTCCTAATAAAGGCAATAGCATCACAAAGTATCATTTTTTTCATAAAAAGGTCAAGTTAAGGAACTGCAATTTTTATAATTTTCTTACCCTAAGATATATGACGCATTTAATAGTGTAGTTAATAAAATAATAAGGGATCATATATAATAATAATATACGTTTATAGCTCCAAAAAAAAAATACAAGCTATGCTGTTTAATTTTTTGACTAGACTTTCAGATTATTTCTACCTCTTTGGGTTTCACATTACTACTCCATAAACCCAATTTCTCATGCCTATTTGTATTTCATTAACTTAAACACGTTGTATACCTTTAGCCTTGTTAGGGCCCTGTTAATGACGTAGTTATGTCCATTTGAATGTTTAGCATTCGGCGTATTTTAGTTTTAATTGGCCTCTAGCTGCTTCATAAAGAATCCAATAATAACAAGAACCCAGACTATGGAGCGAATTAATGCTTTAAAATAGAAGGGAATAACTGTTACATTAAATCATTTAAAATGAGTAGTTTTTACACATACCTAATTGACCACCACAGTGACATGGAACTAAGTAAAATTGCAATATAAGAGGAAAATAAAAGATATATACTACATAATAGCAAACCCACCTTCGCTCGTTTTGCCACCTTCGTTCGTCTTCGTTTTTTTTTTATATAAACCTCATGGAGCCCGAGACCTTTCCAACGAATGCAAAACAGTGGAAATGGTTGGTGCGTTCTGGAGTTATAGCGTCAGGAAGGAAAACCCGACTTATTTTTATATAGTAGATAACATACTTCACGCAATTAGTTCACTAACTAAATCTTTGAAATAAAAACATTATACACTAATTTTAGTAAATTATTAGTATACGGGGTAATGTTTGTAATGACTGCAATAAAATGACATGGCTATCAGTCGAAGACCTCGGAACATATTGGGTACTCAGACAATGACCGTGTAAAGTATATTAAGAGGTCGCCGCAACAGATCGTGCTTGCTCAATTCCCCGCTTAATAACTTAGCGTTAACAGCTGAATTGTGCCGGCGATATCCGCACTTCAATTAAGTATAAATTACTTATTTAATCAGCGTGCAAACAATTCGCTCGCAGCCTCGTTTAATACTCGTAAGTTCACACTTGTATGTGCATAATATCCAGTGGAATCTAGGTCGAATGCTGATTGCAGACACTCTCCTCATATCGAATTCTCTTTTTTCCAACCGACGATCTCGGTAGCGCGAAAAATTTCATATCGCCACGCGTTTTGCAAGTAAAATCAGATAACTTTTGACACTTCAATTACGTAGTGATGGCCGACTAATTTTTCTCGCCCGAAAAACGGCAAAACACGTCGTGTCAGCGCCACACTTGAACAACAAGTTTGCAGAACAAAATAGGACTTCCTCAAACTTGTCCCAAAACGAATGTGGTTTATATTAAGAGGGAAATTGAAAAGTTCCCGCTTTGATATCGAAGTGAGAACCGTGACAGGTGGCGAACTATCGAGCCCGTACTTTCAGGCCCTGCGGCTGTTTCCTATTGTTTTATGTGTTTTGGTTTACGCTTGTTAGTTTCCCATTAAGTTGAACGCTGTGGGGCCTTTTATTAATTCGTTTGTCTTGCGCGCCTGTCCGGACGAGATTAACATTTGAGGAGCGTACATCTTCATAAAATTAAATCTCTTTATAAAGTTCGGAATGTTATTGCGAACGCATGTTTATTATTTCGAGAATAGTTCGTGCGTCCGCGCGAATTCAGTTCAAAGCGGGCTGTAAATTTTATTGGACTCGTCTCTTTTGAGTGGGATAAAGAAGAAATTCCCTTTAGTGTTTCAGCGACCACACTAAAGTTAACAGACAGTTACAAATCTTCATTAACAGCTTGACAAAAACTGGCCAGCTGCGGCCGTGTAAATCTTCAAACTAGCTTTCTGTGATATAGAAGAGATTCGAGATTTGTAACATGTTTGTGCGTTATGTCAGCAATCAAATTTAAGCGCCTAGATTAATGACGGTATAAAAAACTCACGTGAATAGTGATACATTTGTGAAATAGTTTACAATATTTTTAACTTTACAAAATACAAGAAACATATTATATATATATATTATATGTATATATATAAGAATTGTCTTCGTTTCATAAGTAACATATACGTATATATATACTTATGAAATACAAATTGATTCTGACACAAGCCATAATTGTGATTTACTAGAATATTAAATTAATGACCATCATTATGTTACACACTGACAGCTAAAATAATCTTCGTACTTAACGATTGTATCAAGTTGCAAGTAAACAGAAACATCATCATTAGAGATAGTGATCGTTCAGCTATTAGCTTTTAAATATGATCCGAAGTTACGAGTAGACGATTAAAACTACCAAAAATAGCCATAAAAGAAACACTAACTGGCGGAATTCACGTGAAAAGTAAAATTTTGTCAAACCAACGCATATGAAATGACTATACATTTATTAAATGACTATACGTTTATTACATACCTATATAAAATATAATAATATATGAAGTTAAATTAAAAAGGTTTGCACAAGTTCCACAAAACACAAACACAGGAAAAATACCCATCCTCCCAATAAATGTTACATATAAGTAAGGGATATAAATAAATACTTACTTAAAAAAAACTTTGCAATAAGGGCAATTACAACAAATAGGTGAGGCCATATTTACAGACGTACCAAGTTATGCATACGCAATATATTAACTTAGACCTTATTCAAAGTCAAAGATATTTATTGCGGAACACAGGTCAATATAGATGGTTTTGAGATTACATTGAAACTCTATAAGGCGTGCAAATTACAGTCAAAATATAACATTAAAAATTAAATTAAAATATGTATGTTTATGTAATATTGCTTTTAGCGATAAGGCCGCCGCTTGTGTCACTAGTTTAGATACAATTTGTTTTATGTACTGTTTTTTAATATGTGTCAACAATAAAGAGTTAATCTATCTATGTATGTGTACAATATTAAATTTAAATATGTATGTGTACATATGTCACTATAAATATACCTAATGTCAATGTATCTGTAATATGGGCTTATATGTATAGAATTATAATTGCCAAAAAAAAAATTACAAAAAAAAATGTTGTATAATTAATATAAAAAGACAAGTTGTATTTTTAAATCGAAATATGGTATCTTGATCAAAATGTGTGTGCTTGCTTACTTTTCGCATCTGAGAGCAGCCTACAGGCACTAGAATATTTTGTAGTGTTACTTCATAGTATCAGTACACCAGTCATAAACTCGCTTAGGTGTGCAAAGCTCGAATACTAAAAGCCGAGTTTATAGTTGAGCCAACGATTTAGAGTTCATTTTTGACTGAATAAAATACCGTTCGCTCTCCTGGACCAAGTTTTAATGAACTTTAATTTATAGAGTCCCGGGCACAAATTTGTCGCGTTTACGGGCGTTTTCTGTGATTTTTCCCTAAGCTAGGAATATGGGTGGATCGGTTTTTGTTTGTTCCACTTGTATCCATGTTTTAGATACGTGGTAGTGGCAGGATCAAATTATAATTATTATAAATATATCAGTAACACAATATGTTTAATATTTAACATGAGAGATGATAGGTGAAGATGATTGATAGGTGAAAAATAGATAAATAACACTGATAAGCAACAGTAAGAAAATTTAGAACCCTGAAGTCAAGTTTAAGACAAGAGTAAACCGGTTTCATCTAGCGGTAAGCGCGCAAGATCGCAGATGACAACGTTGCTTAACATCAGGCAAGTTGTAGTCAAGCGTGAGCCTATCTCATATAAAAAAAATCTTATAGATGTCACCAGTTACTAGGTACTTTTTTTACGTGGGATAGGTTTACGTTTGACTACAGCCTGCCTGACGTTAAGCATTGCTGCAGCCTAGGATGTAACACGTTTACCTAGAAGATACCTATGAACTCTTAGATTTGAAGACCCCTGGATTGTAGCAATAATAATACTTGTTGAAATAATGAGATTCTGTGCTATTTAAAATAAATGACATAATTATAACCAGATTTAATAGTAATATTTTTTATATTTGGTAGATTGGAAACCAACAATATAAATTAATAAATGAATACAACACACATTTGTTAAGGCGCTAATTAATCCAAAAATAAATTGTAGTCTCAAGAGGAACGCAAGAATTTCAGGCGTTCGTTTGGGTTACATTGTTTAGGTTTATGTAATCCTGCCTATTAATTTTGACTTTATGTCTTCTACCACCGAGACAAAGTTTTATTGACAACTTATTTTTGTCAGGTTTGGTACTAAAATGTAAACCAGTGTTTGGATTTATAGTAACCACTTCCATTGTACATTAGGCAGGTTCTGTCTTAAGATATAATGATTCTTTATTACATAATAAAATCACCTCGAATAAAACAAATATAAACACATAATATATATAAAATCAGTTCACTTACTTGAAGTATAATAATGTTATCTTTAAGTTAACATTACCGGCGCAGCAATAAAAAAAAAGATTTACATAGAAGGATAACCAAAACCAAAATAGTAAAAGAAATTTTATTCAAACAAAACAAAACCCTAAAGATTTACAACTACCAAACTAATTAATTACTTGCATTAAGACGCTTTTCCAACATTTTATTCACGTAAATTTAGTCTCAGATATTAACGATTCCATTAAACAGCCTTAAAACGTGGACTATTTAGTTATTTACGTCTCTCACTTAATCTGGTAAAGTGAATTATTAATATTAAGTGTTAGAAGATTTATCAAGTAATCTCGGATAGGTTGATTCATTAAGGTGATTCATACTAGCTTGTTGAATTTATAACCTCACGAAGTCGGTTGTTTGACAAAATGAACCATTAGTTGTAGAGAAACATTTTGTAAACATGATCGTCAGTCAGTTGACAGCAAAACGTGACGGTTTTGGTTAGAGACATCTTGCAAATGTGTTTATGAAGATTTAAAGCGACGATGCTAAAGTACTTGCGTTTGCTTTTTGTTTTTGGACGTTGAATTAGCGCGAAATTCGTTATAAAATTATTTCAACCAGAATAGAAGTACTCTACATAAGAACCTGTAAACGAAATCTAAAGTTAGGCACTTAGTTTGAAGAATTTTTAAACATTCATATATAATTTATGACAATCAAGTGCTTATCTAAAAGTAACATACGAGTTGCGTATTCTATGCGATTACTGAATGATACACATCTTGCACTAAGTGCTGTAAAAAGCCTCTAGACAGGTGCCCGCTGATAATACACTTGCCAAGCAGACTTGATATGAATATCGATCTCTTTATTTAAGTAAAAGCATTCGCAATACTCTTCTACTTAAAATGACAGCTACTCTTGTATGGAAACGCATCATAAAAAATTAAAAGGCATCGCGGCTACAGCCAAATAGTATTGTTTTATTTCTGAATCCTGTTTGTAGTTTAAGAGCGTGCTAAGCTATAGTTAAGCTTAGTAGCAAAATAGCTAAACATAAAATAGGAATAATATCGTTCTGAAACTTTCATATCAGACCTAATGGGTATTAAAAACCATTCCAATCTATTGTATGTATTGAAATCGATATAAAACTACTTACGCATAGTAGCCAAATAGTAAACCTAAATATCTCGAGAATTTAAAATTATTTGGAATCATTTGAGATCTTTTGTGTGTATTATTGATTGAAAGACATAAAGATGTTTGTAAAACTCATTGTTGAGAAAGCGCGCACTGTTATTTAACTCAATGCTGCCAGATGGCTTATGACTTTTCTTGTCCATCGAATTTCGTACTGCAAAAACAAAATAGCATATGTAGGTATACCTACCTAGGTTCGAAAAGCATATGTAGGTAAACGTAGGTTCGGTTAGAGAGAGAGAGAGAGAGAGAAGGAAGAGCCTACACTCCACAATACAGGTACATTACATCCTAGTGTGGAGTGTAACGAACAAAATTGTATTAGAATCTAAGTTTTTGATCAATAAAGTTATCTTATCTTACCTTCGTATTCGAATTATAACATCCCTCCAGAATTAAATTGCACAAAACTAGTGATTTCCAAACACCTCTTCCGAAACCCCCCCAGCTCTCTCCCATTCATATTTGGCGTTCAGTCCAGTTGCAATATTCATCACTCCGTTGGCTCCTGTGACTTTAAACGGTGCATGTCCTTGTCTCATTTTTTTATTTATTCTCGCCTCGATTGTTGGCAGAGAGCGTTCATAAAACTATGTAGCTCTTGTTTTACACACTCTTTTATATTTCAACAGCCATTTCAGTAGTAACAAGAAGACGTTTTATAGAGCAGTTTTAGGTTTGTGAGAGACTGTATTCTTGCCGGACGGTTTAGACCAATGATATTATATGTACAACTCACTGGTTTAGACGGTCGGAATTTCAATTATGCGAGTACAATTTTATAATAATGAAATTTTTTTGTGTTTGGTGTATTTTATAATTAACTGGTGTTAAAACTAGATATAGGCGGTAAAAACGAGATGATGTATTTTGTACAAGATATTATGAATCTTTCAATGTCATTTAACCCACAGGAACGTTTACTGCGTAAGGCATTCCCATTCATCAAATAATACAATAACAAAAGTAAATCTGTTTGTTTATATAAAAGTTTAGTCCAAAATTGACGGACTATTTTGGCACGTAATGTGTTTTTCTTAAACTTCTATTGCTGAAACCCATCAGCATAAAATCGTTTCATCAATCGTTCTCTAAAACTATTTAATCAGAAAACAATAGTATTAAAATCCGGCGACATAAGCTTTAAACCGGATTTGAAACTCCGTCTTATCCTAGCTCTTAGCATCCTTATCATTTTATAGTCCTGTCTGTCTTTACTCCCGCTATGTCATGCAAGGGAGAAAATGAAAATGCAATAAGAATTTTAAAATGAGTTTTAGAATTTTAATTCTATGCGATGGAATGAAGGATAGAATAGATTTTAGCGTGCTGTAGCGTAGTCGCCATAAAAATAACAATTTGTTTTTGCGTGCAAATATTTATAGAGCTTTTACGTTAGTCATGCTATCTGGTAGGTATTGGGGATGGGTTTTATTGATGGATAAATCCTGTTTTCATTTTATTTTTTAAACATAAGTCACCATACATTAAAATACTTACATATTATGTGAAATATGGGTAATGAATCTTATCTATGTAATATACCATTTTAATAGGTAATAGTTTGCTTAGTGTAGGGCTAGATGGCGCTGTGTGCAAGGTCCCGGTTTTTTTTATATACTATACGTGTACTATACTTGAAATGTCAAGTATAAATTTATGGAGTTAAATCTGCTTCATATTATTTCATGTGTCGTATATTACCGTATGTTGTAAATAGAAACAACATTACAGCGTGTTACAAAAAACCAACCACAGAATCCCAATAACAATATTTTTTTCTTACTGATCTTAGAACTGAGCCGAATAATAATTAGGACATATAATGTAATAAATAATTATTGTAACACTTACATCTTCTGAAAGCAAATTTCGTGCTAAGACGATAGATGTAATAATTGGGTAGAATATTCGTTTTTAGGTTTTGTTTATACGCCTACATTTAAAGCAGTGTTGTTATAAATAAATATTTTTCTTTCTTTCTTTCTCAAATTGGAATTACAAATGATCAATAAATGAGTATCTGTCTATTACAACACGAAACAAGAACATAAGTAAACTAACACCAAACCACTGTGCAGCATAAAATCCAGGTCATTCTACGACTGGTTAACACATGAGTCATACCCGTTGTTCTCACGAATGCAGAAATCAATTAGCGTAGTTTCAGGAATGTGTCAGAGCTAAGATCACGGCGTCTTGATGTAGGTAGGCAGTAATTAAATGTTTAAAAGTATATTTATTGCTAAATTGTTTGAAAATTAAGGTTAGTGTTTTTGTTTCGTATGTACTTATGAGGTTAAAAATGATGACTAAATTGTTGATTTGTTTTGAAAGTTTCAAAATTAAAAAGATTATATAATTAAGATAAGAGAAAAAAGAAAAGATTTAATCTTTTGAGGAATAGTAATTCCGTAATATGGACGTACAAGTACACAGATTTACATAACCTAAACGAACTAATTTTATTTCTAAACAATGAAAGCAGAATTTAATAAACAAAATATAAAAACACGTACTAGACTACAAATAAAATTTTGTTAGATAAATCAAGGAGCTTTTGAATAATAAATGTAATAAGTTCATTAAAACGGTCTCAGAGCCATATCATCAATTATCATCATCATCATCACTTCCTAACATTATAAATGTACAAAATAATTTGCCACATAACGTGACAAGTTGAGTACAGATATTGTTCTCATTTATTAATTACATTGCTCTCACGTGAATCTCGGGCCTTCATTAGTAGAGTCTAAGTATTTCTGCAAACAATGCTCTACTTTGGCAAATTTACATGTTCACTTGTTAGGGAAACCTTTTTGCGGTATGGTTTGATGATTTTCTCATAGTTTTAAGAATAAATGTAGGTAAGTCAATCATCATCATTATCAGCCTGGTTTCGCCCACTGCTGAGCATAGGTCTCTCTTCTTGTACGCCACTCGTCCCGGTTGTATATAATATTATTTAACTATGGTATGGTGAATCATGCGTTGATGTTTTAATACTTATGTGATGTAGGTTGGTTACAAAAAGTCATGAATAAGAGCGCACCGCCTGCGTGTGAGTTCATCAGTATGTAATATTAATTAAACAGTCAAATATTATGTAGGATTAAATTTGTCTCACAATTTATTATGTTTTACACTTGAGCTAGTTCTGAAATATAAGTGGCATATAAAAATTAAGTTCAATTTTGGTCTTGAAATAAACGGCACATTATACTTTACTGATAGAATGAGTCTCATCAAAATTTTTATGCGTTGCACTAGAAAGTGAAAGACTGTCAAACTATTTTTACTTATATTGTATGTATTGTATACGATACTTGGGTCGTTCTTCTTTTTAACCTACAAAATGGTGTCTCCAGCAGTGAGTGATAAAAAGTAGAACGAAATTACCATAATTTTTTCCTTATTTGCGATACAACGTGCACTGAAGTATACAATAATGGCTGTGCACGATTAAATTACAAATTTATTTAATAATTTAAATCTAAAAAGTTCGCTACCGAGTAGTTATTCTTCCGTGACCGAGGCGTATTTCATACAAATGACGGTTGTCTCCCGCTACCTCGGCTTGCGTGCAATTCATAATAAAACGAAAAAATCCGATGATCGTATAAAATATAAAGATAACGTATAACTCCTAAATATATTATCCGTCATATAAAACCAATAATAATTTTTTGCCACTTTTAATAAAATTATTAAAAAATTTCAAGTTCTTGTCTCCCACCATCTAATGTTTTATTTCGTAAATTCTGTCACGCGAGTTGACCTACGAAATACGCGTACGAGTTACTCGTCTTTGGCGCACGCGATTGGAGGTTAAGACCCCTTTCACCCCTTGGAACGATTTCCCCTCTGCGATCCAGAGACCGTGCGTCAGTCGCCCGAAAGCTGTGGTAGGAGGCGCGTGTGTTTATTCGGCTACTACTTTGTCACGTAAGTAATTCATTCAAAATATAATTATAATTGTTACTTTTTGTTGTTTATTCATACGTAATAAGAAATATTTTATATTAAACGTGTTAAAAATTATATTCTTTGTAATTTGTAAGTGTTATAGACTTTGCAACAAAGTTTTACCACTCCGTCACATGACTACCCCGTCACATACTTTTTGTGACAGAGTGGTAATTTACGTGATGGAGGGGTAAAATAAACAATTTACGTTCTGATTATGCTGAAATCGTGACATACTGTGGTAGTTATTTCTACAGAAAGTGTTACGTATATATTTTTTCTATCTTTTTGTGTATTTAGGTACTTATTTCCTTTTTCCAGATATCATCATGGCAAAAAAGAAGGCATTAACGCCAGCAGAAAGACAGCGGCGTTGTCGGGATAAACGAAAAAATAACCCCGAAAAGGTTGCTGAAGTCAAGCGCAAATAAATAATAAATAAATAAAAGTCATTTATTTCAGGCATATTCAACCCAGAACTTAATATGTGCAAAGATTTAGAACTTTACCTAATGGCAAACAGGTTTTTCGAGGAATACGGGTTCCGCAAAATATCCTGGAATTTCTTTAAATCAGGGCACGGAAAAGGAGCGGCTGATGGTAAATTGGCGGTACAATGAAACGCCAAGCTGATGCGATAGTAGCTAGAGGAAATGACATTGGCGCAGTCTGCGTGCTGCCGCGGTCCCAGAACATACGTTCTGAAGATGGATGTCATAACATCCGAAACGCGTAAACAAATTACGCGATTTACACGTGAGTGAAAACCGTTTAGTTAATATATTGCAGATGTGTTCCAATTCTTTTCAGCGCTTCAACATGCTAACAAAATTAAACTGTTCATGGTGACAGATGAAGACGTAGAAAATGTAGCAGCTAAGATCCCAAGTAACATTGTACCTTTGAAAGGAACAATGCAAGTTCACCAGATGTTCACAGAAACTCGTGGAATCTTAAACCTCAGAGTATTAAGTTGTTTTTGTGCAAAGTTCTGTTCTTGTCACGTTCCTAAAACTTATCGGCCTCTGCCTGAAATCCAACAACAAAATACTGCTGACGAGTTCTCATCTAACGACAATATAAGTAATGATGTGGAGCATTTCTTTTTTGCTGATATTACTAACACAATTGGGATGCACCGAAAAAGGATTTTACGATACCGTGTATGGCCCAGATGAATCATCCGATGAAGATGTGCCCTTGGCCATGCTGAAAATGAATGATCAAACTGCCGTCCCTGGTACTTCTTTTCATACCCTCCAGCCTGAAGACATGCATCCAATGAAAATAAAAGACGGAGTTCACGTATTGGCCAAAGTACGAAGCGAGAGGAACACCTATACTTACGCTGGAGTGGCAAAAAGTAACGTCGATGAAGAAGGCGATGTCTTGGTTATGTTTTTAAAGACTGTCGATGATAGTGGAAGACTGTTTAAGTTGGTACAGAATGACATATCGGATATCCCTTTTGACGATTCGATTAAAGTCTTAACGGCTCCGAATGTTATTAGAAAGGGCAAGAGACAATATTACCAGTTCGAAGAGCCACTACCAGTATTCGAAAAATGAGTCTTTCTAACAATGGCTCTGAATTTTAATATTGTCCTCCTAGATTCTGCTATTGTTAATGTTGATTATTTTATTATATGTTTTAGAGAACTTTAATTTGTTGTCACGTTAGACTTGTTTTTTTTTATTTACTTTAGACCAGTGAGTAGTCATTTAGTTTACTAAAATAAGGATCTCTTGTTCCAAAGGTTCTCAATTGTGATTACATTAATATCTAAGTTGGATCTCATGTTATTTTATAAGACAATGTCAATGACTGATAAAGATTTATAAGAATATAAGTAATTCTATATAAATAAAGCAGTTTTATTCCAATACGCAGCCCGGTATCCCCTAGAATAACAACTCTGTCACATAATATACTACTCTGTCACGATGTTGTCTCCCACTAGAGAAATTCTTTTGGTCTTTTAATATTCTTTAAGACAAGCGCAAATTAAGATTTTTTGTTTTGTTTCTATTACTTGATGATATTGCAGTCTCTGATATTCGTATTTATACGTAAATGATAGCGTAAAATTATTTACAGCAAAAACATACTTTAATTTAGCAGAAAATGTGACGGAGTGGTATACAATCATGAATAAAATATATTTCTTAAACACTAATATATTACTTTAATACGTTTTCCAAAACTTCATTTAGTTAATTAATGTATGACAAAACAACAAGTTAATTGTCGCAGACAATTCGAGAGAATAAAATAAAAGATTTCGTGACGAAGGAGTATTTTTTGTTATCGAATCTATATTTAAAGTCCTGAAAATCATTCAAAAATCGGTTAACTTCGTGGCCAACTACTTTTTTTGATATAATAGGAACTCTGCTATCAGAATATATATATATATATTGACCAGGAAACTGAATTTTCTTTTTCAATATTAAGTTCATTTTGGATCAAATTGTAGGTTAAAAAGAAGAACGACCCACTTATGTTTCTCCTACCGGAACCAATATAGCAGTTATGTTCCAACGAGGATAGTAATTGAATTGTTATCACACCCATAGGAGCGGTTCACATTTTCTCACCAGGAGTTTTATGTTCTGCTATTTGTTGCAAATATAGAGTTTTATCGAATATTGTTACGTAAGTAAGTAAATAACACGTTAGTAAGAATACAATTAAAGACTTTTATCATTATCTTGATAAACTAAAAGCTAAACAATCCAGTAATAATTAACATATTAGACCGTAGCTTTATTATATACTTACAAGTGGACGCCCATGGCTTCGCTTGCATAAATTTCAGGAAAAAACGTAGCCCATGACGATCCTAAGAAGAACGGTAGGTAGTACGAGAATACTACATATATACCAAAAATCATCATGATCCGTTCATTCGCTTTTGCGTTATGTGCGTTTAAATAAATACACAAAGAGAGATACAGATAAACAAGCAAAATATATATAAAAAAAATGCTTAAACGTGTTTGATTATCGATTTAATGCAAACCATATTTTTTTTTCTAATATCATCTGTGTTCAGATTTAGACCTTCTTTAGCATTATTATATGTTTAAATAGATAGATTGCGGGTGTCATTATCTCTAAGCGATTTTATGGTGACCATCCGGCCTGTTGTACTTGTTACCTACAATACCTACATGTTAAATAAGAAATTATTTTCACCATAAGCATCACATAACTGATAATAACAAAAATACATAACAAATTACAAACCCATTGACATAAATTGTCCTACTTACACTAATAGAATCGCCGTTTTATGTAAGTGTCACTAGTAGGTGCAGCTGATATGTGTCCATTGGTCAATTGAGGTTATTGCTGTAAGGATAATTTAAATGTAATAGACTGCAGTTGTCATATACCATTAATAAAAAACAATAGGGCTGGCAGCTATTTCTCTCAACGTTTGGGTCTATCCATTCAAAGAGGAAATACTGCCAGCATCCTGGGATCCTGCCGCACAGCGACAGTATGGACGGTGAGCTGAGTTTTTTGGAAATAAACAAGTCATACCTGGAAATAATAAAACATGGAAATAATTAAGTCATAACTGTGTTTTGTAAGTTTTTTTTCCCTTCTGTATGTTTAATTAATTTTTGTATAATATATGTTATGTAAATATTGTCTCTATTTGAAACTTTATTAAACTATAGTGAGTTTGTTGTTTTATTTTACCAGCACAATGGAGCGACAGATAATGATGATTTTTAGATTCATGATAAAATAGGGGTTTTATACTTTTTATACCAAAACAACAAGCCATAGGCATCTAATAGTTATCGAGAATATACAATACAATACAATATAACTTTATTGCACACCAAAAATAAATTACAATATGAAATGAACTTAAATTATAAATGAATGCACAAGTGGGCGGCCTTATCACCTTGAGTGATCTCATATACTGTCTTATCTTCTTGCAGTTTAGATTATGGTCCACCGCAGACCACGGTGTCGTTTGAGCGGGTTTAGTTTCAGTCCTGACTTGTAGTGTGAATAAATTAATCTGAAAAATAAAAAAAGAGATCGATAAAAAATACTATGGCAAAGAAAAATGTTGTATAAAGAGATATAAAAATAACAAAATTCTGAAAAAGACAGTTTTTTTCATTAACATATAAAGTGTTTACTTTCTCAACCTATATCTAAGTAATTCTTTCTTACATTATGTCAATGTTTATTCAGTCTCATGCCCTCATAATTTCAATTTGAAATCAAACAAACATCATAATTCTAGTTATGAAAAGGTTTGAAATCGTAAATTACCATTTATGTCTCCCAGTATAAACTTAACAAGACAAATATGTTTCGTAAGTAAAAATAGTTATGATGATGGTAAAGAACTCTCTTCAGCGGATGAAAGTTATTTTTGATCAAACTTGTTTTAATAACAGATGTTGATTGGGAGTTTGAAATTTCTTATGAATAACGATATGTTCGTTGTATTCATAAATCAGAAAAAAAAATACTAGTTTTATTGCGATTCCATTTTAGATCTAACCTGTTTCAAAGCTTAGCATGTAAAATGGAACCACAACTTCACTGCATCTGAGTATGTATGTGACTTTACTTTAGAAATATGTACATATGTTTACTAACTTTAACTTTTAACTTTAAAATGAAAATTTTTGAAGTGTATTATTATAATATCAACGTTGCATTTTTGAATTTAATAACACTTATATTATTTTTACACATTTGTCTTTTTTTTCAGTTGTTACAAGGCACATGTTAAGATTATTTTCTTTCAACATACAAATATACGTCTGTATAGATCTAAAGGTAAACCCTTATGTACCTCTCGTACACAATAAGTACCACATGTACAGACTAGAATCCTTCTAACACTTGTTGCCGACATGTTTATTACACGAACCGACTTCAGAACAACTCGTAAAACATTACCAAGGTTAAGTTTGATTGTTCCCTACAAAACACCACACAAATGACCATTCAATCATTCAAATTTCCACCTTATTCTTAAACTATAAAGCTTATTTTAGCGTGTAGTTTTCAGCTTCAGCTAAAAGTATTGCAAGTCTAAAAGCAATAAGAGGCCAAAGTTTCATTTGTTTTTAATGTGATTTAAATAGGTCGGAGAACAAAAGGATTAGTGAATGGATACTCTCTTTGTAAAGGGCTCGTTAATTTGTAACGGTTTGTGTTAAATATAGTGTCTTTATTTAAAAATGTATACTAAATCAATGTAGGTTAGAAAAAAATTGCAATGTGAGCTTTAAAAACATGCAGTTAAAGTATTAATACATTATTTTTATATTATTTATCTTTATAGCAGATCACTACAGCATAAAATGTAACGACAATCATTACTCACAAAAATTAGAGCAACAGTCATGATCTCATTCAAATAAATAAGCAGTAACGCGCGATACTAAACAAATTGCTACAATTTGTTATAAAAACAACACCACAAAAAGTCAGAGATTAAAAGTTTCCAGATGCGACGAAAGCGACATCTGCATTTGAATCTCAAACTTAATGACCCCCAAGGCGCAATATACTAAACAGCGAACATTCTAAAATTAAAGAAGCAAATCGTTCAGTCGATACGTTAACGGAAATAGAAGACACATGATCCCGCGGGAAGAACGAAAAAAACCTAAAGGAGAAACATATGACCTCATTTGTCGCAACTGGGAGAATTATTTATTACTTTTGATACTTCTGTCGCTCTTTGTCTTTGTGAATATTTAGTGTAGTTTGATGTTGTAACATTAGCTTTTGTTTTTATTACTTAGCTATTATTTAACTTTTCAGCTCTCTGTTGTTTTTTTCGTAACGTCTTGGTAAACAAATCTGAATAAATAAAACATCTATCGACAGACTGTAACCATACCTTTGGTTGCACGTTTGAAACAATGGTATCAAGTACCAATAAAAAAAAAAAATGACTTGCAATATTCAGCAAAGCCGCACAAATCTCGTTCTTATATTCATTACAGTAAAGGCTAACTGAGATTTTTTTTAACACCGAACATAAGTAAAAGTTCAATACGTTTGCCAGATGCGCGTACGCATCGATCTGTCCAAAGTGTCAACTAAAAGTAACAATCGTAGACAATGTAACCCAGACACGTCTACTTTCTCTTACCTATTCTTACTTTGATGCATATATGATTTGTAAGTATAGAAAAATATACATGATATCTATCTAAACTTATTGCACTAATCAAATCGTAAGGAATCATAGAATAGTCTAAATGCTGACCACCAACCATTTATGAATATCACTAGACGTTATATTTTATACGATTTTTGTACGAATTTAATTGACTTTATGCTGTTATTTTTAAACTTAGAAAATAAAAATTTATGTAAAAATAAGGTTATCAAAAGATAGTGTTAAGTTATGGAATGTACCGAAAGCTGCGTCGGTAAAGACGTTTTTACTAAATAAATAAGACCGTTATTCTTTGAAAAGTGCTATTTTTTATCTTTATTTAGGCGTCTGTAGTGTGATGTCATTGGTTCAAAGTGACAACTAATGACTGTGAGTCGAGGATGTAAACATTCGTTTTCACTCAACGCGTTCTGTCAAAACCATCACAGTTGGGGTGTTCAGAAAAAAACGCGAGAGGATATTAGTTCATTTCAAACATAGCTTAGTTGAGGTTTAATCAGAACATGCTGTTAGATGATCATATATTTACTTACGTGGTACATGTTGCGGCTTTTAAGAGAAATGAATTATTAAGAGTGTAGATATTTAGTTCACACATAAAGAGATCTATGGCAGTGTAATATTGTAATTGCTTTTTTTGTTTCATATAAATAAAAATTAGAAGGTAATACATTTGAGTAGGTACATCGTTTATTGTCCTAAAGATCAATTGTGCTACTCAATACTAGAAATAGACGTAACATTTAATTAAAACAAAATAATGATAGATACCCTTTATCATAATTTTAATTTCCATTCTATGTTTTAACACAAAATAGCTACACATAGAAGCCACACGTCACCACACGAGAATGACACAAGAAATGGAGTAATTCGATATAACTCCGTTAAATGTTTACGAAAGCTTTGTGTTTGGCGAAATCAAACACAAATTGAGTGGCGTTCCACAAAAATACAACACAGTAACATTCATATCAGTATGAGAAATACATTCTGATTCTATTCAAAGAGTAGTTTTAGCTACATAATTGTATTTTGTAATTTAAAATTAGTGTATTTTTGTTATAGCGTCTGTTTTACACGTTACTGTTTTTAAATTAATACTATAGTCCATTTCATATAGCAAGTCACCTGTGACAGGTCAGTAGAACGTAAAAGAACATGTACATAAATTATTGTGACGTCATGCTCATATTGAAATATTTCTATTAATTAGTGAAAACATTATGTAAGTTAACAAAAATAACTATTAATATAAACAGTAAAAAATATAAGACATCAAATAAAGGGTATTTTTCGCGTGTACATACTCGCATTCAATGTTACAAAAAAATAAAATATTAAATTTCATCGCGCAGCAAAGTTACGTACTACTGCTAATTGTGACGTCATTTTCGTAGGGTTGGGACTTGGTAATCGATTATTTTAGACATCAAAAAAATATCGCAAAAACAAGTATTTATCATTTCGATCTATCAGAGATAAAGATTTATGTACTTTAAGCACAATGATTTTATGCGATTTTTTATATTAAAATAATTAAGGAAGGTATTTATGAGTTTTTTATCATAAAAAATATAGCGAAAAACATAAAATTTTTGTGTATCATAATTTCATTTGAATAATTTAATATATATTTTGGCTTCATATATATTATACTGGCAATACTAGCAATATTATTTTATCATAACTGTATTCTTTTCTTCTTCTCAATTTGTCCCTTCCTTAATTTATCTGTAGGAATTTATTGTGGGTTCGACGAATATTATTTTGTGATTTTCGGTAATTTACATAACATATTTAGGATAGGCAGATGAAAATAGCCATAAGTAACTACAATCGATAATCGGTAAATTTCTAATTCGAATTACTGCAGGACATCATTACAATTGTCAAAATGATATTGACAAGTGACGTTTTATATGTGTCACAGGTGCCTTGCTATATGAAATGGATTATAGGTGCCTATTTACTGGATGAGAGATAAGTAAATTATGGGTAAACAATCTAAAGTTTAATATATTGACTCCTTGGCAAAATGATGTGATGAAAACTTAAGCTAGTGCTAATACATGATATTCGTCCTTACTGTCTGTACAAATATATGTAAGGGGAAACGAAGGCAGTAGCAAAATTCAACGCAAACAATAGTACAAAGCCAAGGCGAGATTATTGAAGAATTTGTTTTAAGCCACTTGAGGCTCTCGTAAATATTTGCGGAGCTTTCCTCAGGTGCCTGATGTTAACATTAATGTTGTTTGTTTTGGACAAAATTGAAACTTGATTTTTGCTTTACTTGTATATTTTGCTAAAAGAAAAGGTTGTAAATGCCAATAATAGATATAAGACAATACAACTTTTGGATTTGAGTCATGATTTTAACTATTGAGTTTAAAAAGAATATTACTCAATTAGTAAGTTTAATTATATAAATACAAGTGCTATTTCTTCAAAACAACTTACAAAACACATAGGGAAATAATAATAACTAATTATAAACTTAACCTTATAATAAACTTAAAAATACTATAAATTAACAACTATATAATCTAAAATATATTATACAACCTTACATATAATATACTAAACTTAAATCGGATCGAATTATATAAACTGTTATGGATATCATTATTTCAAAGTATCTTTCAACGTATTAGCAAATTGTACGACTATATAGGACCATTACTCAAAAGAATATCTAAACATTTAATCTTTTGAAATTAAATTGAAATTTTATTGTAAACCTTGCAAAAACCCTTTACACACAAATTTATCCTACTCAAAGAACAAAACGTCCTAATCATATGTCTCGTCACATATAAAACGATGAAAATAAAAAATATCTTAACCCTTTTTGAGTAAATCCTAAAGGAAATTATCCTCTCTAATGGTTTGGATGCGACAACACTCTCAAAGCAAACAAAGAATACACTTTAATCTACATACGAAATTCGTAGATATTTTCTGAGAATATGATAAAAGGGTGTCATTGTGTTGTGATAATGTACCTACTCTTTGAGAAAAAAATGTGTAAATGTATTCAATAGTATTCTTATTGTGTACAAAGTGTTCAAACTTACGCATTTTAATCAATATATATCAATATAATAAAATAGACTTGTATTCTGTTTTTGTAAAATTTGGACTTTATAGGATTTTATTGGTGATTGTTGCAAACCATTTAAGGGTGGCTTTGGTACATAAACACCTTTAATATTTTAGTATATATTTTTATGTAGCATTGCTTATAATGTAGCTAAAACCATTACTATTTCATATGCTTCAACAAAATAACTTTAACAATTCAGTTTACAAACACCAGCAATAAAACACTGAACAATCAAATCCTATAAATCAAAATTTCTACCAACAGAGCAAAAAAAAGTCTAACAAAAGTGATATTATGAAAATACGATAAACGCTTATTGTTGAAGGCATATGTTATCAATCAGTGCCGGCGCTTCAGATCGCTTTATGAGTCTACGGAGAGACAGACAGTCGTAAAGTCGGTCTGATTGGAACCACATTCGGACTTAGCAGAGCGTAGACAGTACATAACAGTTACAGAGCTTGAACACTACCTTTTATCCTTTTTATAAGTTGTGTTTTAGCTTTGTAATACTTTAATTGTGTTCTTCTTTTTATCGAGTGAGAGTGGTCAACTCTAGTCTAGTGTCGAGAGTTTATCAGGCCTAACTTATTATAATAAAATGTCTTAATGTTTTTCTTCTAAAATACAATTTAGATAAGTATATTCACAAAAAAATATATATCACGTTTTTGTATTATGTGACGATATTTACTTAAGTATGTGTTTTGTTTTTTTTCTCAAAAGCTTTTATTTTCTGATTGCTAGAAAATCACTCTTCACATTGTCATCATTGTCATTTGGTTTGGAATAACATTAAATTAAAATTAATAAATAGATTAAAATTTAATATGGACAACTTTAAATTAAAAAAGGATGGATGGGTAAACCGGAATGGGTCGACGTAAAAATATATAAAAGACAACAATGCTTTGCGGATTATTTAAATACGTATATTCATAACATCGAGATATTACACAGCGCTCTTCTATGATGATTATCATCATCTCTTATATTAAGTAATTTTAAACGACTAAACCTTAGATACTGCAACTTAAAGTAAACTACAGCCCTATGCGTTAGACGCGCTTGCTTTTAATTAGAGGAAACTTTATATGCGGGGAAAGGAAATAGTGTGGACCGTGACAAATAGACTGTTATCGGATGTTTTGATGTTTTTGATTGCGTGAGATGAGAACGGTGAGCGGTTGGATCATATTCTTGAGCCGTTTTGTGGTTATGATTGCTTAGAACTGTTTTGTTTTTGTTGAGAGAGCAAAACGATTAAAACTAAAATGAACTAAATACGTGTTTGTATGCTTCTTAAGTAAAATAAAATCGTCAATTTTATTATTATGTTAAATTGTATGCTTGGCCAGTTATCACATTTTGCTAAACCATGTCAAAGATATGAGTTATGCAGTTTATACTTGATCTTTTATTTTATGGTATATGTACTAAGTAACACAGAGACTTTGTAAACATATTGAGCATGATAGGTTTATAAATTCTTCTGTCTCTGAACCTTCTATGTGCGTGTTTTTTTTATGAAACTTCTATAACAATTTGTAGCTTACAATAACAACATACGTCATTAAAAAAAAGAAAATATACTCGTAAAATAGATTCGTATTGGGATGCGAAATTGGGATGCACAAATTCATCAAAACAAAGCTTTTAGAAACATTACAGTGGCTGTAATCAAAGCCAGTGAAGTGCTGAACTGTGAACACTTTGTGAAATAAGACACCGTGCGAACCGAAACCAGTTCACACCACACACTATCGCTGGCCTAAACTCACACCAGAGCCGAATTTAATCGACCAAAGCGCCAGTGCGAATAATGACCGCGACAAATTTTCCGTACCGCCGAGCATTTTCCTCTAAAGCGAACCGACACAATCGATGGTATTGCTGCAAAATTGCACGCTATTAAGTGACATTCTAAATATAGAGTGACGACTCGCTTTCCCTCAACCCTTTGCCATCCATTCGGCTTTGTAAAACCTCAAAAATGTGTTACTATCACCTCTATCAATCACTACTTAAGATCCAAATTCCAATTCATTTTCCGCGTCATTGGCGTCGTTTTGGCATCGAAATTTGTAAACTGATGAAGTGTAACAGTTACACATCTGCCTTTTGACGATTGATTCGTAATGATGATTGCTATGCGGTGGACACGGCCGCGGGAAGACGGTGCGTTATACCAATGTTTCGACGTTAATAATACGGCATCCGTAGCGGGAACGAGACTTATTACTGACAGCATAATTCAGGCACCTGACATGCGTGGAGGGAACCGGTGGTTAGCTCGCAGCGTTGCGGAAAACGAGTAATCGGGACTTGGGGTTTTGACTCACTGGAATGATGCGATATTTTCACCTTTGCATTGATTTTATAAAAATGGCCTTTTATATACTTGTTACTTAAATGTAAACACCTACAATGGATTGTAAGAATCAAATAAAGTAAAGCAAATCAAGTGAATTAAAGTTTTCTGCTGTGTATGTACTTGAATTAGTCATTGTGTGCTCTTATTATTTCTAATTATTCATGGCTGAAATAATCGCAAACAAGCATATACTTACTCATTCAAAAAAGAAGGATCATTCAGAACATACGTTCTGGAGATGGATGTCATAATATCCGAAACGCGTAAACAACATACGCGAATTACACGTGAGTGAAAACCGTTTAATTGACGCATATACTATTTTGTAAATCATTTTACTGTCTTGTAACAAGTTAATAATTTTAAAAACCCAATATGCTGTAGTGCGTTTGTACCTTAATATTTCGGAATTGGTTTATTCGGTTTTTACTCAGAATGGCATGTGCAGACATTTTAAGTCATGGTTTATAAATTTTTTTTTACTTTGTTTGCCAACCACATCATCCTTATTTTGAAAGGCACAGTCTTAAAAAATCTGTTGAGTTGAGGTATTTAATATGCAAAAATCGTTTGCAATATACTTTTTACACAATATAATTAGTTAAAAGTTATAAGACAATACGTATGAAGGCTGAAAGAGATCGCTCTATGCAATAAGGCCGCCCAATATTAAGTAAATGGTTAAGTAATTACTCTTTAGATTGTTTTATGCATTTTTTTTCTGGTGTAAGTACATTCTTTTCTGTGAATAACATTTGCAATAGAAAACTACAAAAAAATTAACATCTTTGATAAATATATTTTCTTTTACATAAACGGTAACCAACGTGAACTTATTTATTCAACCATATCAGACTTTACACTCGAAATTAACCAACTCAACCACATAGTTAAATCTGTACAAATCTTCGAGCAAAATGTTTGCCAAGTTATCTAATAAAGTAATTTGTCAACCGCAATAATTCTCTTTGAAAACAGTAAGTCAGTGTAAAAAGTATAAACCTTTTAGAATAAGATTATACTTCAAGTGATACAATACAATATTATAATTACTAAGTCAAGTATTTTAATACGATTGTTTCAAATAATATTGTTTATGCTTTAACAGAGTTTATGCTTAGGAACTGCTTTTAAAATGTACTGTTATAATATTAGTGTAAACGAAAGAGGCCACAGATTAATTCATGAGTACAATAAATAAGCAAAGCTGTTGGTCAGTCATTGGATAGGTGACAAAATGTTGACCGGCCTGTTAAGTAGCTTAGTTGGTAGTGGCTCTGCTTTCTAATCTAGGGTAGCGGGTTCGATTCCCGCATAACACAAGTAATTATGAACTTTAAAATTTGTAATTACTTGTGTTAAGTCTGGTCGTGTCTACGTATAATAAGTACATTATGTATTTACAAAAAAGTATATTAGAATTACATCCGTTATCTAGTACCCACGACACAAGCGTGTTTAGTGTGGGGCTAGATGGCGCTGTGTGCTATGTCCTGGAATATTTATTTATTTATGTGGCATTACATTTGGACATTTCCGTGAGTCGAATGACAGTTTGTATTGTCATAATAGTAAGGCTAAGCCGAATAAGCCGTATCGGAGGCCCTAAGTGCGGTTGAAACTATGGACAAAGGAGAACGCCTATATTACATTTACAGCGCTTTCATTATCAGTGTTATTTAAACCTGAAAATACCAGACACTATTATTTGGAGCCCCTAAATTGAATAAGTTGTGCGTTACTGGTCCAACAGATTGTAAATAAATTGAAACATAATACAATGATGCTGCAATGTGACGGAGCCTTAGTGATATCAACCGAAATGAGACAAAATCTGCGTACAAGACTTAAGACATACAATTTACTGAAATACAAGACTTAATGACACCAATTTGGTAAACAATCTTAAGTATATGTATATAAAAAAATGGGTATAAGAAACAGGTTTTGGTTGGTAAGATAACTCTATCAGTTTAATATCGGGACTAAAAAAAATCGATCCAAAATTAATAATAATAATAATATATGTCTTTATTGCACACCAACACAAGTATATAGTACAAAGTAAAATAAGAACAAATAATAACGTACAAATGGGCGGCCTTATCGCCTTAAGCGATTTCTTCCAGGCAACCTTTGGATGGACACGACAAGTAGAAATTAATCAGCTCATAGTTACCGAAATGAAGTAAAATGCAGCAAAGTCCTTCCTAACAATAGCATTACACGCGGTAAAAGCTTCCCTAATCTTGCTTAATTTGGACAACTCTGACTCAAGTTCTGTCTGAGGTTTTGCCGATCCAAACAAAATAATGCTTCTACCGTTCGGCAGTAAATAAAAAGATTACGTAAGGAGGCTGGACATGAGCCTACTTTCTCCCATGTACCTTTTTTATCCTTACAGACAATAGTAGACTTAAGTTCGGCATCGTCTTCATTGCAGTAAGACGCCCGGTATTTATTCCCAAAACGACGTAAAGTAGATAAGCTTCTACGAGAAAAAATCCCTTTTAGATTTATCGGTAATCCCTTTTGTTTTTTGCTTTTATTGTTTCTACTCTGTAATGAATTAGACCGAACCGTAGCATTATTTGCTTAGGGTCATTCTGTTTACATTTCGAGCGCTGCATATCCCGTCATTGGGGTGAGCACTTTGAGCAGGGTAGGCTAAATCAATGCTATGGGCGTTTCACAAAAGGGGATTTCTAGATTTATCGTCCTTTGTTTTACTACTTGGATTTGGAACGTAGAAAACTACCTCCTTTGTTCGAAAATTTCATCAGTCGAATCTCGTTATAGACGACTTTGATGTAAAGGAAAAAGTTGTTTTTATTATTCGAGGAAAGAAAAAGCTATGTTAACATTCCACACGATGTTTGCGACCATTTTGATCACTAACAAGACGACTCCCGGAAGCTATAATACTTTGTTACTCTGTGAAATTAGGTTGTTATATCACGCATAAATTGTTTGAAGAGACTTAATTAGGGCGTCTGAATACATCATCGGCGTTATGAAAAATAGTGTCATCATCATGAATATAGAAATATCAATTTATTTTAATGTCAATCTGGGCTTCAAAATGTGGATCAATTATGGTTATTTATGGATCGTTTGTGGAGGAATCTGTATGCTCTCACGTTAGCCGAGCAAGCATCAAAATGTCCATGGATTCTGGAACCATTAGCCAAATCTATGAAGCAGTACGTAAGCTTTTTGCATTTTGTTTGCAACTGTTTACTTGGAGTGATTGTGAATATGAAATGAATATTATTAATTATGAGTCAAAATAAAAATAAAATACACAAACAAACAGACAGATCAACGAACAAAACCCGCGCGCGGAACTGAATGTCCCCAGTACACTGGCAGCGTTTCCTCGCTGAATAGCGATGGAAAAATATAAAAAATACATATAAAAAATGCGCTTGTCATCCAAACCAAAAATACAGATCCAACTATACATTCTCATAAGTCATAACCCATATTTAATCACTTCCTACACATCACAGACAGTCAAACCTGTTCTACCAGCACCATCATAATTTTGCCCTAAATAGCGGAGGAATTATTCACGCGAACTTAGAAACTTAGATACTGTTCAGATAATGCTAACCATTAGGCGGACAATTCTACGAATTTACACAGCTGACTCGTCTAATGAGGTGAATATGTTTGGGCCCGTGTTATGGAATGCAATGTTGCGCCATTTGGGCCGAGCTGGGTGAATTAAGCGCACTCATTAAAGGTGTTTTGACGGTAATTAATGGACAGGTAGATAAACGAGGACGACGACATTTTTTTATTTTGAAACACAAATAATAAAAAAACAGATTTAAGTTTATTATTTTATTTGTAAGGTTGTATACATTTTTGATTATATAGTTGTTAATTTAGTTAATATTATTGAGTTGTTATTTTTATTTTTATTAGAAATATTGTTTGTTTTTAGTTTCACACATCCCTCCTAGTAATTAAAAAAGAAACAAATGATACGCGTCCTTTCTCATGGCTTATGTATATAACATGGTGATGTATGAGACCTGTCGTTATACCCTAAACCCACGCTAAAAATCGCGGATGCCTGTCAATAGCAGCATAGAAAAGAAGAAACACACACAAACACACTTGAACTAATAAAAATTCAAGAACTATTTTCAAATCTTACCTCTCTTGCCTGTAATTTCGCGATGTTGCAAAGTTTTCTAGATTACGTCTCTACTATTATATACCATAAGTATTATACAATATACAGCCACATCCAGCTCCGGAAATTAAAGCAAACTGGTTGGAAAATTTTGGCAAATTTCCCACATAAAACGCGACCCGTCTGTCTGTATAATGTCTTGATAATTAGACGTGTAAGTGAGAGTAATTTTCATCTGTTTTCTTTCCGCCTGTCTAAACAGTTTTGTCGCGTTTAATTTGGGTGCTTATATTAATTAACTGGCAAATTGTGAAACATTGTTTGGATTTTTAGCGCTCCTTGTGGTACGAGTTGTTGAACCCTTTACGTCAACTTGTTTTACGTAGTGAGGGTTGGGTTTTGGCTTTACTAGTATCTCATTACCCTATATACTTTTATTGTTAAGCATGCAGCATAATGATGTAACAGGCTATTTTAGATGGTTATATTTAGTCTACATTTTGAAAATGTCTTGTATGTACTTCTTATAAAAAAAACGTCTTGTAGTGTTAACAATTACTATAAAAACAAAACGATTTATTTAAAACTAAAAAAAATATGGTAACCGCAACGATAGTACAATAAACTGACAGTATATAAATAGATTAAATTTAAAATTGATTCCACGATAGACAACGGTATCGTATCGAAATTATAATTACGTTTAGTAATTATTTTGGTTGAATTCAATATAACCTTAATTTAGTTAGTGGCATCGATTGAACAAATTCACGGTTATTTAGGGTTGTTGATTGATTTTGTGATGGGACGGAGGTTCTTTGATCATTGCAAGGGCTGGGTTACGGTTCATTATAGTTTTATTGGCTTTGTCTATTATTAACTACTAGCTGGTTCCCGCGACTTCGTCCGCGTGGAATAGATATTACCATAAAAACCGGGTCTATTGAGTTAACCTTAAAAGATAGACATATACTGTTGCAGACATTTTGTTAAATCATTTCAAGAGAAATAATTCTTTCATACATTTTTTTGATATCTTGAACCGTTTTCGCAGCGCACGCAACGGAAGCCCTCAAAGATGAATAATTTTCCCCGTTTTTTCCACATTTGCCATTGTTTCTTCGCTCCTATTAGTTGCAGCGTGATGTTATATAGCCTAAAGCCTTCGTCAATAAATGATCAATTCAACACAAAAATAATCTTTCAATTCTCACCAGTAGTTCCTGTCCTGAGATTAGCGCGTTCAAACAAACAAACAAACTCTTCAGCTTTATAATATTAGTATAGATTTGATATTTATGAGGTGGCAATTAGGTCCGGCTAAAATTAGTCAATTATATACCTGTTACGAAACATGCTACCTACTTCTAATAAATTTATGTAATATTTAGACACTCCTATGTATCTTGTTTTTTTTTTACGTAAATATTGTACAATAACATGTGAATCCTCTGACCTCGTGGTAGCCGTTAGACTGTGTTACGAGGCCAGAGTCATTTCCCAATATAATACTAGGTACAGGTAAATTACGTCATAGTTAATATTTATTATGTAACATGAATACATAACAAAGAATAGAATGAAGCAGCATAAATGTGAAAACCTATTTTAGTTAAAAAGCTAAGACAACAAAATTTTTCACAGAAGCCATGCTTTGCTTAACTTTGATATTCAACTCCATTATATGTTCATAAATTTCGCTCAAGACCTTAGAAAAATATGACGTCACAATGGAAAATTCAATCATCTATATCAGTCTATCGCTACCCGATCAATGTGATAGCAAGTCCACATCTGCCCTACTTTTGTACTCATTGCAGCTTGTGCTAAGATTTATTAGATAGATTGCAAGTGTTTACTTTATTCCAGTGTTTTTTTTTCTTTTTTTTTTTAAATTTATTCCCTTATTTAGTAAACTCATGTCAGTGCATTAATTAGACTGTTTAATTTTGTATGAATTAAAATATCTTCAATAAAAAAATTGATGCCCGGAGTAGTTTGCAGATATAAATGATGTACTCGTATATGTACATAACTTTCAGTTTCATAATGTAGGTATTATGTAACCTCCAAAAATCATGATAATTTCTCACTCATTTGTGGCATATTGATACAATTGGATCAATCTTGTTTTTTTTAGACAAAAACAGCTTGAGTTTGTTACCTAGTTGAACATTTTTTATTCGAAGTTGGTTCACAAATATGGCTTCGATATTTGTCTAGACTGCCTGGAATTAGAATCAAGGGCTTGAATATATTGAATATGCGTAATGTAGCTATTTACAGACAACTATACGATTGTTTTTATAGGACTCGATTTCTCTTTTAGCACAGATTTTAGTAACGACATTTTATTTTAGAAGCTGAAAAAGGCCAGACTCAAATTTTTAATGGAACTTATTTCTATTTTATTACTATTTTTTTTTTATGTTACATATTTACAATTTGCTGGATGTGAAGTATGTAATATGTAGACCAATTATGTGTTTGTGTCGGCGTCGTTTATAAATAAATAAATATCTTGATATGAGATGAACTGTTAGTGTACCTATGTGATAGAAATACAAGTGGTTACGGCTTACATAAAGCTTGTTTTAAAAGAAAATTTGCTGTTAATTGAATGTCTTTACTATAACAAAAATCTGGGCAAAGCGTACTACTAACTTTGTTGAGGACATGTCATCATTATCACCATCAACTTGCTGTCATCCACTTCTTGTATTACTTGATGGTGACAACCAATGGAAATTTTTCGGTCTTCAAGTCGTAAGTAAATCGATGTTTATAGCAAGCGCGCTAGATTATAAATAACAACGTCGCTTAACATCAAGCGAGTTGTAATCAAGTGTGATCCTATCAAGTGAAAAAAATGAAGCTCTGTTGTTGGCACTGGCCTCATACATTACGTTTGAGGCTCCACTTGAAGTGTTACTAGACCAAAGTAAACGCATCCAAAGCGTGATATCACGAAGCTTTATGAAACCGTGCTAGATTAGTAATGGATAGTTTACGGCTGAAAGGCTATCGGTTATATAACCACTTGGTTTTTCATACCGCTATAAAGATGGAAGTAAAATGTATAGAGCAAGGTGAGTGCGCCACAAAAATGTAAGTGTGTTGAATTTTATGAAAATGTTTCGCTAGATTAATGCCGGCAGGTTTTATGCGTGAGATGATTTATGTTGTAAATAATAAAGTGAGATACATATGAGCTTATTTACTAAGGTTGCTGTTACATATTTAAAAAAAATATTTTACGTGTATATTAACATTTCAATGGATTAAATATAAACAAGTACTTTATAATATGTGTATTTATAAATTTTAACTCCAATAAAAATGTTATCTTCAAAGCTTTTCAATAAGTACATAAAATATCTGAAAATAAATACTAAAATAAAGTTTATAATTTTTTTTTTATAAAACTTCAAAACTTGTCGCATGTTCGACTGATTAGTAAGATAATATTATTGTACTGTTGTGTAAATGTCCTTTTATTTCTCCTTTCACAATAAATTAGGGAAAAAGCAAGTTGAACTTCAATAAAATTTATGAAATCCAGTGCGATTCTTTTTTTTAACCAACTAGGATTTCAGCATATATACATTCAACTTGATAGCGTTTGCTTCGCATCTGATCAATGACATCAGATCCTCTATACGCTTCATTAAATCACGTTAGTCCTACACACATATGCCAAACATATGTGAACGTGAACAACTCTTCATACTGTATGTTTAGGAGTCAACGAAGACGCGTGATTGATAGAACAATTTATGTAAGCAATGAGGTAAAGTTTTCACACCCAATTGCATTTTGCCCGAGTTTTACTCAGATAACTTGTTTCATTCCTTTACTTAAACATTAAACATGCATCGACTACGAAGTTGCAAATATCAGTGTCGTTTCAGTTGAGCTTTAGTAAAATCAAACAGGCAACCTATACATATATAGGTATATTTAACAGGAAACATATACAGCCCGATAGGTAGTAGTAGTAGTCTCTGGATCAAATTGTCTATGCATCCGATGTTTTCACATCCCCGTATGTAAATCCAGGCTCGATGGAGACCTGTTATTTGCTTGCCAAGTTAAAATAGCTTTTGCACGGATTCCCTAGAAAAAGTGGAAAGAGTTTAATCCCTAACGGCGTTTGCGAGAACCACTGTGATAGGGATTTGATGCAAAGTGTCTGTGCATGTGTAAGCTAATCTAGCAATATGACATACACGTTGTATAAAGTCTATTGTTTATGCATTATAGGGCAAATAATTTTAAAATAATGTTTCAAATTATAAATATTGGGTTTATCATATGATGTCATTTGTAAGTAAATCGCTTTAACAATGACAGCTCCTTGAAAAACATAATACACATATATAAAATATATTTTTGAGCCATAATAGTGAAATCTTCTATGAACCTATCTTACATAATAAATCCAATACTGATTTTATCGAATTCCCGTTACTATGACATACTTACAGCTCAACATTTGTTTAAAGTGATTCTAAAAATCATCATCTCTGGTTTTTTTTTTTTTTACGTGGGATAGGTTTACATTTGACTACAGCCTGCTTGATGTTAAATATATTATTATTATTTATTTTTCCTTATTTTAGTATTCTATCTCATATATAGAACTAAAGACAATCCTATTTCCCCCTACTTTTGTTCTAGTGTACAAATCGCGCTACTTTTCCAAGTATTCTCGCCTTCCTTTCTTTGATTTTCTGGAATCAGAGTTGTTTCCGTGCAAACGGGTTAGTTTACTTCGATATAGTATTAGCTATCAGTTGATTAGAAACTGAGAGGATTGAATGAAGTGTAAGTAAAATGTTTAATGCTGATCTTCTTCTCATCGATGATGAGAGTGACTGTGGTGTCGAGAGTTTATCAAGCCGCCCTAATGGCCTCTGACGGTCTGACGTATAATAGTTATGAACGTATGATATGATAAGGATATTGGTAACCAACGTATAATGTTTTTGTATGGATTTAGTACAGAGGATAATTTTGGCTCACAATTTTTGGAATTTTGTTACAAAAGCTTCGCATCTCCACAGTTTTCTTCAGAGGTAGTCAGATAACATTTTTCTTCGGAGTATCTTAAAATACATAATCTAAATATGTATATAAAACTCAAAGACTGACTGACTGACTGCAAACTGACTGAACGCACAGCCCAAACCACTGGACGGATTGGGCTGAAATTTGGAATGAAGGTAGAAGTTATGACAAAGGCATCCATTTAAAAAAAAAATTAAAGGATTTTTGGAAATGTAATTTTTAAAGGGGTGAAATAGGGGATGCAAGTTTTACTTCTTAATGCGAGCGAAGCCGCGATCACGTACTAGTTGCAGATAAGAATTTGATTTATAGGTACATTCATCTCTTAAAAGGTTTTTTATATACCTACTTCAGTTATCAATAACCCATAGTAAGTTATTAAAATTCGTCTGTAAATCTGACGAGTGAATGTACATAAGTCGGATTGACATTTTAAGGGCAAAGAGTTACTTTTTAGGCCTCAGTCCGAAATACTGACTCACAAAATTTTAGTTATAATTTTATTATTGTGTCAAGACACTATTTAATACTCAACAATATTACCAGAAAAATAAAAACCTGCACCAATAGCAACTGACCGGAAACGACCAAAGTTTCAGCATAGTCAGCGAGCCACCGGTCGTTATTACTAACTTCAAACAGGTTTGACAATGAACATGCAAATAATGTGCACCCAGAAGCTATTCCGAACTGAAACTAATCGAACCGGACTCCTGGACTAAGTTTTCCGCTTGCGGTAGCATTTACCTAATTGGGTGGGTATTGCTTTTTAAAGCAGAAAGATTGTGAAGGTATTGAAGTAGTATAATAACAACAAATTTAAAAAAAAATATTCAAAGATATATTAATTTGCTGTCCATTAGAAAAAAAAGAGGAAATACTGGATTTTTTCAGAAATCAATTGAACACAAATCCTTTTTAATGAATAAAGAAGGTTTTAATCAGGCAACTTTGTACTTGTCAAAGAGTGAAGGAAATCGAGGTATTTGAGGACCATATACTCGTATTCCGAGAAAATTACCATCCGTGGAAGAATCTGGGCGCCCACTACGATTTCATCTGCTTAACAGAACTCTCCTAGTTATTAAATTCTGCAGTGGAGTCATGACCCTCAAGGATAAGAAGGAACTATACAAATTAACTTGGCTATTTATCTTTAGACACTACAAATCTTATCAATTCAATTCAATCTAATCAATAACCTTTCCCTGCAACAAAATCTATGACAAATTGCCCACGAAACTGCTAAATTGACCGGCAAATATATGCACCTCATTGAAAAACAAACCAAACAGCTGTCTCATACAATTATGTCATTAAACGCATAAAGTATGCATGCGCACCTACGAATGATTTATAATATAGAATAGTAACTCTCAAATGTCACGTAGAAAATGCTTCCACATTTCATCTCTTACACAAACAAAGCCCTTTCGCACAGAATCTCTCTGTGAGTCGTATTTCCTCTCGACTGAGGGTCGTGACTACCCCGCAGAATTAATTTGTTAGGGGAGTTCTCTTGGGCGGATACATCGTGGTGGGCGCCCAGGTCCTTCCAGACACATGTCCTCGAATATTGTGGTCTTCAAACATGTCGGTTTCCTCACTATGTTTTCCTTCACCGCTAAACAAGAGCAAATTCAAACATAACTTGTAAATACAAGTCATTGGTGTAGGGTTGGATTCGCACACAATGCTTGCTCCTAATTGTTACAATGCCAGAAAGCCAGAATGCCAACCATTCGGCTAGAATGGTTGGTCGCAGTAAGTCGCTAAAAGGCGCTTAAACTTCATCTGTCAACTTAACCGCAGTGGCAGCTATTCACCGTTTCGTTTAATATTTTTTGGCTCAGTTACGTTTCTATAGTATTTATCAATTATTCATAGATACGCACTTACTTTTCCTGTCCATTTCATATCTATACCGTCTAATCATCATCGCACATTACACAGTTGACTGATTAAGCAATTTCACGATTCAATAAACATAGAACAGTAGTGCTGTTGACTTGAGTCTTTCAAGATTCATTTAGTTTTAGTTTTTTTTTTGAGATGATTGATAAAACTATCAGTAAACGTGTTCGTAAAGGGTAGTGAATTCTGGTGACGAGTTTTTTAAAACTGCCTCAAGGGCCTCTGATGTGGCTTTACGGCTGATTTACTATGACAAACCGCCGGGACCTACAATTTAAATTATCTTCCAACCCACGGAAGCGCCCATAGAATTATCCATGTTACAACTCATATATTATATTTGATTTTAATATCAGCTTCGCAATATAGGTTGGGATTAATTATTAAAAAACACAAGAAAATAACGAGTTAAGATACCAGTAGCGTATTTTAGAATACTGTACCTATGTGTTTGTATATAATGGCTATTTATAAAGAAAATTGATTATTGAATGAAGGGAAATAAAGGCTATTTTTATTTATTTATTTTATTTATAAAGAAAATAAATGTAGATGAAACTGTAAATGTACGTACTTTCCAGAAATTGAGACCAAAATTCTCGCGTCATTACATCCCTAGTGGACAATCAGCCGCATTTCATTACAATATGTAACAATACGTAATTTAGCACACTTCCTTCAGGCCGACGTGGACAGGTATTGATGGACTCTGTCAAGTGGTAAGATATACTGCTTATTGTTCTCTTTAGTGTCTTATTAGCTTAAATAAGCAATTATATATTTAGTATTATCCGTTATCTAGTACCCACGACACAAGCGTTTGCTTAGTGTGGGGCTAGATGGCGCTGTGTGCAATGTCCTGAAATATTTTTTTGTATATTTTATAAATATTTTATCAAAAATACATGAAAAATATTAAACATTGTAATTATAATTTGAAGTTACTGTTCGTACTAACATTACTCAATTAGCTGTAAGAACAAAAAAAAAGTTTAATCATTAGACATCAAAGTGTAACATTGAAATTATTTACTAGGTAGCCAAAGATTTTCAAAATTTATAATCTATGGATATTTTACTTAGCCTCAGGCTTCAACCTCCATTTATGTAGATTAAAATCTCTGTACATTTCCACAAAAAATCCACATTTTCATTTAATTTCGTGGCACGTGTATCTAACACGTGATTTAAAAACAACAGAGGTCCAATTACACAAAACACACAAGAGTTGCCAGCGTGAATTCTGCCGAGCCAGCCGCGGGAGAACGGGCAAAATATTGCACTCAACACCGTTTAACTCGACCCTTCACACATCGGAGATTCATGGGCCGTATATTTGCAAATAAATGACCCTTGACGATTTTCGCGCAGTCAGTGAAATGAAGGAAAACAGTGTACCGCCCCACGCGTCACAACCCAGATATATTATCCAGTCTAGCTCACAAAATACGAGTCATGGTGAGATAAATGTCCTTGTTCTGTGGACCGTGTAAAGCAGTAGTTGAATGTAGTTAAAGGGAAATGTCTAAGTTATTATAAAATTGTTTCGATTGGATTTTTCACTCGGTCCTTTTACAAACATTTTTAACTAAAATGCCTGTGGCTGCGCAAGCATTTAGTGGTAGACAAGAATATCTAAATCACTTTCGGGAACCTACCATAAATCATAAACATCATCATGATATGATTATGTCAGCCCGTGTTCACCCACTGTTGAGTATAGGCCTCCTCTCTAACGTGGCACATAGTACGGTCTCCAGCCTGTTAAATCATTATTTAGGCCTATAAACTTACTAAGTTTGATCGTAGTGATCAATCTTATTCCTAAAACATTTGCAAGAAACTTATATACTGACTCACACTACATACTCGTATATGCCGTGTACAACACTCGACCCTTTGATACGAATGTACAGCGTCAAAATATCCTATTTTATCTGGACGTATCGATGATTTGTTACAATGATAAATGTCCCGGGAAGTGGTTTGTATCAATTATTCCATTTCTATTTGATTGTAATGTTTCAATGCACATGGATTACATATCAGGAACTGTCTGTGGGAAATTGTAACAATCGAATTTCGGACACATTAATAACTATTCAACTTTACCAATTTCGCTGTGCGTGATTTGTGATATTGTTTGCGAATTATGAACGGAAATCAATTTAGTTTGTGACATTTGCATGACAAAGAAATTAGTAAGTTTAGTTTCTTATTTGTGCTACTGGCTAAAGAGTAGTTAAACAAGCAACAACAACAAGTAAAATCTTCGTAAAATTTACACAAGTTTGTTTTTATCGTGTCACGTTATACTTATTTGCTTTCTAATATGAAATGTTTTCTTTTAGTTTTTTTTTATAAATGATCTCTTATTTTTTTTACCATAATGACTTTACCTTTTTTACCATATTTTATTTTCCCAAAGCCAAATGTGCCCACAATAGGCGACAAAATTAACAATTTTCCGAACAAAAGACGCGTGTTTAGAAAATGGCGAGTAAAAACAAGTTCTTGTCGATAATTGAAACAAACTGCGGTGCCCTGCCGCTGGCACACCGATTGACGTTTAATTTTAGTGCGCAAGAACAAAAATGGTCGCCAACAATAGCAACTGTTTAGCAATTTTTAGAACGGAGGTCACGAGGAAAATGTTATGATTATATTTTGCGGAAACGTCGTATGCAGGCTGAATTTTTTGAGCAATTTTAGATTGTTTTGAAGAAAAAACTTAAGTTTGAGCTACTAAAGTTTTCTTTAAAAAAATAGCAAAATATAGTCACCAATCATGGCTTGTCCTAACATTTTGGATTTCAAAAATGTATATTAATTTGCTAATGTAGGTACAAAGTACAAACATATTCAAAGTTTTGTTCACGAAGTATTGACACAGAAGTAATAGTACCACATTCATTAGTGATTTGTAAGAACAACAAACTTAATAATTTTCTTAATTTCTCTTAAAATGCTAGGGAGGCATAAACCATAAAAATATGTAGATATGTTTCCCGTATAAAAATAAAACATTTCATTATGTTACAGAGAGTTACTTCATATCACAAATCTGTTTTTTGTCTTATTGTAAGTAAGGAGCTAACTTTCAATAGCTGACAAGACTGTTAATGTAATTAAGAGTTTCTTTTCTAGTGAATTAGTATTCAGTGGCATTCATCTCAGGCTTCTATAGGAGAAAAGAAAACGAGGAAGGTTTTCTTTGTGAAATCTTTCCAACGATTTGTAAGGAAAAGTTGTTCAACGAATTTAACAGCATTGTTATTTCGCAGGACATGTTTATCTCGCTCAACCAAAACAGTCCAATGACATTTTTATGCCACTTAAATTTAAGATCTTAATAAATATTTCCAAATATCTGCTTGATATAATTACGTTGTTAATTAGATATTTGAAAGCAGTGGATAAGTTAGTTAAGTCAAGAATTAAATATTTACTTTGAGACCGAGCCTACGGTCAACTTCTAATAATAAAGTGAACACCTGAACATGAATAAAGAAAAAAACAAATTACATAAGTTGAGGTAAACAAACTTATAAAATTGTTTTCAAGCCCTTCAGTCCTTAACCGCTAACTAATCGACGATCAAAGTTCCCGTTTATCCGCGATTTTAAAGCGCAATTTCATAAGCAATAATAAAAAAGCAAGCTGAGCCAAAGTCCTACAACGGAGCCTTTTAATATTAAAACTTCGGAAAACAATTCGTTTCAATAATGGAAAATGCCCGCTAGCAGCGTTCAACAAAATAAAGTATTTGAAATCGGACGGTGCACAGTTTATAACTAGAGATGAGGTTTTTCGGGTCTTTTTTTTAGCTAGGTACTGGACATCGATGTTTCAATATGTTACGAAGAGTGCAGAAGAGGCAAAGCCAAAGAAATAGATAAGAAAATACATATATGAATCGCTCAGTAAGGTTAACTGTACGTATAACATCAAATTTAACGAGTAATCTAAGTATCATCAAGATAGAACTACCTGTGGGTTAAATTATACGATTCATAGACCAACAGACACAGAGTTACACAGACTTTTTCTGATGATGTTTATAGACATTCAGATAATTTTATAAAAAATTGTGTAGTTTTTAAAGTTTCGCGAGCTATTTCTTTCCATACAAATAGAAACATAGACATCTTTTGAATTTTTTTTACCAAATTCTATTAATCTTAATTTTCTGGTTTATACGCTGCTGATACTTCATCTCTACTCGTATTTATATCGAAATTGTATCCGTAATTCAAAGTTCGACTGTCGATTATTACTTTTTGTTAAATTATGATCTTTTGTTTTTGTTTCAAAATAATCAAATTCTGTGCTAATAACAATAAACACAAATAAGATTGCCCAGACTTTTAGAAACAAAACTTTTGGTTTATTTTGTTTATAACTCACGGAAAAAGTCTTTAAAACTGGTTAATGTAGGTTGATGTACAAATAATATACATTTTACCACACTTGTAAGAGTTAGATCAGAGTTGTGCTATTAACGACACCAAAATCACGAGATTTAATAAAACAATCTCATCACCGCATTATAAAATATTCAGTTCCCATAACACGAGCGAAACAAGCGGACATTTTATGATGCCCTTACAAGACCTCCCTCCGATATAAGGGTAAACCATAAAATTTTATTTTAATACCGGTTACTTTGTCCATTGAATACACCTCGTGTTATGCTAATATGGGCGTATCACAAAGGCTGGGAGACTCTCCATTGTGGACTCGCCTACAAATTTGAATTAATATTTTCAACGAACGGGGTAGAATGCATTAGTGTTGGCTTAAATTTTAAAAACGTCTCATGTAGTGTTATGTATGGGCTCTTAAGCGAGTCTTGAGATATCATTAGGGCAACGCAGTGCATTGTTGTGACTGCTGTGGAAGCAGTAAGGGGTTTATGTCCATGTGAGCTGACTCTGGAAGGGTGACCAAAATTAATCACTTTCTCTAAAATCACTCACAGTTAGTAAAATTTTAACCCTGACTGATCCAAATCAATGTTTTGTTTCTGGAATTATACATTTCTGAGCTGATAAGTGCACTCAACATTATTTATTACGAAATTGTGTTCGAAGCTTGTTTGTGCCAATGCTGTTCATAGCTATAGAGCTAAGATAAGCAATACCAAACTACTGATGCTATACTTTCCACAAGGAAAACGTCTTGTTCATCTTGTCGTTTACATTTATATTGCTCAGTTGTTTTAATGCAGCTTTTTTTCACAACCGGTTGATGACATATGTATGTAAGCACCAAGTCTTTTAAAAAAGTCCTTGTAACATTTGGTGATTTCCCTTACTGTCTGTACTGTAGTTTAATATTATGAGCTAGGCAAGATTAAGACTTGCATTCTGGGCTCTCAGCTGCCACGACAATGCGACCTTTTCTTTCATTCTCGGCCGCGGCAGATATTAAAATGTAAATCGTAAATTCATCCTGGAAATAAAGACCTAAGCGAATTTTAATGATGTCATTTCTTAAAAGGCAGATGACAATAAGTTTATCTATAATATTTTTAATGTGAGTGAATTCTGATGTCTTGTTTCTTAAAACCCACTTGTGTGTATATAACTTAACCTACTTACTGTCTTTTGTCTACAGATTGATGTGGCCGATAATTAATTTAGGTGAAAAAAATGTTTCCAAGTTAATTTCAAGGTAAAGCTGATACTAAAAATACCAATTTCATAATTGTTTCAATATCGCCTTTGTCTTCATGAATTAAATACGCAGAAAATAGAGTGAAAATTCACATCTGGTTTCCCAGCAGGTGCACATTTTTGAGTTGCTTAAACGTCAGTAGGGTTTTTTTTATAATCATAGCAAAGAGTATCATAATCATCATCATCAGCCTAATGAGACCCACTGCATGATATAGGTCTCTTCCCTCTTACGCCAAATACTCCCTGTCTTGCGCTGTTCTTGCCCAGATGTTTCCCAGCAAAGAGTATAAACCTGATTGATTAAAGCTGATTTTTATGAATAACCGCCAAAGTCATTACATCTTGTTTGCTCATATGGAGGAGCTATATGGTGTGTAAAGGAAATAATTATTTTGGCCGCCATTTAAAACAATCATCTTTAAATAACCGGGTTCTTAAATAAAAGGTTTAACCATAAATATGGCTGGCTTTTCAATTTATGCCTATTAACTCGCTTGTCATAAAAGGAACGGTAGGATAAATACATAAAACTATTTTGCAGATAAACAATTACTTTCTATTTCATACTTAGCTGAACAAAACTACAGTATTATGGAGCAATGTAAGAGCAATCCTACGCAAAGGTTAAAATTCACTGAGTAGATATGCCAATTTTGAAACGCTTGGTATTTACTGGAACATGGGCTGGAACCTTTAGATTAAATATCTGATTTTTTTTATGTGTTTCTTGAGTTTAATTTTATAAAATTAAGCTATGGAAATAATTGAAAAATAAGTCAAGAGAAAGCAAGAGAAATACAAAAGAATGGAATGGGATGAAAAAGGAATTTAAGATAATAAATTGTTATTATTATTTTAAATAGTACTTTTCCGACTTCATCTACACAAGTCTACATAGTTTCTAAGTGTATCCTTACCTTCAGTATTAAACTATTTAGGTTATTCACAAACGGAAATCTCAACTATTCAAGACGCAGTGCCTCCGTTCTTAGCACTAATCTTGGAGAACGCCTCCTCTGTTTATCTTGCCTAGAAATGTCTGCCATAAAATAGTAGTAGAGCCCATGGTTAGTACTGTTACTTGTTGGGGTTACTATATTAGTATTGACATGATCAACATAAGATCAAACACATGTGAAATTGTCATGGTTGCAACGCTACCAAACATTTGTTATTGGATTTGCATATCCTGTAAATATGTAGGTACGATTTTATATTTGTATTTTAGACCAATAAAACTATGTAACGTTGCACATACTGGTCATATATGGAACAAGTGATATATGATTATGAATTCAACTAGCAAATTACTCTAATAACATAATATTATGAAACAAGCCAAAGAAAGCAAAAATTTATCTTACATTATATGCACACACATATTTTTTTTTAACATACTTTTTAATTTTATGTCTCATCCTGACTTTTTTATCAATAATGACAAAAATCATGCATGGGTTACCTACTAAGACTGTATGATACTAAGCTCATTCCTGAAAATTGTTATCAAAAAATACCCAATCCGTAATATTACAAACTATTTGCTCCCAAACTAGTAATGTTGGTTGCATCCAAGCATAATCCTATTGCATAGTGTACCATTAAATTGCGCTGTGTATTTTAAGAAGCCGCATAGTCATTATCCCTGGCGAGAGATATCATAAGATAAACCATAGGGTCACTGTGTGTGGCGATTATATCCCATAGAGAATGGAAATAGGGGAGAGATCTCTTGAGCAAAGAAAGGATTTTATGGAAAACTGGGAGTGTGAAGTGTTTTCAGTGTGAACTACAGACACTTTAGATCTTATAAGTGACCGTGCGAAGCAGTGTACAGTCATTAGTCATTTAGGATTTGAAGTAAGATATTTAAGTTTCCCTAGATTTTTTTTTTAAACATACAAAGTCTATTAAGATGTGTGAAATGGAAATAAATTAGTAAGAGGGTGGCCAAATCTGGTGTAGAGACTTTACAAATGAGCCGAAAGGCTTCTAACATGGCTATATGCTATCATGCCATGATCATATTAATGAAAATCCTTTTCTTAATTGTATCGTACTTATCTGTTCTCAAACTTAGAGAATTTCATAAACCATTTAAGTCTAAAATACATAATAATAAACATACACAATCGTCTTTCAAACCTGTGAAACCAGCGTGGGACGTAGGTCTCATGAAGAATGGCCAATTTGTTACTGCCACAGTAGGCTTGAAATGATGAAGATTTTATTGTTAGAGCATAATACCTACGTAGGTGTGTGGATGCTGTGGCAATAAGTTGCGAACCAACAAAGGTTTCCTTGTTAAATATGATAATAGTCTAGAACTTTGTCACAGTATAAAAGAAGTAAATACGTTGACTTTCTTGGTATTATTAGTGTATTTTATTGTGAAAAGGATGCTAAAGCCTTGTGGAGAGCACCCACGCGTACTTTGATTGTCTCCGTCGTGGAAACAGAGATTGGTTACTGCGATGCTTTTAGTAGAATAGCCATGAGTTATTGTTAACTAAGAGCAATGATAATAAACATGCTCAGTCGTATAATTTCTTTGTTAAGCATGTTATTTCACGTAGAATAATACATTTTGAAATAAAAAGAAATGCGCAAAATATAATATGGCTAATCCTTAATTTACTGTTTTAACTAGGAGCAATGGTTTTTTTATCGAGCTGTACTCACAATCAGTCATTGGTTGTATACCTATGTATTTGTTTCTTAATCACGTCTAACCTTACTGATACATGATGATCATTTCAATTCAACTTATTATCCCGAAATAAGGCCGATAATATCACTAGCTCTTTATTATTTGTTTTCCTTTCTCTCTTCATATTAAATCTTTGCTAAAGGATAACTGGAGTAGGTTTAAGAAGCATGAGTGCCGTGTGAGAAATGGGAAATAAAATGTCTGCTTTTATGTCTTTTTACTGTTTGAGACTTACAAAGCTTCAGGCTTTTGTACGTATTGTTGGAGTCATTTCTATAGTAACTGTGATTATAAGTCATCTGTGATACCTAGAATTGTGCTTTGAGCACAGTCCCTATTCAAACCAGACTATGTATTTAGAAATGTTTGATAAATTATTTCCAAATACACTACGGTAATCAGAGTACCTAATAATATTATAATCACCGGGTGTCTTCTTCAAAATGATGATTTGAGGTCTGTCAAATTTTGCGATTCCATGAGGCTTCTTAAAGATGTTTCAATTTGTAACTAATGAGATAGGAATATTTGAATAATAACGAATATAATATTAATGATTATAAATAAAGTAATTAATTTAAGATATTACTATCGATATCCAGCTCAACTTGAACATCGAATTGCAAATGGCCGAGGAAATGTAGCATTAACGCTTCGCCAACTGTGACTGCCAGATCGGTGCGGGCTTGCTATGACGAATGTGTCAATTTGTTATTGACTTAGAACGAACAGACGCAGTTTATTCGGTTCAAACGATACTTTGAAAAGGATCTGCATGGCAATGGCTGTTTTATCGTACGCAGCCACGCGGTGTTTGCATTGAGTAGTGGTATGAAATGTAGTGGCTTTTTAGTGAGTTTTAACTTACTTTTAGGTCTCTACATATCTCAGCTAAAAATCACGATTGTGTTTCGTCATATAAGAGATCCACATGGCTGATAATGATGAGACTACCGATCGACCCAACTTCGATCGATCGACAAGTCGGGTGATAAGCGGTTCATAAAATTTATGTTTGAAACAAGAGTAACTAACTGCATAAATGTAACCTGCATTTTTTTTTTATTAGTAAATTTTTAATTATTCTGTATGATTGTAATGGCCAAATTTTTTATTTAACGCACGAATTCCTCACGTTGGTATATAAATATATGTAAATTAGTAATCGACACGTCAAAGTAGTATGAACGTTCCTGTACATACGTCACTAATACATACTAATTTACACGTAAAATGACAGACAATAAGCAACTGTTGTATAGTTTGTCTTTTTTTCATTCTTGTTCTTTTTCACAGACATAGGTATGTTTTTTTATCCATTCCGGTAGATAGATTCGTCGCATGTAGTCGGTGTCTCGAACCCTTGCAATCAGGCGGACGCACGCGACTAGCTGCGGTTGCGACACAGGCCAGTCTTTCACCGCAATGTACTTCACGTAAACAGTAGTTAAGGTTCAACTTTGTGGAAACTGAAACAAAAAAAAAACTTGTGTTAAATTTACATATTTTGTGCATTTTTTGTCGTAAGAATGTGAGGGTAGCAGTAGTAGATAGCGTGGTCTACGAATTTTTTTAGACTGGGGTACAAAAATGCTTGATATAATTACTTAATTTTAACAGCGATCATACAGCTGCTGAATGTTGTAAGATTATTTGCATTTTTCGCTAATTGACAATAACTTTGGGATAAAATTCTCAGCAAAACAAACATGAGACAGCAAAAGCCAATCGTACCATGTCCGTTTCTTTTACTGCAACATAAAAAATAACTTAAATCTTTGGAAAAACCTAAAAAATAATATAAAAGTATGTATTTAGTAAGTAAGCACTTAAATACATTTTCCCATGATGCAAAACCGTAGTTACAAAACTGTTTTCCACAGCAATCCTACAGGGTGGTTTAGAATATCAACAATAGTTAAGCGAGCGTGCGCCCTGCATTTACTGGATGAGGTTGCAGTGGAGGAAGGAATCTCGATCAGTGCTTTAGACGTTATTAGTTTCTAAGCTAGTGTATATAGCTAATGTTGTTTACTGATCGGTTTAAGAGGTTTTAAGGTAATTTCCATAAATAAAAACATTTTTTTCAATGATTATGTAATAAGTGGGGACGCAGTTACTTTTACACTATATCAAACTTATTTGTACCTGCATTGAAATAACTTTTTAGATTTCAAGTGATTTATGATGAATATTCTTTTTAAGAAGTCGAAACTGTTCAAAAAATGTTCACTACTATGAATAAATAATAATAAATATTCCGTCATATTGCACAAAATATTTATATTTAAAAATATTTTTTATTTTTATATAAAATTAAATAAATATTTTGTGCAAGTGCACACAGCGCCATCTAGCCCTACACTAAGCAAACGCTTATGTCGTGGGTACTAGATAACGGATATACTTTTCTTTTGTAAATAGGTACTAATCATACATAAAACGACCAGACTCATGCGGGAATCGATCCCGCAACCCTAGATTAGAAGACAGAGCCACTAACATAACTAAGCTAAGCTACTTTAGATACTTTTCAAATGAATAAATTAACTTACTCCTAAGGATCTTATATATTTTTATCTCAACTTAATTATTTTATTTTATTTTTAAATTGTTCTAATTAAGACTTCTCCCATCACAATAAAGAGTTCTCAACCAATTACTCAGTACGCACTATTCACAAAGTCGTACAAGCGCAATACAATCAAACCCTAGGCACTATACAATATGCAACCCCAGGTATTGTAGTAGGTATATACAGAGTTAATAATGTTGGACTGGCCTGTTAGCTTAGTTGATAGTGGCTCTGCCTTCTAATTTAGGGTTGCGGGTTCGATTTCCGCTTAACAACAAGTAAGCTGAAAAAGTTCAGAAGTCTGAACATTGAAGATAATAAAAAAAATGTTTAGAGTTACTTCAACAATTTCTAGAAATTTTGACTGTTTATCTGTGTCTCTGTTTATTAAAAGGCATCACGCAAAAACGGCTGAACGGATCATCTTGGTTTTTGGTATGTTAGTAGTATGAGGTTTTAAGAGTGTCGTAGGCTACTTTTTACCTGAAATAATGCGAGCGAAGCCGCGTGCGACCACTAGTCATAATATAAGTATGTGTTGCTTCTGTTAAAAAATATCTCATTATACACAACTAGCCCAGTACAACCCCCTTAAAGCCGGCACGTGCGTATCACGTGACTTCATGGATTACGGCGGCGGATAATTAACTGCACAAAATAGCGACGATCGATGCTGGGACAGGGATTTTGTTTGGGTTTTGGTGAGATATTTTTATGTGTTTTCCTTATTAATTACTGATATTTAGTAATATATAAGGATGTCCTTGTGGTCTTTAAAAAGCCTTATTTTAAAGAGTGCACATAAAAAGTGCTAGATAATAAATTTATTAGGCTCATGAGGAAAATAGAAAGAATACTATTGTGATTTTTCCACGCAAAATAAAATATCTGGTAAAATATTTAAAAACAGCAATTTATAAAAAAAGTATTATATATTATATATAGTATTGCATATTGTAGTATTTTTGGACTGTTTAGAGGTTTATATAATAATAATATACTAGTATATGTATGTACATATACACACATATATATAAAAATATATATATGTGTGTATATGTACATATATAGGTAAATAGTGTATATACTGATCTTATTTTAAAATCGTTATTAATATAAACCTCTAAACAGTAAAAAATACTACAATATGCACCATCTATCTCCATCGCAAATATGCTCAAACGAAGTTATACCGTATGATGTAGCCTTTTGATGGCAGTGCCTTTTCACTGGAGCCCTTCGGCATTAATGCAATTGGTCCTTCGAATAACGATGGTATGGAATTGTAACTCCTTACAAATCTCGTGTCAAAAAAGGTCAAAGTCAAATCGTTTATTGTATTATTTGGTTTTCAATTACATTATTTAATGCGTTTTCATTTGATCTCCCTTCAACACACCACTCGTCCACAAAACTTGCTCTTAATGAGTTTCGGTGCCATGAATAACAGAATGCTTCTCGGAGGCAACTGATGTAGAATTATGACTCCTTAAAAATCTCGCGTCAAAAATGATTCCACATTTCTTTCCTTTACACCACTCACCCACAAAGCTTGGTCTTTTTTGATTACGATGTCGGAAATAGCCGAATGCTGCTTGTAAGCAGTTTCTGCTGTCAACTCAACTCAACCGAAGCGGTGGCAGTTGACCATATCATAAAAATGTTTTTGGCAGGATTATGAAACAAAATGGGACATTGCACACAGCGCCATCTAGCCTCACGACACTAGCGTTGGCTTAGTATGATGAATATAATACTTCTATACTTTTTTGTACGTACATACATAATATATATTATTTTTCTATAGTTTCAATTATTCGCCGTTTTGCTCCCAAAGTGGCCGGTTCAAAGATTACGTAAGAACACCCCTAAGGGATAAATCGGTTGTTTCATATCTCCCCAAAATGGCGAAGCATAATTTATAATAGGTATAAACATATTAAGTAAGGGTGGCTTGAGGCGCATACGTAATGGTTGTGGTCTTAGGATCATTGAACTATATTACTAACGTATAGAACAGCCACCCCGAACCAAAGCTTTGCTTCATTTTGGAAAGAGTTTGAACTAAAATTCGCTGCAGCGCGAAAACATAGTTATGTCGTCTAACCAAACTATTAAAATATGCAGCGCTTAAAAGCGTACAGAGTACAGTTTTCTCGCGACCAAAACGACTTAAGCGCCGTGTATTTGCAAAATGGCGTCGCCCGTCAGCTCGATTCTCGTGAGCATTGTTACATCGCGAAAAAATTTAAATCAAAGAGTTTTCAACGTTTATATGTCTACTTACCGATGAAATGTTAAACCATCACTTTTTTTGATGTTCTGGAGTGTATACGGCAGTCTTTAAGAACACAACCAGGCATTTGATGTTGTTATTTATGCGAGCCAAACACAACTACTCTCCACGGGCGTTGGATACTCACTGGATAGTTGCTGTAAAGCTTACCGCAAAGCGTGGCGCAAAATCATGCAACGCGTTGACTTCTCTATACGTAGTAGTAATATCTCAATGCTTAAGATAGCTTCCTCTTTGAGGGGTTGTGATAATAAGAAAATATGGGTTATTGTACTGAAGACGTCGGTGTTTTGCATGAAACAGAAATGAATAGATCTTCATAACTGATCCTAATCATTAGAACTAGTGATTATACAGTAATATAAACCAAAAATATAGGTACGTAATACATGGAAAGCTTGGATAATCTATGTTTAACAATTTCTTCACCAAACTTGATGATAAAATCTGTTAATGATAGATAGATAAATATAACTCTTGTATATTGTAACACACATACAGAAAAAAAGACGAACATAAACACAAAAGACTTAAAATATACTGACACAACTGGCGGCCTTATCGCTAAAAGCGATAAGATTTTTCCTGGCTAAGGAATACTTAACCTAAAAAAATACACTATGTAACTTTAAGTACGACGTTTTTTACCGATTTTTTTTTTAAATAGACATTCAACCCTCAAACATAAATTACCAAACTATACAGAAGGTATTGTTATTAAACTCGTTTTGTAATTACATACTACAGTTATTACACTAACTAAACCAAGTATTGCAAACCAGTGTAAAAATTCTTGTTACCTCGTTCCGAGAAACTTTAAGATAAACTTCCATAAACTCCCTTCTTAAAGCTAACTGCCATGGCAAACTGCAAAGACAATCATAGGCAGTGACATTTTATCTAACAGACGTCTCATTATGAGAAAAAATATCCGAGTTACATTGCAAGCAGCAAAAAGTTTATAAATTTATAAACGTTTCAAACAGCAACGGATCAATAGATCACCCTGGTTTTTGATGTAAGTGATCCATATCAAAAATCAGGGTGATCTATTGATCCGTTGCTGTTTGAAACACACATCATAATGTAACAGGCACCACGTTATGGTTAAAATATCCAAGTTATAATACTAAAGAGGAAAAAGGTTATGTAATATGTCATGTTTCAAATTCGAACCACAAAGGATCAACAGATCACCTTGATTTTTAATATAGGGGCGGTAATTACGGAAGTGATGTTGCTTCTAAATGACTCCAAAAAATGCACAAGGAACCGAATGAAAAAAAAAGACAAATAAATCCATGTGAAAGGACGGTTACATATTATATTTATTTATTTATATTTTATTATATTATATTTAGTTACATATATTATATCACGCAATAAACACGTTTGCGCGCGTGTTAGTCCGTCCTCTTAATATTTCATAGGACTGAATGCTGATTTGTCCACGCAGGATTTATATCTATATGTAAATGAATAGTTTACATACAGTAGTAAGAGGAGGAGTAATTAGATGTCTCTAGTTTACACTGTCTATGATTAAAGGTAAAGTAATAGAAGAGTCGTCTTAACTTCTCTATTCCAACTCGACCAATTCCCTAGCCGCGAATATTATTTTAATAATGACAGTTAGTTCAAAGCTTTTTGTACACTGACATAAAAAGAGAGTGTGTTATAAGTTTGAACAATATTAAAATAGCCGTGTATTTCAAGAAACCTTTTCAAACGGAAGATTTTTAAGCTTTAATTAATACTATGTCAAGTAAGAAAATGTCAAAATCTTTTATTGATACGAATTCTTTTTCATTATACTTTTGTGATAGTGAGTCAATAATCCTTGAAGTAAGCAGTTCTATCTGATAATCTTAATAAATCAATTTGTGTGTCGTACTGTTTTTTAAATAGATGTAATATATTAATCTGATATCAGTGAATGATCTCATGATAATGAAAATTGGAACTTAAAATTATGGCTATGCCGAAAAATCTTTAAATTCGAATTTAGCCCACTTGTCCCAGCACCACTAGTTGGTCTAGAAATGTTTTTGAACTGTAACTGTTATTGTTTCAGTTAGTTGTTTGCCTTCAGGCGGTCCCTATTTGTTTTTGAGCGATGGAGCGGAACGGAAAAGTTCGTGAAATGTTTACTTTAAACTCGTACAAAAATATGGTCTCGAATTTTATGTAAGTATTAGTTTTGTATTCTACTTCTTAAAATACCAATAACTGTGTAATGTTCATTGTATGAAATCAAAATTTTATGATTATTTTGATATTATATAAAATAATAATCAAATTCCATATTGTACTTGAGTTATTGTATGAATTATTATATCGCTGGATTTATTAATGCAGAGAAAATACTTATCTCTTATTACTCAAGATAAATGAGAGTGTGTCTCATTGGTTCCAATGTCTGCTTTTCGTTCAGACCCACCATGGCCCTGCACCAATGACTTGTATTTACAAGTTAAGTGTGGATTTACACTCGCTTAGCGGTGAAGGAAAATATCGTGCTATAACCAAAATGTTTGAGGATCCCAATATCCGAGGACATGTATCTTCCGTGGATGGACCTGGGCGCCCACCACGATAAATCTGCCCAAAAGAACTCTCCTAGCGAATTAATTCTGCGGGGGAGTCACGATCCTCAGTCATGAGGAAATACAACTCAAGAGAGATAGATAAACAAAAAAAAACAGTTAGCCTAGCAAAAAGCCTAGTTATCACAACTCACATAGAAACGTTTAACTCAACTTCCCACCAGACTCACCAAATTTTCTTACATCATCCTCGCCAAAAACTTCCCGAGTTTTAACAGGCTTCAGAACAATTTTATCGTGTCAGATTGCTAAACCCCGGTTTGTAACGTAAGAACGTTGTCAACGACGAGTGTTAGGCAAATCCCTTGATTGACGAAAGTCTTCTAGCTTTGATGTGGAGAGACTTTTGCTGGAAGTGGTATACCATATTCGGACATAATAAACGATTCGGGAAGAACTATTATAAGTATTATGTTTGTTGAACGAGTGGAATATAACAGCAGAAAACGAAACTTTTATTACATGTTACATTAAACGTGTTTAAGTTTTTTTTGTTATCTGTACCCTTTTTGTTTATAGGTATTTATATGCAGTACGTCACATTTTGTACATTAATAATATTCACAATGATACCAAAAACCACCGCTCCGATATTATTATTATGAGAAATAAGCTTCTAAATTATACCATACCACAACTATAAACAAACATTAACATAAACATATTTATTGCAAAAACTTTACATTGTACCTAGAAATTAAGGCTCTGCCTTCTGCTTTAGTTAACAACTGTGTTGCAGAAGGCAAGGTTTTCCAGTGGAACATTACTTAGATGTTTTACAATATATACTTTGCTATTAATAATAATTATAATGAATCTTAAAAAAAAGTTAAAACAACATTCAAAAGTTTGTATTTTTAACTAAATGTTAGTTTAAAATATCTTTGCAACAGTGGTTCATTTGTTTTGGTAAATGTGTATACAACTAACGATCGAATTAATAATTATCAGTTGTACAATTTTCCATGTCATTTCCAGAATACTTTTGTCCCAACCTCTAGCCCTAATGTTTGAGGGGATGGATAAATACGAGAGACTCGGCGTTGTTTGAAGGTGTCTCGTTTCTTTGGAGAAGTTTTCCTCGTGCTTAGATGGTGTCATTATGATTTCATACTCAAGGGAAGTTTGGCTTTAAACGGCAGTTGTCGTGAAATGGTAGAATTCATTTAATTTAAAGGAATGAAAGAGAGAATGGGAAAAATCACAGTTGTGTTGTTTTTACTATCTAACAAATGAATTAGAAAAATAAATAATATTGAAAGGCAAACCAGCTAATTAATGTTAATTGTCAACATTTACGTCTTATTTTACATTTACAATATGTGATCTTAATAGATATGGTAAATACCACATTTGATAGGATGAATAGTCAGGAACTACACAAATATTTAGTTATTTGCTCAAAACAAGATAATGTTTATCAGTCAGCTGCTCATATTTATCAAATAAATCTTTATTAGGTAATTAATTCCCGGTCAAGTATCCTGTAGGTATCCTAATAGCAACCCCTTACACTAGACCATTAGCAACGTACTTGTATGTACGAGCCCTAACGCCATTTGTCTTGGTTCCGTGCAAGTGTGAAATACGGCCCATGCACCACTGCCTAACATCGCAGCAGCACAAGAATTGAGTTATCGACTTTAGTATAGACTATGGAGTTAACTAATGGTATTATGATGGTTTGTGTATTCTGACGTAAGTATGGTTTGCATGATAGGTTCTTGTTTCATATATGTAAGAACCCGAAATGAGATAATTAGTGTTAATTAGTACATATTTCCTATTTTGGGGAAAGTTTCACTCTCACTTTAAAGATCCCTAGATTGTAGTAGCGTTTATGTTTCCTAGAGTAAAAAAAACCTATGACGTCCTGCTATTTTCCATCAAGTAAGAGCAAACGTAAAATAAATGTTGTTCTTTTGTCTATGCCCAATGTCTGTATGTTACAGTTTTGTATGTCTATGGGATTTTCCTTATAAAAGACCTGGTAATAACCAAAGCATTTAAAGATCTGGCTGAAACCATATATGCACCTACCTACCCCATATCATATAATTAAAAAACAACAGTTCAAATTTGGCGCCGCTCGCATCGCTCAACGTAAAAAAATGTATTATTCCCACCCAAAACTACGCATATGACTCACATATTACATACCCGAGTGGGTTTAATCCACAATGTTTTCGCGTCGTTTGAGCCAAACTACCGACATGTCGAATTGCGGCATTTTTTGCGTATTCCGTTTTGTTATCCACTATTATGGTTGGATGTTGTTGCTCTTAATTGAATGCTTTTTTCGAGCGTTTTGAGTGGTGAATTTTAGTTTAGCTTGTTTAGTTTTTACAGTTTAGTTGAGCTATTAATCTATTGTTTTCAGTTACAGCAATCGCAGGAATGTCATGGAATATGAAATACATGATTTTTCGAAAACAAAACTATGAGTAATTTTTATCTAGTATTGGTGAAACTAAAAAAACTATATCTTGTGGTTATTTCTTTACTAAAATGAAAACTTAAACAACTAATAAGCTAGACTCGTAGTATATGCTACGAAACACGAGATCTAAATGATATGTTTCACAAAAATATTGCCACGTTTTTTTAATAATTTTCATCGGAACCCAATGCAATACCTATTCATTTCCTTGAATACCTATTTTTTTTCTTAAACAAAATCACCAAGCAACATTATAAAATTTCTCATTTACTTTTTAATAAACACTAGACTAACCAACTAATACTAGGTACAAAAGGTGCGTACAACAATAAACAGCGAAATTCATAAAGGCGCAAACTGCTAAAGCCCGCATATAACGGCTGTTTAACCGCGGTTTAAACACTGTTTACCTTCTAAATGAGCGTCAAATGAGAACTAACTGTTATTTGTGCGATAACGCAGCGTGGATCAATTTATTGCATTACGTAGGCGAGAACTATGAAAGGTTATGTCTGTACGGAACTGGTGCTGACGTGCTATGATTTTAAGTTTAAACAAAATGTAGGAAATGGTAAATTTATGACATATACATGAGATACATACAAAAATGCTGATAATGATACTGATAAAATCTATCTTACCGTAGCCCAATGTTAGCTTACCCACATAAAAGTGGTCAACTCTCAACAATGATTTTGAGAGGTTTCAAACCAATTTATGCTAAATTAAAACTAACTTATATTCTTGTTACCGCAATACTCTTTTGAAATCTGCTTCTTTATTTGATATGTTGAAACATTTTTCCGTGAATTTTTCACTCATTTAGAATTTTGCAAAAATGTACATGCATACAACTGGATAGAGAACAGAACACAAACTTAAAAAATATAATAGCATCACCAAACATCCTATGTACGTTTCCATCTGCGTCGAAAGTTTTTCCGGACAGGCAATTATAACGTGACATATGGAACTTCTGCAGCATCTTTATAGAGACAGCGGTGAAATTAGGCTAATCAAATGTTTTAGATAAAAACGAGAAATTTAATTACGTTTCTGACACATTTATGTTTAGCTGACATCGTTAATGCTAAATTAGTTACTCTTTAAGTGTAACAAAATGTATAAAATATTTTTAGTGATTTTGTGTGGGTGAACTATTATTTGAAATAGCATGTAATAACGAGATATTTTATGCAAATGGTTATAGTTATGTCTAATTTTTCATTAAATAATGGCAATAGCTGTCTCAATCAACGCTTTATACGTACCGCGTAATTAGTTAAAAATAATTTGATATGGCAATTATGAAATGTCATATTCATGCATTTTAAATGCAACAGTAAATAATATATTTTAACTACATATAATATGAGAATTCTCACGATAAGCTTTAATTTATATTATAACAAGTGAATGTATATTGTTTTACTTCACATTTTAAAAGGCTAGTTGTAACTAAAAATAATAATACTAATACTCAAAATTCAAAATTCTAGCTATATAAACATTAAAACGTTCCATTAACCAATTATTATTACAGATGTTCTTAAAAATTATACGTACCTATATTTTTAGAAATATGTTCAATGCCATTGTCTATAAGTTTTGTTGGAAAATCTAGGAAAATGACACATAAAACCGCGAGAAACAGCTAGTCTACAATAAACACAAGATTTTTAATTTAGATGCCACCGCCACTAAACTTGTGATGGCGGCATTTTTAACGGCCATCGTATATCCAATAGTGCAATGCCTGCAACTGTTCCTTTTGGCTCCTGATTCTGTTACTCACTAATGGATTAATGTTGTTGTTGTTTTCCAAACTAGGTAGCCTGGAAGAGATCACTCCAAGTGATAAAGCCGCCCTCTGTCCCAATACTGAGTTTCTTTATGCTTGTGTCCTTTTTTATTGGTGTATTGTAGAAAGAATTCTGATTTGATTTGATTAATGTTAGCGTTTTAGTCATTACCTCCATAGATAAATATGCAGACCAACTCTAACTACAATACTCTTTACATATACATAAGTTACAAGCTTTTGTCCGCGGCTTTGCATGCATAATAATGCATATAATCTTTGTCTTGAATCACTCTATCTATTTAAAAACTCCATCAAAATCCGTAGTTTTAAATATCTAGGCATACAGAGTACCTGACGCGGGAAGTGACTTTGCTTGATAATATTAATGCATACTATATATTATATTACATCGTTTAAGAAATTGAGAAAGAGAATATCAAACTCATTTTTTAAATGTTTGTTCAACTATAGGTACTCACACATGGACTACTGTGTAAATTCTATTAAAATTATTTATAGAAATAAAATCATACCCGAACATAATTTGAAAGTTTCAACGAATATTCTCACATATACATATGCCTACAGTATAGACTCAACACTTCCACGGTGTATAGCAATGTACAGAAGTTTATAATATGTATCTCAGTGGCCCCACCAGTGAGTCCAAAGCTATTAGAGACAACAAGATAATGCTGGGTGCCTGCGGGAATCTCGTAAAACTGTTATGAGTTCATTCCAAGACGCCTGCGGTAGCCCTTAGCTGTTTGGATAGTAGGAGTTTAGATAGTTTAGTTTACAATGTTGCTACAATCCGATTTGTGGACTTTTAGTTGTCCACAAGCGAGTTAATGCATATTTAGTTTGTTTGAAAGTTAACATGCTGCGACCTAATTTTCGCAATTGCGCAATTTTCTAACAGTAGCTTATGTGATAAGCATTCAGAGGAAGTGTCAATGTTTGCTTATCCTATATTTAATCATCGTGGTTAAAACGGATGTGATTTTAGAACTTACATATTTTTGTGTAAAGCGCTTTTTTTTTAAGTTAAGATAGCTTTATTTTATGCAAAACACCCATCATTCAAATTTTGAAGCAGCATATTATAAAATTATCTTCAACAATTTAAACTTTAAATAAATCCTTTGAGCCCAAACTCGAGCTATTGTGTATGTGTCGAGAGACTGATAAATATATTACGCCGTGTCCCTAAAAGCGTACGAAATCCGAAGATTTGTAAAGTTTCCCCTTTTATGACTAAGCAAGAGCCCTCGCAATGTCTTTGATATGAAAAACTTTTGACGCCACCCCTTTGCGGCAAATTAAACTGTATTCCGTATGCAAGAAGTATCTAATTAGCTTGAGTTGATTTAGAGCCAAAAATTCATTTGCAATCTCATTTGACAGTCGTTTAACATGTCTTAGTTTACGAGATAGTAAATGCTGGTGGAGCAGATTGGGCGGTTTTTATGTCTTAATTTTGTACGTTGCTTAAGAATACAATTTGTGTGACTATTTATTTATATAAATATAACAAACAGCGGGTAATTTATAAATACCAATTTATCGCCAATATGACATGTTATGTCAGTAGTTCATTACATCAAACTAACAACATATCTTACTTGGTAGTTACACAGTTGGTATATATAGATATACCTACATATTTATGTTTGAAAAGTAAAATAAAAACTAAGCTAGGAACCAGTAAATCTTTGAAATATACAAGCAAATTTCAATCTTGAAAGTTTACACCGACTGCACCTCTCATCAAATTTGGAGTACACTTTCAGCTCAAACATATTCAAGGTGAATTTACCGAACAAGTTCGGTCAAAGAGTTGCCGGATCAAAGAGAAAACGCTACTCCTAATGTACTGTCCGTAACCCGAACTAAACGTAAATATTGGCAACATCATGTCCCCGGCGAATTTTTCGTCCCAATCGCCGAAAAGCCCGGCTTTTACTGTTTACTTTTCCTAGTGGTACGAGTAAAAGTAAAAATGCCCGTACCTTTCCAAATAAAGCGGTCTTTGCTAACGAAATTAAATTTTTACTACGTTTCAAAACGGGCAAAGTTTTGAAGAATTCAGCGAAGGTTCTTAATTAAATCTCGGAGTTATGGAACAGAGTCAATTAGTGAGTTTTCATTAAGGGATTTCGATAGGTTTTAATTTTCGGTCAACAGTTGTCGTCGACAATTTGTTTTAATGGTGGGCGAGAGCTCCCTAGGGGGTGACGTTTTGGAGACGGTAATTTTTCATGTCGTGGTCACACGATAACGGCCAGGTCAGGTGTTAGAATGATTTGTGAGCCGTCGCACGGCGCGTTGACTTAGCGTTATGAACGACTCACTTCTTGGTACAGAACAAAAGGGGGAACAAAAGTCTGCTAATATAATTCCTTAAAGAAAATTCTGGGAATACTTTTTAAGGTCTTTGTTTTGAAAAACAAAAATTGTTACCTTTTAAGCAGAAAATTGCGCGATTAGGTAACAAGAAGTCCTATAAAATTATAAAGGAATAATGTGCTGAAAATGCCTTTTCGGAACTAGCAACAGCATACATATATTACTCGCTTGGAAGCATTAGAGTGACATTTTTATTCCACGTAGTTTACGAGGTCATTAAAAAGTCAAGTTAGGTCGGAGTTTGAACAGGGAATTGCGTGTGTCACTGAAAGTGTTAAAAGCTGTAAACCAGAGGAATAAAAACGCAACTAAATCTTCGAATTAGAGAGGTTTACAAGTGAAATAACATGACCATTTCTCACTGTGTTATGGTCGGTCTACTTTGTTTTAAGCGCAACTTTTACATGAAAATCGTTTTATTACATGTGTATAAAAGTTTGGCTTTTACAGTAGTTAGGTAGTGGTAGTCATAAACGGTTTGTTGAACAAGCTGACTAAAGGAAAACATGTATGTTTGAGACCTTCGTGAATAAATTGTACAATTTAAAAAAATATATAGTACGTATAAGTCATTGTGATGATTTTGGTTTCTTGATGTATACCTACCACATAATAGAGCGACGGATCATCTTGACGTTTGGTAGGTATGGTGGTAATATAATAATATGACACAAATGGCATAGTATAATTTTAACTTTAAACAATGAAATAAATAAATGACTACAATTCATTATCAAAAGGTATCTTAATACCTTCTCAACAATTACACCATTATAACATTTGTATCAAATATATACTAATATTATAAAGCTGAAGAGTTTGTTTGCTTGTTTGTTTGTTTGAACGCGGTGATCTCAAGAACTACTGGTGCGAATTGAAAAATTATTTTTGTGTTGTATAGGCCATTTATCGAGGCTTTAGGCTATATAACATCACGCTACAACTAATAGGAGCGAAGAAACAATGGAAAATGTGGAAAAAACGGGGAAAATTATTTATCTTTGAGGGCTTCCGTTGCGTACGCAGCGAAAACACAATTCAAAGAATTAATGCCCAAAATAACTATTCCTCGCGGACGAAGTCGCAGGCACAGCTAGTCAATAATAAATTTGCATTCAATATCAATATTACTCACACAACCATGTTTAATTCCTCAGCAAGGGCAAGCCAGTACTTTTAATTGGAGGGTTGGAATTGTGATTAATGCCAAAAGATAAGCGGAAAGTCACGAAGGAGGAAAATAGAGTTTTCGGTCACAATTCCTACACATTAACCTAATTTGTTGTACTTAATTAGTTAAACTAATCATTTGATACGACTTGCGGATGTTTTTTTTTATTTTGTAATTTAATTGAAAAGGTGATTAGGCAAAAATTAATTTAAAAAAATCCTGCAAATCTATACTAATATTATAAAGCTGAAGAGTTTGTTTGTTTGTTTGATTGAACGCGCTAATTTCAAGAACTACTGGTCCGAACTGAACAATTATTTTTGTGTTGGATAGACCATTTATCGAGGAAGAAAATGTGGATAAAACGGGGAAAATTATTCATCTTTGAAGGCTTCCGTTGCGTGCGCTGCGAAAACGGTTCAAAATACAAAAAAAATGTGCATGAAAGAATTATTCCTCTTGAAAAGATCTAACAAAATGTCCCAAACAGTACATGTCTATCTTTTAAGGTTAACTCACTTAACCGTTTTTATGGTAATAACTATTCCACGCGGACGAAGTCGCGCGCACCAGCTAGTTAATAATATAAGTATGTAAGATATGTTGTTTTTAACAAGTAATTATTCTGGTCGATAAAGATTACAAAACTTTTATTCAACCTTTGAAAACTAAAAAAAACGGTAACGTGTATTAGTTGAGAAGAACAAATAAGTAATACAGTTCATAAAAACATTTGTTATTCCTTACATTTTTTTACAATAAGTAATACGTGTATTTTACAACGATACCTACTTTAAATTTTATGGGTAACGAGGACCTTACTAAGACAAACAGTTTAGCCCTACAACGTATTGTGTCTAGAAACAGGTCATGCTAGAGGCCCTAAGGGCGTTTTGAAAACTTACGTCAGTAGACTTGGCCACTGCCGTACGAGAGAAAAATAAATGAAAAAACCGGTATTCTTGATTAATAGGGCACAAAAAAGGGCTAAATTACCAACGAATTATGACGAAAACAGTTAAAATTAACCTCTTTATTTGCCTAAATAATGTGCTAACCAGCGTAATGTTTATTGTTGTTTGACATGGCTATACTTTTCACACCCTATTGTTTTATTTAAACAAAAAGTATTTATTATATAAGAGACATAACACAAGGTTACAGTTACTTTAAATGTAATTTTGCCTGCGTTTTTTAATCATTTATAATAATAATAATAATAACTTTTTATTGCAGACACTGAGATCCATATCACACACAATCATAAACAGAGAATATATACAATATTATATAGAAAGGTACATTTTAAGTTGCAATTGCTACCCATCGTTCATATGTTGCAGACAGCAGCTGTCATCCGTTTATACTCAATATGTAATTAAAACAGTTTTCACTCACGTGTATTCACGTTCACGTTCTGACGATGGGTGTCATTACACCCGAAACGCGTAAACAACATACGCGAATTACACGTGAGTGAAAACCGTTCAGTTAACATATTGATAAAAATGGCACACGAAAGTTTTATTATAATTTATACTCATATGTATAAAAAAATAGCTAATGTATTACAGATATTTATAAACGGTGGTATAATATAGATATATCAGCTGCTTCGTTTTTAATTTTAAGTAGGACTAATGATTTAATGGGAACTGTGATAAGAGATTTTATTTAAAAAAACCCTATCAACTTGTCCATAAGTTTACCTTATATTTTTGCATCCCGTAAAATATTTTCTCTATAAATGCATTTTCGTTTCCGTCTACTTTTCAAAGGTACCTCGTGTTTGAACGTTTCGTTAAAATTTCCCAGTTGTTTTATAATCATCGAGGAAACATTAATATGAAATAAAAATATTTGCTAGAATTCCTACAATGCCTCAAATGACGTTCTGACTGGAAGTCACGATATATTTTTCTAAAGCTTTTATTCCTCGCGGAACGACTTGCTTTACGTATGTTAAAGGAGGTATATTAATTCTACGAAAGGTGTTTTTATATTAAGGGCTTGAGTTCTTTTTATGAAAACTTTATTTTGTGAAACATAACCAAGATTTGTCCGTGTTAATTTACTCCAAATATTTTCTTATAAAATGGGTTACAACAGTAAAAATATATTTAAAAAATCAAATTCCTCTGAATCATAAAATATCATTATCATGTATTTACTCATTATTAGATCGATACATCTTTTTAAGACGAAATTTACTAAAAACTACCAAATTTAGATATTTCTCCGGCTATCACTTACTACACTAACATCTAAATTAAATCATACCTAACAGCAACTATAGTATGGTTTAATTTAATTGTAATAACCGGCCAGCACTTACGTCAATAATTATGTCGAAAATTAGCTCGACATGTTTCGAAACACTGCGGGTTCCATCATCAGGAGGACGAGTAGGCACGCGTTAGTATTGTTTACTCAATATTACGTAAATTTATCTTTCTCTCTAGTCGTGCCTTGCATAGTCAACCTTATTCCCCATACCCTGACCAGTACAAAAACCCAGTGGCAGTTGGTACTGATATGCTAAGTGACCGTTGATAACCGTCACGTTGTGACTATTTGTTTTGCATGGAGCATAGATTACGCTAAATAGATTCTTTTCGATTACAGAAATCGTAGTTTCTAGTCTTGTTTTCCATAATTTTGCCATCGTGACCACCTCTATTCTAAAGTTGATGTTACATGCCTCTTGCCTATCTTCCTCCATCCTGGGTCAAACCATATCGGTACCAAAACGTCTAATGTATCTACTATGTGGTACTCATTATGTCACGGCATTTTGTTGCAGTGGATTAGTTGAAAAATAATAGCATGAGCATAAATATTTGTTAAAAAGTTTGTTATAATGTATGTCTTTAATATTAGACTGTGCTAAACTTGTGACCAAGCTTAAGGCGGTAAAGTTATAGGAAGTTTATAGGATCTGAAGCTTGCAGACAGCGGAATATTATAGTAGCTACAATGCAGTATCTGTTGAAGTGATAATCTTTGTCTTTGCATGACCACACGCTCTGAAAGAACAAACGTTTTCCTCGTCCTTTGTATGAAGACATTAAGGTTCAATTTTGGTAATTTCGTGGCTAAGTACAAACGAATTGTCGCGTTTTGTACGTGGTTGTACTTTTGTATGGCTAGTGTTGAATGGATGCAAAATTTGTTTGTGTTTTGTTCTTTACTGTACAGTTAGTACAATGACCTTTGTAGGAAGTGTTAATGTCTAAGTTTGCATTGCTGGTATATTTTTTCAAGAGAATTATGCACAGGATTAAAAAATTAAGCAATGTCACTAATAGTTACTTAAAACTTTTGATACCTATGTCCGTTACCTTTTAATAAACTGTATAACATGTTTAAAAAAACACTTCATACACTATATCAAATTGCTGCATAATATATATTAAAATGTTTAATAATTTATTATTTTTAGTAAATATCTTTTTAATAAAAAAAGTAAGATTAATAGGTTGTTTCAATCTGAATATGGTGGAAAAAATTTTTAGACGGTACCAAAACAAAATTTTAAGAAAAACCTAAAACACATTCGTAAGTGCTTTTATTACTTGAAATACAAAGGCGTGATAACTAAACTTTCTAAAAGCTTACTGAATTTATTATTCTAAGCTTATCAACTGTGTTAAAGTTACCTTTAGCTCACGTGAGCACCTCAAGGATAAGGTAAAAAGCTTTTTTACTTTATCAATTTTTCACTTTAACGACTTAAATGTAATGTACCTAACATAGTTCTTTTGCTGTTGCTATATCGTCGGATAAAAAGTTAGCAAACATGTGTACCTATACTTAACATGTCATTGTATAGGCTTGTAAAGTGTTTTATGAAATTATGTGAAAAATATTTCTCTGCTTAGTGTAATTGACTGGCCTGTTAGCTTAGTTGGTAGTGGCTCTGCCTTCTAATCTAGAGGTCGCGGGTTCGATTCCCGCATGACACAAGTATTTATGTACTTTAAAAAAAAATTACTTGTGTTGAGTCTGGTCGTTTGTATGTATAATAAGTATGTATTTACAAAAGAAAAATATATAAGTATTATATCCGTTATCTAGTACCCACGACACAAGCGTTTGCTTAGAGTGGAGCTAGATGGCGCTGTGTGCAATGTCCCGGAATATATTTTTTTTTTATTTATTTTAATTGTCAAATATATCATAGAACTGTGGAAGCACCAGTGTTAGCAGACCCAAAAAGTACTGCGTTTTTATCATGTCAGAATGATACTTAATAAGTTAATAAGTGCAAGGCATGTTTGAGTAAGTTTAAGTTCCTACTAAATATAAATCACGTATGTAAAAATAAGTACTGCAACGTAAGTAGCACTCTCATATTTAGAATATATCTTTTTGATTTAAAGTGACTACTGACAAAGATAAGAAGCCATTTTTTCTGTATTCTGAAGCAGCGATATTTATTTTTGTATGCGCAAGCATTGTGCCCCGTTAAACCTTCTATACATGCACGAACTATAGCAGGAATTCGAATTAATAAATTACTCACATTTTTTACAGTTCATTAGTGAGACCCCGCAGTGTAATGAGAACTTAATTTGAATATCTTTATTTTTTCCCCGAACTTTGGAACGTTTTGACGCTAAACGTGACGTGCGACACGTTTCGCTTTCAGAAAACGCGACTGAAATCTGGATTTTGAGAAGCTATTTTTAACATGCCGAAGAAAATAGTGAAGTTATTTATTTCAATAATCGTTTTAATTTATTGACATACTTTTTAAAAATACATTAAATAAATAGCTGGACTATTTTGCTCATTCAGCAATGCAAATTATATGGAGGCTGTTCAGTTAACAGCTTAAAAATTTGGCATAATATGAGATCTGAAAAGTTTCTGCAATTCTTGTGTTGTATAAATTAGAAGCAAGCCAATAGATGGCGCTAGTAAACCTTTAAATCACAGTTTTGTAACTGTGTTAATACAAAGTAGTTGTAGTTCTTAAAAACGCCAATAGATGGCGCTAGTAGTGGAATTAGATCGCAGTTTGGCAACAAATGTAAATATTAGTGAGTAAATTAAGAATTAAAGTTTCTTTGTCTTCTGATCCAGCAGATTGTCGTTTTATTTACATCAATTCTTGCATAGTGATCCAGTAGGCAGTATTGGAGATACTGTCATACTGTTGTTACCTCAGGTAGGAGGTAGCAGGGGAGTCCATAGTTTTACATGGTCCTTCGGAAGCCGAATACGGCGATTTATTGGATTTTTGGAGCGTATCAAAGGGGCGCTCATCGGTCCAGCGAGAAGTGCTGCACCTGGATGAAAATAGTTACGACAAGGTCGTAACTATTCCCTGTGACTGCTGCCGGGAGTGTAGCAGACCTGGAGGTGGCCCTGCGGGCGGCCCCTCCCCTTCAAGGAACCAGAGGAGAGCTGAGGGAGGCCCCCCCCCCAAAAAGTGAAGTGTGAGTTCAAGTGTAAGTGATTTGTGAACTAAGTGCGAGTGACCGGACAAACTGTAAGTACTTTAACGTTATTAAGTGATAGATTAGTTAGAATTTGTGTGTTATTTATAGTAAGTAAAGTAGCTTAGGGACTTAGAATAGTTGAGCAAAAAACGAGGGAACGGGGAATCCATGCCCGATTTACCTCAGAGGTAAAAGGTGCTCAAACACTTAGAAATTTTTTAACAATATATCATCAACTTAGAAAATTTCAATCAAATAAATATTTTTAAAATTTTGAACTTTGCTGCAAATAACTATATTGCTTATCATTTTGAATTGTATTTAGTATAGCAAATCAGTTAAGATGGATAACTTGATAAATTATCAAGACGATTTGATGTACAGGATAAGTAAAGCGCGTGCCAACTTTAAGAAAACTCCGAAGGACAGATGGTCCCGGGAATATGTAGACGGTAGATTAGAATCGTTGGACCACCTGTGGTTCGAATTTTTGGCCGGGCACAAAGAGTTATATAAAAACTACAGTTCAATAGAATTAAAGACTACATCATATGTCAAAAATGATACATACGAAAAATGTGAAGAAGTGTACTTGGACTACAAAATGGAACTGAAAGTAAAATTGTCAGTCTATTCAACTCCAAGTACAAGCAATGTTGGTGAATCTGTTAAATTCAAACAAAACGTTAAATTGCCCAAACTGAATATTGAGTCTTTTTCGGGCAGATCGTATGCTGAATGGACTACGTTCCGTGATTTGTTTGTTTCATTAATTCATAATAACAATGACCTAGACGATATCCAGAAATTATTGTATTTGAAAGGATATTTAACCGACGAAGCAAAACAATTGTTAAGTAATATCCCAATTATAAACGATAATTATGCAAGAGCCTGGCATCTGCTCCGGGATCGTTATGATAATAAAAAGTATGTCGCTAATCATATCCTAGAGCGACTGCTCAATCAAAGAACCATGACTCAAGAATCAGCTAGTTATCTCAAGAGTATTCTAGACACAACTAACGATTGTTTGGCTGCGTTAGGAAATATAGGCATTGAGACCCTTAATTGGGATATTTTAATTATCCATATCATTGTTAAAAAGTTGGATCCTGAATCCAGACGCCAGTGGGAGTTCAGTGCGGCGGATGGTAATAAATCAGATGAATTGCCGTCTTACAAACAGTTCCAAGAATTTCTTACAAAACGATATAGAGCACTGGAGTTTCTGGATTCAAGGCCCAATTCTGGCCCCAAAGGTCAAGTTCATAAATTTAAGTCAATGCATATATCGGATGTTCAGTGTGAGCTGTGTTCTGAGGGACATGCGCTTGTTAATTGCCCGGAATTCAATAAAAAAGCAGTAGAATGGCGTCGCAACTTTGTGAAAACTAAAAATTTGTGTTTTTCATGCTTGGGTGCTAATCACTTTTACAAAACCTGTAAGAAGAACTGGAGGTGTCGTGTTTGTTCTAAGCGACACCATTCCTTGCTACACAGCGATGCTTCAAGCAGCCATGCAGCCCAAGTCACTGAGTCAGCTGCCTCCTCAGAAGATATTGAAGAGACAACAGATAACGTAGACGCAGTAATCTCCTGTTTTGCTCATAAAGAATGTCCAGCGCTTCTGCCAACAGCCCTAGTAAACACCGTAGCAGAGAATGGTCAAAATTTCACTGCTCGGGCATTTTTAGATCAAGGTTCACAGCCGTGCTTTATTACGGAAGCTATGGTGCAACTACTAGGACTGAAGAAAACACTTGTAAAGGCGGAAGTGTCTGTTTTGGGTGGTCATAAAATCACAGAATCGAAAGCTACAGTTAACGTCAAGATAACATCGAAAGTGAATCCCGAAGTAACAATTGTCTTTAAAGCACATGTCATGAAGTCAATTACTTCACTTCTACCTACAACCAAGATTAAGAAATTTGAAGATTGGAAAGAATTGAACAATCTTGTTTTAGCAGATCCAGAATTCCGCACACCAAACACAATCGACATTTTGTTAGGATCCAAGATATATGGAAAGGTCTTGCAAGACGGCATCATAAAAGGCCCTCAAGGTTGGCCGCTTGCTCAATGCACAACTTTAGGTTGGATTATATCAGGTGAGCACGAAAACAGCAACGACGAGGCTGAAATCAAAGTCATGCACATTACAGAAGATAATAATTTTCTAAAAAAATTTTGGGAGCTGGAGGATGATATACCAATGAGCAGAGAAAAGCTATATAATGAGGAAGAGAAAAGGTGTGAAGCGCTCTTCGCTGCAACCACCCTTCGGGATGAAGATGGCAGGTATGTGGTACAACTTCCACTGAAGGTAGACAAGCCTGTAGTTGAAAATTCTCTGAAGATAGCTGAACAAAGATTCATGGGATTAGAAAGCAGATTGAAGACCGGTGACCTGAAAAAGAAATACACAGATGTGATTAATGAATACGTCGAATTGAATCATATGGAACTTGTACCTGAAGAAGATATTAACAATCCTGTGGCAATTTACTTACCTCACCACGCTGTAGTGCGAGATGATAAACAGACTACTAAGGTAAGAGCTGTTTTTGACGCGTCTTGCAAGGGATCAAATAACAAATCTTTAAACGACCAATTGTTGGTCGGCCCTACATTACAACCAGAGTTGAGACATTTAGTAATGCAATGGCGAATGTCACGTATATGTTTGACGGCAGATATTGTTAAAATGTACCGTCAAATCAAAATGAATCCTTCAGATGTTGATTATCACAGAATACTTTGGCGAGCGAATCCCAGCGATGAAATTAAACACTACCGAATGTTACGTGTTACGTTTGGTGTAGCATCCGCACCTTATTTGGCGGTCAAGGCTTTACAACAGTTAAAGGTTGATGAAGGCCACAATTATCCAGTTGCGGCTGAGGCGGTTCTGCAACGATTTTACATGGATGACTTATTAGCAGGATGTGATACCGTAGAAGAAGGGATAAACCTATATAGAGAATTGAATGATTTAGTAGAAAAGGGAGGATTCAGTTTACAAAAATGGTCAAGTAACAGTGAAGAATTACTACAGGAGATGAAAAAAAGAGAAAATGAACATACTACTGGAGAAGAAATCGATGAATTGAAAATTAAGACTGATGAAATCCAGAAGATAGTGGGACTTACCTGGAACCGTAGTGATGACTCTTTCCGTTATAAAGTTGACGCACCCGAAGTCCTAGAACCTGCAACAAAAAGAACAATTATATCGGAAATATGCCGCTTTTATGATCCACTAGGTTGGGCAAGTCCAAGCATAATTCTATCGAAGATACTTATTCAAAGGCTGTGGCTTACAGGAATAACTTGGGATGAAATAGTCCCAGATTACATTTTAAGGGAATGGAAGTGCTTTAAGCAAGAATTAAAGATGTTGACTCACATTCAAATTCCACGATGGACTGGTCAGCTAGTTGGTGATTCGGTTGAATTACACGGCTTCAGTGATGCCTCCAAAGATGCATACGCGGCTGTCATATATGCTCGCGTCATTGACTCAGCTGGTATAGTACACGTGTCATTAATATCTGCGAAAACAAAGGTGGCTCCTATAAAACAGGTGTCAATACCTAGACTGGAACTATGTGCAGCAGTTCTTCTTACAAGACTTCTCACAGAGGTAGCTGCAATAATGAACATTGATAAAACTAAACTGCATGCATGGACAGATTCCACTGTAGTTCTTGCTTGGCTAAATAGTCACCCAAACCGTTGGAAAGTATTCGTAGCAAATCGTGTGTCTGAAATTCTGCAAAACCTTGATTCGCATCACTGGGCCCACGTGCCAACAAAGAACAATCCTGCAGACGTTGCGTCAAGGGGTCAGCCTCCATCAGATCTGGTCAAAAACACTATGTGGTTCAACGGTCCAGAATTCCTATACAACGATTGCATAAATTACAGCAAACCCAAGGGAATTGGCACCAACGAAGAAGAGACAAGGACTAAAACATGCTGTGCTGTAATTTCTGAAGACCAGATACTGGAAAAATTTTCTTCATTCATGCACATGCAGCGAGTTATAGCATATTGCAAACGATTTATTCGAAACACAAAAGGTGAAAAATCAGAGCGAGTAGTAGGAGCTCTCTCTGCAGCTGAATTGAATGATGCCGTTATTTGGAGTATTCGGCATAGTCAAGCAAAACACTTTGAAGAAGAGATACAAAAAATAAAACATGGAGAAAACTTACCGAAGAAAAGTAGTTTGCGATCATTAAATCCATTCCTTGATGCGGATGGTGTCTTAAGAGTTGGCGGGAGATTGGAGAACGCCGACCTTCCTATGAAACGTAGACATCCAATATTGATACCAAAAGAGGGTCACTTGACTTATCTCTTAGTGTACGATGCACACAAACAAACTTTACACGGCGGCCCTCAACTGATGATTTCTTATCTCAGAAATAAGTATTGGATTATGGGAGCAAGCCGTCTAGTCAAACAATGTTTTCGTAAATGCGTAACATGTGTAAAACACTCGGGGAAAACGCAAACTCAGTTGATGGGACAACTACCTTCACAAAGATCCACCCCTGCTCGTCCCTTTAAGATAAGTGGTGTAGATTACGCAGGGCCAATTCAAATACGTACCACAAAAGGCCGTGGTCACCAATCTCACAAAGGATATATTGCACTTTTTGTATGTATGTCTAGTAAAGCAGTGCACCTTGAGGTAGTTACGTCACTGACAACAGAAGCCTACATTCAAGCTTTTAAAAGATTTACTTCAAGACGAGGGTATTGTTCAGAACTATGGAGTGACAATGGCACGAACTTCACTGGAGCAGCAAGCGAACTGAAAAAACTTTTTAAAAATGAAAAAGGCTCAATGGTTCAGGAAATTGCGGAAGTCCTGGCCACTAATGGATGCTCCTGGAACTTTATCCCAGCACGAGCCCCACATTTTGGTGGGCTGTGGGAAGCTGCTGTTAAATCAGTCAAATACCACTTGAAACGAGTAATTGGACAATCAACATTGACATTTGAAGAAATGAGCACTGTGCTGGCTCAAATCGAGGCTTGTCTAAATTCGAGGCCTCTTACATCTATTACCAGCATCGATGAGGATTTTATCGTATTGACTCCCGGGCACTTTCTCATTGGGGAACCACTTGTTATTCCACCGGATAGAAATTATGAAGATGCCAATGTAAACTCGTTGCGTAGATGGCAGTATACCCAAAAAATGATTCAGGATTTTTGGCGACAGTGGTCAAAACAGTACCTGAATAAGTTTTATAAAAGATACAAATGGTCGTCCACTGAGCCTCAGCCTCGCATCGGTGATATTGTAGTGATCCGGGAAGAGAACTTGCCCCCATGTCGATGGTTATATGGTAAGGTAGTGGATATGCACCCAGGCCGAGATAGTTTAGTAAGAGTAGTAACACTTCGAGTAAAAAGTGGGTTAATTCAGCGTGCAATTAACAAGATATGTCTTTTGCCGATCGAGAGAACTTAATTGTATACTGCTCTTAGTCTACTAAGATAGCCTTTAACTTCTGTATTCTAATAATTTATTTATTTGTTAATTAGATTATTGCAAGATTCGTATGAACGCAGCTTCACTCGTTCATAGCGGGCGGTATGTATAAATTAGAAGCAAGCCAATAGATGGCGCTAGTAAACCTTTAAATCACAGTTTTGTAACTGTGTTAATACAAAGTAGTTGTAGTTCTTAAAAACGCCAATAGATGGCGCTAGTAGTGGAATTAGATCGCAGTTTGGCAACAAATGTAAATATTAGTGAGTAAATTAAGAATTAAAGTTTCTTTGTCTTCTGATCCAGCAGATTGTCGTTTTATTTACATCAATTCTTGCATAGTGATCCAGTAGGCAGTATTGGAGATACTGTCATACTGTTGTTACCTCAGGTAGGAGGTAGCAGGGGAGTCCATAGTTTTACAGTGTCTTGTCTTGTATGAAGGTAGCTGTATTCTGATTATAAAAGCGTGAGGATTTTAAACATATTTCTTGCTCATTCAGATGCCTTAGTACACGCGTGACAATAAATTCCACATGGGCTGCGACCGGATTTATACCATTTTACATGTTACACACATTCGCATACTGTATTATTGTAAATCCGCCACACTCATTCGCAGCCCTTTACCATTATTTGCGAGCTGGTTCCATTTCTGTTTGTATTACATTTAATTAAAACTGCCGTTTTCACAAGCGCGTCCATTGATGGTCACTGCCCACGTATTTATGAGTTTAATAACAGAAGCAAATGCGAATTTCGCATCCGATTGCGATATGGACTCGTGAAAAATTGTTTACTGTTATGTGAAGAAGTGACGGAAGCGGGTTCAGGGATAGGAAAGAAACACCGTTTTCATTTTGCACAACGTCACTCAACCTTTATTTTTCACCACTCCCCATTCCCGCCAAAATTCACATGTAAAAAAACTACTAACCTATTTACAAAAACAAAAGAGTTCCTATACCTACATTTAACAAAATAGTTCTTGCACCTACATTCAAAGAGGTTCTACGTCACAATATGTTATTTGTTATTCAAATTTACTGACCATTTGATGCATTTTCTGATCCAGGGTCATTAGAAAAATACCGCTAGAGTTTATTTATTAAATTTACAATTCTTAGAAAAATCTAGACTTCAAACACGATGAATTTGCTATTCTGTAGGGAAAGTCAGGATCATCTGTATTTAGAATATATTTTAAGGAGGATAATTTACTCATCAAATTTAGTAAGTTATCGATTTTAAATGTATTCCCGAAATTCCCTATGAGGTTGTCTTGATATAGCGACCCAGGTCAGGGCAAAAGTACAGTCAACGATATCGGTATGAATTCGAGAAATTTGCGGGGTATAAAAGCGTATTGTCCATTTATACAGTGACAAACTTTATTGTTATTTGCTGTAGGGCATGGAACTATAAAATGATAGATAAGTTACAAAACAGAGGAGGGCAATGCAGAAACTTCAAATACTATGCAAATTTTGTATAAGAACACAATCATTTTCTAGTATGAAATATGAAAATTATTATGTCTCTGCTATATCCGATTTCTCGGAAGTAAATTAGACCTATTTATCGAATAAAATAAGAAGTTATACGCATTTCCTCGTATAAGCACTGGCGCAAAAAAGTCTGAGTGTCATGCACAGTGCAAATATTTTGTCATCCAAAAATAAATAACAAAAATTTACGATCGAATCGTAAAATCATTATAATTTACTATATTCTTAAACCAGGTTATTCTGCAATGACCGCGATATAATATTATGCAGCGTCGACCACAAGTAAAGCAAAACTGAGTTACGTGACGGCGCACCGCTGTAGATATTAAAATGGCCCATAAACTGTAATTTATACGACTTTAGTGAAAATTTTAGCTTCAATTGGTTAAATATTTCTAGTTCATGATTTGGCTTACTTGCCTTAACTTTAATGTGGGTAATTGATGGTCAAAACGCGTGACAAAGTTTATCAAAATAAATGGAAATATGCGAGCGCGGTGTTTGCTTTACGTTTTGATAACAGCTTAGTTTTCGTAAGCGGAGGTATGTATGGTAAATAATAATAAGCCTACACTTTACCACGATAAGAGAAATAAAGCAACGTTTACAATGTACACAATAACTCGTTCTTTTCTTCAAGTTTTTCTATTTATTTATAACCGAATCAAAAGGAAATTTGCATTGTGACTATAGACAATATACAAGTCATATTAAACAAATGCTGTTAAGGTAAAAAAAACAGTATCACTGCATTTTGCGTATCGACACAACATCCATCTTATTTTCCAATAGTAAAATTTTTATTTACAATAATAAAATATAAATACAAGGGAAGAAAAACTAAACATACTACTTCTAACTACCTACTACAAAAAGGGGCACTTAGAAAATCTTTAGAAAAGCCTAAAGATAATCTAAGTGCTCCAGCCCACTACCAGAGGGCAGCGTGCCCAGCATACTGGCCGCATTACCACGCTGGATGGCAATGCTGATACGTTGAGCAATAGTTGTATTGATTATTTATAATTGTTATTGTTTCTGAGCGGATATGCCTGGTTTTAAATAAATTATTTAAAATTAATTCTAACACAACACTAAGCTTTTGTTATACTGATAAAAATGACAAATAACTTGCATGGTTTCAGCATTTTCTAAACAAATAGTGTGAAAAGTTAGAAAATTATGATAGTACCCATATTTTAAGTCTATAAGATAATATCGTCATACTCAGATAGTAAAACAAATTGGTATGAAGTTGGGCCTATTCCATAACTAAATTTACTCTGTTACTAATAATGACATTAAGTAGATGTAACTGAATGGAACGGTCTTGATTCAAAATAATTGAGAGTGAATCGGTTCTTATCGGGTAAGCACGCTCCATCTTAGGTCATAGCCTTTGCCGGCTATCAGGTAAACTATGGTCAAGTGCAAACCCGTCCAAGTTAAAAAAAAAAGACAACCTAAAACTTATATTATCATTATCATAAAAATAAAAACTTTCAGAAGACTTGGTAACCTCCTTTTTTGAAGTCGGTTCAAAATAGAGCTTAATAATAAATGACAATTGCTTACAGATATTTTGATTTTAAATAATATATAATAAACAACTTATTCAAACTTTATGACCATTGTACGAACCATTGTCGCAAACCAACAAATAAATAAATAAGGCTTCTCACTAATACAGCTAGCAATAATACACAATTTATTGCGTGGCACTGTTCTAAATAACGACATAACATAATAAAAGACACCTCATTTTCACGAAGTAACTCTAAAATGAAATCATTTTATTATAATTAATACGGATTTGCACTTGGCCATAGTTTGCCTGATGGTAAGCAAAGGCTATGGCCTAAGATGAAGCGTGCTTACCCGATAAGAACCGATTCACTCTCGCTTATTAGATATGATAATATGAATTGATTATGTTACAGCCCAATCTATTATAAGTACATATATATAACTTTTGACACCAGAGTTCACCATTATTATATAAATCTACTACATTTTAGAGCACTGTCAACTGGTATTTGCATAAAAACTATTTACACAAAACTCATCTGGTTTTTCGATAGTACTTAAGTTACATAATGAGGATAGTAAGGTTCTATGACCAAAGAGAAATATAGTGGCCAAATTTGATGCCAGCGTTTTCAAGACACCCTAAGAGCCTCAAACACGGCTTAACAACTACCGCACTAAGACAAACTTTAGTTATCTAAATATATAAAACTCAAAGGTGACTGACTGACTAATATGGTGATCTATCAACGCACAGCCCATACCATGTGGCATGGACGGATTGGGCTGAAATTTGGCATGCAGGTGGATGTTACTACGTAATATCCACGAGAAAGGATGTTTGGAAATTCCACTTTTAAAGGGGTGAAATAGTAGTCCAGTCAATAAAGCCCAAAACCCCCAACAAATTAGTTACTCGGCCAAACTTTGTGAATTTGTTCAGATGGGTAAAATAAGTGACCGTGTGAGTTTGCACCCTTGTAGGGTGTACGGAAAGGGTTGAAAAGGGGTGAAAAGTGTTTTTTATCAATAACATTGCCTAAAAAATTAGTTAAGTACTTTGTGCAAATTTGGAATTAAGTTTTTGTTACCGTTTTCTAACATGTATCAAATTTGCACACTTTTGCAACATACGGAACATTTATTATTAAAAAATAATGATTATGGTTAATACCATAATCATTATTTCTCACACATTTTTTCACACGAGTGAAAAAATTAGTTACTCGCTGCAAATTTGGAATTATGATCTTTCATTGGTTTTCTAGCATGTATTAAATTTGCACACTTTTGCAACTTACGGAACATTGTTTATTAATAGCAACGTTTTTCCCCCGAAAAGTAAAAAACGTATATTTAGGTTCCAGCCGGAGCTTGACCCACTTATTGAGATAACATCTTGGAATTTACGTGTGGCAACACTATTTTGCTCTATGGCGCCCCTTCCATGCGTCGAGTCATGTCGGCTCGACTCGGTATCGATCGGCTTCCCCCTCCCGCACAACGCTCGTGCAGCGCCGGGCGGACTCGCTTCCTCAGTACGTCTTGGATTTTTGACGTGTTAACACTACTGTGACTCCTACGAAAATGTAAGTGAACATTACCGATCGATACCGAGTCGAGCCGACATGACTCGACGCATGGAAGGGGTGCCATAGAGCAAAATAGTGTTGCCACACGTAAAATCCAAGATGTTATCTCAATAAGTGGATCAAGCGAAGGCTCGGACACCTAAATAAAAAATATTATATTCGCTGATAACAGGGATTAAAATATCTGTGAAGGGTTGAAACTTGGAGTAACTGTGATTGACAAATTATATACAACGTGTTCTGAATTGTGAAAAAAAAACAACAAAACACGTTGTATTATAATTTGTCAAGCACAGTTACTCCAAGTTTCAACCCTTCACAGATATTTTAATCCCTGTTATCAGCGAATATAATATTTTTTTTATTAATAAACAATGTTCCGTAGGTTGCAAAAGTGTGCAAATTTAATACATGCTAGAAAACCAAAGAAAGATCATAATTCCTAATTTGCAGCGAGTATCTAATTTTTTCACTCGTGTTATTAACCATAATCATTGTTTTTTAATAATAAACAATGTTCCGTATGATGCAAAAGTGTGCAAATTTGACACAAAACAAATGTTAGAAAACGATAACAAAAACTTAATTCCAAATTTGCACAAAGTAACAATTTTTTTTGGCAATGTTATTAATAAAATACACTTTTCACCCCTTTTCAACCCTTTCCGTACACCCCACAAGGGTGCAAACTCACACGGTCACTTATTTTACCCTTCTGAACAAATTCACAAAGTTTGGCCGAGTAACTAATTTGTTGGGGGTTTTGGCCTTTATTGACTGGACTATAGGGGATGCAAATTTTACTTCTTAATGCGAGCAATGCCGCGAGCACCTACTAGTACAGTATATAGATATTTAAGATTTGATCTTACACAGGTGTCTATCCGTATTACAGTCTATGATCTCGTGGCAGTGTTCTAAATAAACACATATTGCGTGTGGCCACAGATAAGGGTGTCATAAGACCTGTCGCCGGCCGGTCGCCGACGCCCGCCCTATTACTTTATTGTCCATCCAATTGTGGCGAATGAAGTTTAAAATGATAGTTTTATTCGATTCTGAGGGTGGACTGTGGTTTTAGACGGCTTGTGGGTGTGATTGTATGGTGCCGGGTTTTAGGTATGTTTGGTTGGTCAGATTTTATAAGACAGCGCCGCCATCGTTTTATCGAACTATAAATGTATATGCGTCCCCCAGAAGCTGTTATAAAAAACTTTGTATATGTGTAATAAATCTTAGATTACTTCTTTTACTCGTGTAGCAAACTGAAGTGTGATATCGAACTTATATTCAACTATTAGCGCTTATATTTACTGTTTTGCAGATATTATAGATTGCTTTGGTAAGTAGTGATAATGTAAAACCATTTTTAGAAAGACCTGAAAAATCAAAACTTGTATTTATTTCAATTTAACTCACATTTATATGTAGTTTTATTTCTCTTTTAATTTATATTTAATCTCCATTTCCCTCGTGCTTACTCAAAATAAAAAGCGGGAAAGTAGCAAAAACCTTTGATTTAATTACCCCAGATAGCTAATCGTTATCATCGCGTGGCTTAATACCCTCAAGTTTAGTTGATAAAGTGTGAACTTTTCGTTAAACGAAGGGGTGTTTACTGCTAATAGAGGCGGTTAATCAAATATTCATTAGTTGGGTTTAAAGGTAGGTGTTTCACGCAACCCAACTTGATAATGTATATTACTGCGAAATTATTCATTTATGTATGCTGGTTTTGATGGTTTGCGTTTGTTTTCTACAAAAGTATGGTTTAACAAAAATATCAGAAAACATTATGGAACTCTTGCAAGCATTGTTTCCTTACATTAAATATAGATTCCAAGCAAGCAAAAAACAATATAAATTACAATAAATCCATATACATACGAGTAGTGTATACACATTCTACTCTTAGACTGACTGTAATACTTAAAAAAACATATTGTAGTCGGTTTAAAACCCTTTATTGTATCGATTAAAAATTTAATGAAGTTTCTTTTCCGCACTAACTTACTATTTGTTTATTTAACTTAACCGGTACTTAACCGGAACCATCATAGAAATTACATTTCAACCCTTCATAAAATAAAACAGTTTCAGCCTAAAACATCGATTAATTCGCCGGAGAAATTGAAAAATAACAGCAAACTAATTGGAACTCTCCTGGTGAAACCCTTTTCATTCGATTTTCGAGTTATCGACGCTAATTTAAATGGTTTGCTTCAGTTACGCAAAATTTTCATGATTTTCTGTTTCAGGGACCTGTGAAAATTTGGAAAAGATAAAATGAACATATTAAGAAAATGTTACTAGGGGTATTAATTAATGCAACAAAACTCATATTAGTCAATTTTAAAATGTTTGAATAAATTGATTTGACGTGATTCATTAATGGTATTCGTCAATTATCATTAAATGTTTGTTTTATTTCAATCGGTTCATATCTTTATGTTGCTCTTTAAACCACACAGGTCGTAACTAAAGCAGAGTTCGATTTTACTGGGTACAGTTTGTCTATTTAGTCGTGACTTTAAATGATGGCGCTGCTGAGGTGATAGCATACCAATGAAGTGTGACCAGAACGATTTGATACTAGAAATGTGTAACTTCAGGCAGATTAGAAACAAATAGTAACACGATTACATACCCGTCATAGATGCTGTTCGCCCATAAACATCGTCCAAATCCCACATATTTTGTCCAGCTTCGTACTCCGCGAAACATCGCTAAAAAACTTTAAAAATCCCTTCGCGCGAGCCACTCCGATTTAATTTGCTTATTTTTGTAATTTTTCTGCGTACTTTAGTCCTAATTTATTGCAGCTTAGTCAAAACAATAAAAAATATAATAGGAAAATGGCTCCACAACACAAACTCGATGACAGAGGATGACAGCTGATGTACTTATGTTTGGTGCTGCCAGATACATGATTAATGTTAGTTCCTCAAAAATTCATGTCACGACTTAATAGACAAGCTGTACTTTGCTTCTTTCCGACGGAACCCTATTAAAAGTAATTTGACAAGCTCTTAACGATTTTATTTTGGTGTAATAACTTCAGTTAGTGTTTTAATAGGGCCGGTATAAGCTTCTTGGTAATTAAAATTTCTTATTAGCTGCACAAAGCCTTGGTCCAAATTTTAGAGGGGATAAAAATGGCCGTTTTTATTTTATAGCTGCCATTTTGATTAGATATTCCTTTGCAAATATGAAAAATTAAATTCCGTCGCTCTTTGAAGTTAAATTTAATTTAGAATAAATTGATGTAACTTTATTGATTGGCGCTGATGTTTTAATTAATTCGATTTCAATGATAAAATTTCAATGAAATTTCTCCGCTATGGTATATTGTTAGTTTTTCAGTATTGAGACCTGTGCTCAGCTGTAGGCGATAATAAGATAATAATAATGGTAATTATTGCATGTAATTTTTTTTTAAATACATATTTGCTTTGTATTAATATTCAACGAAAAAACTATTCATGCCACCATATTGGCGCACACACATTGTCATGTACAAACCATTATCCAGCAGTGATATAATATAACATAGGCTGTGGATGATGATGATGATGTCAATATGTAAGTATGGTTTTTACTCGCGTCTAATTTCGCGTATAGGTAATGTGTTTTAGACGTGAGTAAAACCATTATAGCTACAAGTTGATAAAAATGTCTCACGATAGTTTAATGATGATGAAGTCATAAATACCTATCATAGTTTTATGTTCCAACGTATTATTGGCGAATCACCTTCAAGTTATGAGCATTGTTTTACACTAATCCTGTACAGGCTTATCAAGAAGTCGACATTGAAGTGAGATTGCGTGCAGAATGCTAGCGGGACCGAATTTATAAGATTTAGTCGGAAAATAAATTAGCTGCGACGGAAAAGTTTTCGGTAAATACGCGGAGTGGACTAAATTCAAGACATTGGTGCGGAAAGGAGATGTTGGAAGTTTTGTTATGCTTTGAACTTTAATATTTGCAAATAAATCGAAATTAATATCCCTACTTACCGACGGATTGACTGATCTTGATTTCAATATTCGAATGATGATAACTATATCTCTCTCATTTGCACGGCATTTGTTAAGCCATGTGATAGGCCCCTATAGTGGTTTAAGAACTCTTGGGTTAGCCACTCTCACAAAAAAATACAAAACATTTATTTTTCAATAAAAAAAAATCTTGATTATACAAAAAGTTTTGAAAACTTCATTTGTATTGTCGTAAAACAAAAGTTTTGGGCGATTCCGGTCCAAATATTTTAATTGATGACAGCCCTTTGCCTAATGAAGGTTGGTTCGTTAAAAAGTATCCTTTCACAAATTAAAGCTTACGTTACACCAGATAAAAAATAATTAAAAAACAATGTCCTTTTGACGATGAAAACTACAACGAAAGTTGGAACCTTAACGAAATGAATCTGGTATCAAGGCTCTCTAATATATTTTTACTTTTTATTTACTAGATAAAAAATAATTAAAAAACAAAATGTCCTTTTGACGATGAAAACTACAACGAAAGTTGGAACCTTAACGAAATGAATCTGGTATCAAGGCTCTCTAATATATTTTTACTTTTTATTTACCAGATAAAAAATAATTAAAAAACAAAATGTCCTTTTGACGATGAAAACTACAACGAAAGTTGGAACCTTAACGAAATGAATATGGTATCAAGGCTCTCTAATATATTTTCACTTTTTATTTAATTTTTATATTGATACTACTTTTCGTATCCTGGAATCTCTATAATAACATTATTCAGCAAGGTTTGAAGACTAAACAAACATTTGTATCCGTTTTTATCTTATACTGAGCTAGTTAGTTATTAGTTATTTACACTTATAAGTAATATGTGTTATTTGTTATTATGTATATAATATTGAATATTTTAGTGTTTGTATAATATTTTCTCTTTTTTGAAAACCCCATCCTTTATTTTTCTTTCGACTCCTGTCCATCCTACGGTTGCCTGGAAGAAATCGCTATTAGCGATAAGGCCGCCAGTTGTGGCACTATTTTTTAAGTCGTTTGTGTTTTTGTTTGTCTTTATTTTTTTTTCAATGTGTGTTACAATAAAGAGTTTTATCTATCTATCTATCTATCTGAGCAAGTAAAGGTGTCCCAACTAATAACAAAGCAAACACTAAACTTAAAAATTCTGCAAGCAAATTTGCATTCCTACTGTAACTGCTAAGTGCATGTTGGAC